>CM059427.1:103330512-103658012 GCA_030390025.1 Squalus acanthias | reverse complement strand
TCATCTGCCGTGGTGGGATTTGAACTCACATCTCCAGATCATTAGTCCAGGTCTGCTGGATTACTAGGCCAGTGACATAACCACTATGCTACCGTTCCGCTGACACTTGTTTCCCGATTGGTGCCTTGAAATAGTGTTGTGTGATACCCGTAATAAACGTGCCAATAGACTAAGAAATTTCTTTCTCTGCGTTCACATTCGTGCATGAAACTCCTCCACCTGCCATTTTAACACCGTGTTAACCAGTTTAGTTTAAATGGATTAAAATTGCTGGTAGAGGACTTTCAGGTGAAGGACGTTCACCCATTTGTTACTAAAATCACACAACGCAGGGCATCCATGGAAGAAAAGGAGCGTGAGATTCAGGGTACGAAGCTGATTGTGTCTGCCCATTCCAGTTATTTTCACTCTCCTGTGGTGGAATTTCAAATAATATTTTCAGATAGGGCAGCCTGGATGTTGTGTTGATAGGGTAAGGTATTACGAAAAAAAATACTTGCATTTATATAGCGCCTTTCACGGCCTCCGACGTCCCAAAGCACTTTACAGTCAATAAAGTACTTTTGAAGTGTAGTCAGTGTTGTAATGTAGGAAACGCAGCAGCCAATTTGCCCTCAGCAAGGGTCCTCAGATAACAATGGGATAATGACCAGATAATCTGTTTTAGTGATGCTGATTGAGGGATAAATATTGGCCCAGGACACCGGGGAGAACTCCCCTGCTCTTCTTCAAATTGTGCCGTGGAATCTTTTATGCCCACCTCAAGGGGCAGACTGGGCCTCGGCTTAGCGTCTCATCTGAAAGACGGCGCCTCCGACTCTGCGCTGCCCTGGGAGTGTCAGCCTGGATTTTTGTGCTCAGGTCTCTGGAGTGGGATTAGAACCCACAACCTTCTGACTCAGAGGTAAGGCTTGCATTTAAAACACCGGTTGGAGAGGCTGGTTCCTGCACTTTTCTTTCCCCCGTTCAGGGGTTTTGGAGAGGAGGGATATTGAGTTTGGTGGCTGGGGTCTCAATCAAGCGGACTGCTTTGTCCTGGATGGGGTCGAGCTCCTTGAGTTTTGTTGGAGCTGCACCCATTGAGGCAGTTGGTGAGTATTCCATCACACTCCTCCCTTGAACCCTTGTAGAGGGGCGAGGAGGTGAATTAGTTGTTGCAGAGTATCCAACCACTGTTCCACTCTTGCAGCCTTGATGCTAATATATGGTTCATTTTACAGGCAAAGTGATGTACCCATTATTGGGGTGAAATTGCACTGTGGGATATTAGCACGCAATTGCTTCACATGTTCAGATACAATTCTTTTGCCCACTAAGATGGCACAGTGTGATTTCACTTCATGTGGTCAGTTGTACTCCTGGTGCTGAACCTCACAGGATGGGAACCCATATTCCGAATTGTCCTGAGCTCATGAGAGGCACTATATAAATGCAAGGTCTGTCTTTCTATAAGTTTACCTTCCTGTGAGTTTTCTCACTTGATGCGGTCATGGCTGGAGGAATTTCTTGCTGCTGGCATCTGTCAGTCTCACCGCGAAAGGGAGCCTTTAATTTTTGTTGCTGCTTTATGAGAAGAAAAAAAGAAATTGTCTAATCGCGTTTATCCCCCCATGTGTGTCTCCTGCTTTACCCTTGTGTTTCTGCTGATCTGATTGGCTAACTGTCCGTTTACCCAGTGTTCCACTCCTGTACCTGTCCTGTCCTTCCTGTCTTGCAGATTTTCAAGGAGCAGCTGAACACCAGGGTCGTCCTGGTCGCCATGGAAACGTGGTCGGACAAGGACAAGATCGATGTGGGCCAGGACCAGATGCAGATCCTGCGCAGCTTCTCCAAGTACAGGCAGCAGTTCGTGAGGGAGCAGGCCGACTCTGTCCAGCTGTTCTCGTGAGTTTCACGACAACAACTTGCATTCATATAGCGCCTTTAACGCAGTAAGACGCCCCAAGGCGCTTCACAGGAGCGTTATCAAACCAAATTTGACACAGAAGGAGATAGGAGAAATAAAAACTGAAAATGCTGGAAATACTCAGCGGGTCAGGCAGCATCTGTGGAGGTTGATGAGCTTTCGTCAGAGTTTTGATTTATGAACAGTTCTGGCCGCTGTTCTTTGAGTATTGTTCTTGAGCACCTCAGCTAGGCTGACACTTCGATGCAGTGCTGAGGGAATGCTGCACTGTCGGAGGTGCCGTCTTTCAGATGAGCCGTTAAACCGAGGCCCCGTCTGCCTGTTCAGGTGGATGTAAAAGATCCCACGGCACTATTTCAAAGAAGAGCAGCGGAGTTTTTCCAGAATCCTGGCCAACATTTATCTTTCAACCAGCATCACTAAAACAGATTAACTGGTTATTTATTTCATTGCTTTTTGTGGGACCTTGCTGAAAGCTCATCGACCTGAAACGTTAACTCTGTATCTCGCTCCACGGATGCTGCCTGACCTGCTGAGTATTTCCAGCATTTTCTGTTTTTATTTCAGATTTCTAGCATCCGCAGTATTCTGCTTTTGTAAGGAGATATTAGGGCAGGTGACCAGAAGCTTGGCCAAAGAGGTAGGTTTTAAGGAGTGTCTTAAAGGAGTAGGGAGAGGCGGAGAGGTTTAGGGAGGGAATTCCAGAGCTTAGGGCCAAGGCAGCTGAAGGCACGGTCTCCAGTGGTGGAGTGAAGGAAATCGGGGATGCGCAAGAGGCCAGAATTGGAGGCGTGCAGAGATCTCAGGGGTGGTGTAGGGCTGGAGGAGGTTACAGAGATAGGGAGGGGCGAGGCCATGGAGGGATTTGAACACGGGGATGAGAATATTAAATTTGAGGTGTTGCCGGACGGGGAGCCAGTGTAGTTCACCGAGCACAGGGGTGATGGGCCAACGGGACTTGGTGCGAGTTAGGATACAGGCAGCAGAGTTTTGGATGAGCTGAAGTTTATGGAAGGTGGAAGATGGGAGGCCGGCCAGGAGAGCAAGTCTTCCAGGATTAAAGACTCAGGCAAAATAACGTAAATTACAAATATCTGTCTCCCGAAAACATCCGTTAACTGGGGCTAAAATAAACATTGCTAAATTCTACCGTAATCTCCATCATCTCTGAGCTTGAAGGAAAGCAATGTTTTAAATAGAAAATCAGTACTTCACAAATAAAGAATTGCGGGACACCAGAAGTAGCTTTTATCTCTCTCTCTTCTCTCTCTATTCCCCCTCTCTCCATCTTCCTTCTAACCTTCTCACTATTAGTCCCCAACCCTTCCCACCCACGCAAATGCCCTTTCATCCCCCTCTTCTGTCCCCCCTCTTTCCCCTTAGCCTGCAAGCCATTCAGCCTGCCAGCCATTCAGCCTGACAGCCATTTAGCTATACAGCCATACAACCATTCAGCCATTTAGCCATTCAGCCTGCCAGCCATTCATCCATTCAGCCATACAGCCTGTAAGCCATTCAGCCTGCCAGCCATTCAACTATTTAGCCATTCAGCCTGCCAACTATTCAGACATTCAGCCATTTAGCCTGCCAGCCATTCAGCCCGCCAGTCATTCAGCCTGCCAGTCATTCAGCCTGCCAGTCATTCAGCCTGCCAGTCATTCAACCATTCAGCCTGCCAGCCGTTCAGCCTGCCAGCCATTCAGTCAATCAGCCATTCAGCCTGCCAGCCATTCAGCCTGCCAGCCATTCAACTAGTCAGCCATTAACCATTCAGCCCTTCAGCCATTCAGCCTGCCAGCCTGCAAGCCTGCCAGCCATTCAACTATTCAGCCATTAACCATTCAGCCATTAACCATTCAGCCTGCGAGCCATTCGGCCTGCCAGCCATTCGGCCTGCCAGCCATTCAGCCTGCCAGCCATTCAGCCATTCAGGCGGCCAGCAATTCAGCCATTCAGCCTGCAAGCCATTCTGCCATTCAGCAATTCGGGCATTCAGCCTGCCAGCCATTCAGTCATCCAGCCATTCAGCCTGCCAGCCATTAAGCTTGCCAGACATTCAGCCATTCAGCCTGCCAGCCATTCAGCCTGCAAGTCATTCAGCCTGCCAGCCATTCAGCCTGCAAGTCATTCAGCCTGCCAGCTATTCAGCCACTCAGACTGCCAGCAATTCAGCCATTCAGCAAGCCAGCCATTCAGCCTGCCAGCCATTCAGCCTGCAGCCATTCAGCCTGCAAACCATTCAGCCTGCCACCTGCGAGCCATTCTGCCTGCCAGCCATTCAGCGATTCTGCCATTCAGCTTGCCAGCCTGCCAGCCATTCATCCATTCAGCAATTCGGCCATTCAGCCTGCCTGCCATTCAAATATTCAGCCTGCCAGCCATTTTCCCTGCCAGACATTCAGACTGCCAGCCTACCAGCCATTCAGTCATTCAACCATTCAGCCTGCCAGCCATTCAGTCTGCCAGCTATTCATCCATTCAGCAATTCAGCCATTCAGCCTGCCAGACATTCAATCTGCCAGCCATTCAGCCTGCCAGCCATTCAGACATTCAGCCTGCCAGCCATTCAGACATTCAGCCTGCCAGCTATTCAGCCTGCCGGCCTGCCAGCCTGCCAGCCTGTGAGCCATTCCGCCTGCCACCCTGCCAGCCATTCAGCCATTCAGCCTGCCAGTCATTCAGGCTGCCAGCCATTCAACTATTCAGCCATTCAGCCTGCCAGCCATTTAGCTATTATTTAAAAAAATGGGCCAGGTCATAACTATCAGACCTTGTGAAACATGATAGAATTTCAGTTAAAAATCAGGTGCCATACTGACTGCATTACAAAAGTATCTACAACATCAACAACTTTACAGCGCTAGTGAAATGGGTCCTCAGTTTAACGTCTCTTCTGAAAGTCGACACCACCGTACTCGCTCAGCACTGCACTGGTGTGTCAGCCTAGATTCTATGCTCAAGGGGGTAATTTTAACCCTCAAAACTGGGTGGGTTTGGTTCGGGTAGGCGGTTAAAAAGTTAAAAATCTGAAGCAGGAACCCACACCACCCCGATCCCGCCCACTTTGCGTTTTGACGGAGGCGGGACGAGGGTCGGGTGACCAATCCGCTTGCAGGAGGCTGGACTGACGCTGAAACCTTTTAAGGCGGCTGCGCGCCTCCATTTTAACAGTGTTTGTATTTTTAACCACTGTCCGCGGGTTTCCCGGGCCTCGCGAAACCGGCAGGTAAAACGATTTAAGAAGGGCTGAATCCATACGGTAAACACTTGTGGGCCAGGAGGAGCCAGAGTGTTCTCTCCAGGCCCAACAAGCTAAGCGTGTAAACTGCTACCCCGCCGCCCCCCGCGATCGTACCACCCCAACCACCATCCCCACCCCAATTCCCGCGATCTCTCCCACCCCCCCCACTAGAACCCCGGCAGCGAGCTCTCCCTGCCTGCTGCTCTGCTCCGTCCTTCTGCTGCAGGCTTTCCTGCCCGACAGGCAGCCGGCCTGGTCAATCAGGCTGGCTGTCGGGCGGGAAACCTGGGGGAAAAAATTCAAAAACTTCCGGGTTTCCCGTCCGTAACTCCTTCGCCCCCCACCGAACACGCCTCTGAAATAATATCTGGGCCCAAGTGGGACTTGAACCCACAACCTTCTGACCCAGAGGCGTGAGCCACTGAACCATGGCTAACACCTATCACCTAGCATGATGTCCCTCAAGAGATTTTCTGTTCACAAGTGCTGCCTGGTGGCTTGGTCCTGCCAGTGGCATCATGGACAGACGTGACCCCCATTGGATAGGTTGGTACGGTTGGATGTCAAGTAGATTACTCCCTCGTGTTGGTTCCTTTACCACCTGAAGCAGGCCCATATTGGCAGCTATCTCCTTCAGGACTCAGCTAGTTAGATCATTCCTGTGCCACTTATTCAGAAGACATTCTGTGCTCCTGCTTCCCTCAATACTTCTACAGTGGTGTTTAACATGGAGGAGTAGTTAGGGGCAGTGGATGGTAATTAGCAGGAGGTTGCCTTAGCCTTGTTTGACCTGAAGCCATAAGAGTTCTTGGGGTTGGAGTCAATGCCAATGAGGACCAAGTGCTCTTATAGCAATATGCCCCCAGCTCTGGTGAGTCTAGGAGGGTTGGCTTGTAGATGTGACTTTTTTGTTCGTTCCTGGGATGTGGGCGTTGCTGGCAAGGCCAGCATTTATTGGCCATCCCTAGTTGCCCTTGAGAAGGTGGTGGTTGCAGCCTTCTTGAACCGCTGCAGTCCGTGTGGTGCAGGTACTCCCACAGTGCTGTTAGGGAGGGAGTTACAGGATTTTGACCCAGCGACGATGAAGGAACGGCGATATACTTCCAAGTCAGGATGGTGTGTGTGTGACTTGGAGGGTAACTTGTCCTTCTAGGTGGTAGAGGTCGCGGGTTTGGGAGGCGCTGCCGAAGAAGCCTTGGCAAGTTGCTGCAGTGCATCTTGTAGATGGTACACACTGCAGACACAGTGCGCCGGTGGTGGAGGGAGTGAATGTTTAAGGTGGTGGATGGGGTGCCAATCAAGCTGGCTGCTTTGTCCTGGATGGTTTCGAGCTTGTTGAGTGTTATTGGAGCTGCACTCATCCAGGCAAATAGAGAGTATTCCATCACACTCCTGCCTTGTAGATGGTGGAAAGGCTTTGGAGTAAGGAGGTGAGACACTCGCCACAGAATATTCAGCCTCTGACCTGCTCTTGTGGCTACAGTATTTATGTGGCTGGTCCAGTTAAGTTTCTCGTCAATGTTGACCCCATTGTGGGATTCAGCGATGGTAATGCCGTTGAATGTCAAGGGGCGGTGGTTAGACTCTCGCTTGTTGGAGAGGGTCATTGCCTGGCACTTGTGTGGCGCGAATGTTACCTGCCACTTATCAGCCCAAGCCTGAATGTTGTTCGGGTCTTGCTGAATGCGGGCATGGACTGCTTCATTATCTGAGGAGTTGCGAGTGGAACTGAACGCTGTGCAATCATCAGCGAACATCCCCACTTCTGATCTTATGATGGAGGGCAGATCTGTGAGTATGACAGCATGGTGCTTGACTAGTCTATGGGACAGTTATCCCAGCTTGGGCGCCAGTCACTGGATGTCAGAGGACTTTGCAATTTCGACCGGGCTACGATTGGAACAGCAGTAGGCCATTTAGAGTGTGGTGAAAATGTGGAACTCGCTACCACATGGAATAGTTGAGGCGAACAGTATAGATGCATTTAACGGGATGTTAGATAAACACATGAGTGAGAAAGGAATAGAAGGATATGTTGATAAGGTGAGATGAAGGCGGGTGGGAGGAGGCTCGAGTGGAGCATAAACACCGGCACAGAGCATTTGGGCCAAATGGCCTGGTTCAGTGATTCTATGTACACCTGCACTTAACAGTGGGAATGACAGAATAAGAATTGAATTATGCTTTGCTGCTTTCTCGTCACTTCTCCATTTTTTTGCTTTCATTTCTATCTTGCTGCATTTGTGTTTTTCTTTTTAACAGGGGCACCACGTTTAAAAGCAGCACGAGCAGCATTGCTTTCTTTGGAGGTGTTTGCTCGCTGACACGAGGAGTTGGAGTGAATGAGGTAAGACTTTTCAGAAATGTCTTCTGCTCACTCATTGTTGTCTAATGCATCTACTTCAGTCTAATATCTTTGACTATAATCCAGGCTGCTACTCCAGTGCGGTACTGAGGGAGTGCTGCACGGTCGGAGGTGCTGTTTTTTCGGATGAGACGTTAAACCGAGGCCCCGTCTGCCCTCTCAGGTGGACGTAAAAGATTCCCAAGGCACTAGTCGAAAAAGACAGAGGACTTCTCCCCGGTGACCTTGCCAATGGCCCAGATTTTGCGTTTAGAATAACGGTGAGGCTAACAGTGCCCATTATTATGGAGTAAATCGGACAGCAACTGCATTTAAATGCAGAAATCCAGAAGATGCTGTCCGAGATACCCTGCTCCTCCACAGGCTCCGATGTAACAGTCCTCGCCGGTAGACCTGGCACTGAAGTCGATGTAATGGCGTGAAGTTGCGACACTTACCCACTAGTTACCCACTAAACACGGCAGAAAAAGCTAGGGCTGGTGCATTCAGATGTAAGTGAATTTTTAATGGTGTGGTAAGCAATGTTCCCCCTAATTTTTTGTTGGGTGCGCGGCCCATTCACCGTTTTGCGCATGCACAAAATTTAACATTGGAAAAGACCGGCAGAGGGCTGCGCAGCTTAGAGGGACTGTCAATGATAAGTGATAAAATACTGCCAAACAACCTCTCTGGCCCTGAAAATGTAATTTTGTGTGTGGAGTCTCATTCCTTCAGAATTTAATTAGTGTGGGAGATTTAAATAAAAATTATTTTTGTTTTACTCTTTCTGTCTCTCTCTCTTAATTCCATCAACTTTCCCTCTGTTTATTTCACTTTCTGTTTATGATTTAAATCTAATTTATACTTTCTGGCCCCGATATTGACAGGGGCGGGTTTGGAGAGCGAGTGCGCGGAGTTTCGGCCGGGAAACCCGGCAGTCCGGATTTCCCCACATGCTGTGGAGTTTTAACTCCACAGCAATCGTCTTTTTTTAAAAACAGGATCCCCGCCTGGAAGCCAGTATGTTTGACAGACTTGGCTCCCAGTCGGGTGGGGAGCAATCCGGAGCAGGCCACAGCCCCAGGTAGGGAGCCTACAGCTGCTACTGGGAGCGTGGTGGGAGGGTGGAGGGTCTGATCCCCGATCCTGGGGTGGGGGGGGGGGGGGTCCGATCCCCGACACTGGGGGCTCTTTGTATGGGAGGGTGGTCTGATCCAAGGCAAGAGGGTAAGCTTGGAAGGCCAGCGGGGGAAGCACTCCTGCTCCTCCTGGCCCCACAAGCAGTGCTGTAAAGCCACTTACCTTCTCCCCGAAGCTGTACTCGCCTCTCTTTAACTGCCGGGTTTCCCGAGGCCTGGGAAACTCGGCCAGCCAGGATTAAACCAGGGGCTGCCAGCCTGATTAAAATATTTAATAAGCTAATCCGACTCCTGGGAGCGGGTTGGCTGCCCGCCCCTTGTCCTGCCTCCGTTAAACCCGGGATTGGGTGGGTTGGGGTGGTGTTTGTGATTTTTAAAGTTTTAACATCTCACCCAATCCCAACCCACCCGTTTCTGGGGGTTAAGATTCAGCCCTGCGTGTCTCAGTGAGGAATCTTCAATCTGATTGGTTGAAGAGCCTCGCTGTTGCTGACAAATGCCATAGATCCCCATGTAGAGGGCGCTGCGCTGGATCAGACGCCTGATGACAGCAAGTTGCCGCTCAAAAGCCCGGAAAACCCTGGGCAACTGTCAGCATAGTGAACGGCGAGCGCCATTCCTTCACCGCTGACTGCAAAATCCGGGCCTTCAAATAACATCACTAAAATAGATTATCTGGTCATTCTCACATTGCTATTTCTGGGGCCTTGCTGTGCGCAATTTGGCTGCCGCGTTTTCTACATTACAAAAGTGACTACACTTCAAAAGTACTTAATTGGCTGCAAAGTGCTTTGAAACGCCCTGAGGTTGTGAAAGGTGCTATCGAAATACAAGTCTTTTTTAACATGTTTACTTCAGTTATGTGGAGAGTCTGGAGAAGCTGGCTTGTTCTCCTTAGAGCAGAGAAGTTTAAGAGGATATTTAATAGGGATGTTCAAAATTATGAAGGGTTTTGATAGAGTAGATAGGGAGAAACTGTTTCCACTGGTGGGAGAGTCAGTAACCAGAGGAGATAGATACAAGATAATTGGCAAAGAATATGAGGGGGTGGATGTGAGGTGACCTTTTTTACACAGCGAGTTGTTATGATCTGGAATGCACAGATTCAATAGTAACTTTCAAAAGGGAATTGGATATATACTTGAAAAGATAACATTTCCAGGGCTGTGGGGAAAGAGCAGAGGGAGTGGGACTAATTGGATAGTTCATTTAAAGAGCCAGCACAGGCACGATGGGCCGAATGGCCTCTTTCTTTGCTGTATGATTCTCTGATCAGCCACTAGCCACATGTGGCTGATTCGGATTCCAGATACGGCTAATTACATTTCTAAGCAGTAAATTAAAATTGAGTAATAGACGTCGTGGTTGGGCATGTGATGTCAATTCTCGTATTTGCACGATGTAGGCATGTGAACTTTAACCTGTTTGTGTGTTTGTTTGTATTTTGATCATTGTGAGTGCTTTACTTGGTTACTGAATGGTGGTAGACGTTTGTTACGTAAATATACACATGTGAAGTACATGTGAAGTACATGAGGAACTCGCTACCACATGAAGTGGTTGAGGCGAATAACATAGACGCATTTAAACGGAAGCTGGATAAGTTTAACGTCGGTGGTGGGGAAGCTTTTAGAAACAGTAATCCGGGAGAAAATTAACAGCCACTTGGACAAGCATGGACTGATAAAGGAGAGCCAGCATGGATTTGTTAAGGGCAAATCTTGTTTAACTAACTTGATTGAGTTTTTTGATGAGGTAACAGAGAGGGTGGATGAGGGCAGTGCAGTTGATGTTGTGTATATGGACTTTCAAAAGGTGTTTGATAAATACCACATACTAGGCTTGTTAGCAAAATTGAAGCCCATGGGATAAAAGGGGCAGTAGCAGCACGAATACAAAATTGGCTAAGGGTTAGAAAGCAGAGAGTTGTGGTGAATGGATGTTTTTCAGACTGCAGGGAGGTATACAGTGGCGTTCCCCAAGGTTCAGTACGAGGACCTTCTTCGGCAGTCCCTCGGAACCGAGGATGACTTGCTTCCACATTAAAAATGAGTTCGCAGGTGACTGATGAGTCCAATGCGGGACCTACAGTCTCTGTCACAGGTGGGGCAGATGGTGGTTGAAGGGGCGGGTGGGAGGGGTGCTTGGGTTGGCGTGCGCTCCTTGCGCTGCCTGCGCTTGGCTTCTGCTTGCTCCCGGCGAAGAGACTTGAGGTGTTCGGCGCCTTCCTGGATGCTTCTCCTCCACTTTGTGAGGTCTTGGGCCAGGGATTCCCAGGTGTCGGTGGGGATGTTACACCTTTTCAAGGAGGCTTTGAGGGTGTCCTTGAAGCACTTCCTCTGCCCACCTGGGGCTCTCTTGCCATGCCGGAGATCCGAGTAGAGCGCTTGTTTTGGGAGTCTCGTATCGGGCATGCGGACAATGTGACCCGTCCATCAGAGCTGATCGAGCGTGGTCAAAGCTTCGATGCTGGGGATGTTAGCCTGAGCGAGAACACTGACGTTGGTGCGCCTATCCTGCCAATGGATTTGCAGGATCTTGCGGAGGCAGCGTTGGTGGTACCTCTCTAGTGCTTTGAGGTGCCTGCTGGACATGGTCCATGTCTCTGAGGCATACAGCAGGGCGGGTATCACTGCTGCTCTGTAGACCATGAGCTTAGTGCTGGGTTTGAGGTCCTGGTCTTCAAACACTCTCTTCCTCAGGCGACCGAAGGCTGCATTGGCACACTGAAGGCGGTTTTGGTATACATTAATGACCTGGACTTGGGGGTACAGGGCACAATTTCAAAATTTGCAGATGCCATGAAACTTGGAAGTGTAGTAAACAGTGAGGAAGATAGTAATAGACTTCAAGAGGACATAGGCAGGCTGGTGGAATGGGCGGAAACATGGCAGATGAAATTCAACCAGAAATTCAACTCCTGCTCCTATTTCTTATGTTCTTAAAAGTGTGAGGTGCTACATTTTGGTAGGAAGAATGAGGAGAGAGAATACAAGCTAAATCGTATAATTTTAAAGGAGGTGCAAGAACAGAGAGACCTGGGGGTATTTGTGCACAAATCTTTGAAGGTGGCAGGACAGGTTAACAAAGCAGTTAATAAAGCATATGAGATCCTGGGCTTTATAAATTGGGGCATAGAGTACAAAAGCCAGGAAGTTATGCTGAACCTTTATAAAACACTGGTTCGGCCCCAGCTGGAGTATTGTGTCCAATTCTGGGCACCGCACTTTAAGAAGGACGTGAAGACTTTGGAGAGGATACAGAAGAGATTTACCAGGATAGTTCCAGGGATGAGAGATTACAGTTACGTGGATAGACTAGAGAAGCTGGAGTTGTTGTTCTTAGAGCAGAGAAGGCTAAGAGGAGATTTAATGGAGATGTTTAAAATTATGAAGTTTAGGTAGAGTAAATAAAGAGAAACTTTTGAATGGCTGAAGGGTCGATAACCAGAGGGCACAGATTTAAGGTGATTGGCAAAAGCACCAGAGGCGACATGAGGAAAAACTTTTTTACGCATTGAGTGGTTAGAATTTGGAATGCACTGCCTGATGGGGTGGTGGATACAGATTCAAAAGTAGCCTTCAAAAGGGAATTGGATAAATACTTGAAGGAGAAAAAATTGCAGGGATATGGGGAAAGAGCAAAGGAGTGGGACTAACTGGATTGCTCTTCGAAAGAGCCGGCGCAGACTCAATGGGTCGAATGGCCTCCTTCTATGATTCTATGAGGGAGAAAGGAATCGAAGGATATGCTGATAGGGTTAGATGAAGTAGGGTGGGAGGAGGCTCGTGTTGGAGCATAAACACCGGCATAGATCAGTTGGGCTGAATTTACCTGTATTGTGTGCAAGACATTTTCAATGGAATTTAATACATGTGGTAAAAATGGTGTCGCCGTAGCCACACCAATGGCTAGTCAGCGATTTATTGGCAACTGTGTGCTAAATGATTGGCTTGATTTTATGCTCATCAAATTGGAGGCATATCCCAGAATCGACTTCAAGCACTCCTAGGTGAGGTATGATCAAGGGCAGGGTTAAGCTCTCTAGACAGCCTCATCAAGAGCCTTGAGGTCAGGTATAGCACAGGTGAGGCGCAGGGTAAAACATCCTCCACTCGTCCTTGCTACAGAAGTGTAACATTTTCATTTCCTACCGCAGCCAAGCTAAGGCCACCAATTAGCAGAAGACTGTGGACAGTTTGCGTTGTGAACTCAGAGTTACAAAAACGTGTATGGAATCTGCCCGAATCCATTTCACCATGAACCAAACACAGGAGGTGAAACGACCATGTGCTAAACCGCTGCAGGATGCAGGCTACCTCTCCCATCGAAACCCATCCTCCAGTACCCTAACTCCCCCATCAAAACCCAAGCCACAATAACTCTCCCATCAACGCCCATCTCTCTCCCACCGTAACGCTCACATTAAAGCCCATCTCTCTCCCACCCTAACTCTCCCATCAAGGCTTATCCCTCTCCCACCCTAACTCTCCCATCAAAGCCCATCTCTCTCCCACCCTAACTCTCCCATCAAAGCCCATCTCTCTCCCACCCTAACTCTCCCATCAAGGCCCATCTCTCTCCCACCGTAACGCTCCCATCAAAGCCCATCCCTCTCCCACCCTAACTCTCCCATCAAAGCCCATCCCTCTCCCACCCTAACTCTCCCATCAAAGCCCATCCCTCTCCCACCCTAATTCTCCCATCAAAGCCCATCCCTCTCCCACCCTAATTCTCCCATCAAAGCCCATCCCTCCAGTACCCTAACTCTCCCATCAAGGCTTATCCCTCCAGTACCCTAAATCTCCCATCAAAGCCCATCCCTCTCCCACCCTAAGGCTGAATTTTCTTTACCTTGGTGGGTCCGGTGCAGCCGGTGGCCATGTCGGGTCCTGACCCCACTGCTGACTCCATCCCGCTGTTGTAAATGAACTTGCCTTAATGGGGCCTATTAAGTCCACCCAGCGCATTACCTGGCTCAATGAGATGGAGCGGGTCTGGCGACATCATTCATGACGCGTTTTCAGCCAGGGGCCCAAAAATTAGTGTCTCTACGCGAGAGTACGCACTGTGTACTCTCGCGTATTCTGTCTCCAATTGCCGGTTTTCTGCATGCACTGCGCATGCGCTGAAAACCGGCACTTGGTGAATTCAAAAGGGGGCAGTTCCTAGGTGAACCGCGTGCGCGCTACAGGCTGCGCACACGCAGTGCACTTAGTGCTTTGAACGCGCAGGTAAGCATGGAACATTTTAGACATAAAGAAAGGAGGCGTAAGACCCTCTTTTAACAAGGTAAGTAGTTAATTAAGTATTATTTTGAATTTTTTTTAACAGGTATATCTTTTTTAGAGACTTTAAAGACAGGTAAGTTTATTTTTATAACTTTTTAAAAGATTTTAAATTTTTTCAAAAATTTAATTTTTTGTTTAAAATGGTTAATTTATTTAACTATACTTATTTTATTAATGTGATGGGTTTTTAAAAAAATTTAATTGAGGTTTAGCTGTTCTTTTGGGGGGTATAGATTCATAGCTTTCACAGCACTTATGTGAAAGCTATGAATGAAAGATGGTGTGCTGCCATTGGCTCTAACTGAGTCACGTGATCCCACAGCTCGCACGAATTAACTGCGCCTGTGGGATACGAAAGCCCTGCACAGCTGCTGTCCAGAACATCAAGTTCGTGCGAGCTGGGAATAAAAAAGCCAGCGCGCAGTGAGAGATCGCGGGGAAGCCTTACCCCCGCACGAAGGCTCACTCACTAATTTTTGGGCCAGGATCTTTCAAGGGACCATGGCCACATTACATTTGAAGTTTAATTTAACATAGTGCTGTCAGTGCACTACAGCATTGGAGTGCTGCAAACACTGACAATGGCTGCACACAGGCAGAGGGCTGCACCCAGGTTCTCTGATGACTCCCTCCATATGCTTATGGAGGGAGTCACAGCACGCAGGGAAATCCTCTTCCCTTCCGATGGGTGGAAGAGACCTCCCCAGGAGACCAAGACAGTCTGGTTACAGATTGCAGAGGAGGTCACAAGCAGGGATGTGGTCAGGAGGACCTGGGTGCAGTGCCGCAAACATTTCAATGATCTCATTAAATCAGGAAACATTAGTATAGAGCCTGCTGTGCCTCTCATCACATCCCCATCACTCTGCCTTCCCTACCTTACTCCTGCACATCCTTACTCAGACCAAAATACCTTGCACCTCCATCCATCCCACCCTATCTACATTATCACATCCCCATCTCACTATCCACCCCTCACACTCACCTTCATCCTAGTCCAATCATACCAACTAACAACACACAAGGGTAGCCACTTGGGTGTTTTATCCAATGTTCATGTAAAGTTTTTGTTAATGTGGTGTCAAACATAATTTTTTTTATTTTCAACACTTTCTGGTCTTGGACAGATTTCTGTGCACCTTTGGAAGTGGCTTAGTGAGTTGCAGTGAATGGTGAGACATAACGGTACTCCCCACAATGGTGATGAGTGTGAAAGGAATGGCTTGGGCATTATAGGGATGCTTTATGATGTTGGTGTGGGGTGGTGCCAACCTGGCGCATTATGTGGCAGCCATATGGATGTACAGCGCCAAGTGAAGTAAATCTGGCCATGAGGAGGCCATCCGTGGCCTCCCGGGCAGCAATGTGCGCGGGTGCTGATGCCCTCTGTCCTGTGCAGCATCAGGTGATTGCGGAGAAGGTTGGTGTTGTTGTTGTTGGTGCTGCTGGTGTGCCTGTTGCTGGTGTTGGGGCTGATCGTGGTCGGATTCTGAGGACCAAGGTGAGAGAGTATAAACGGCACCCATGTTGATGGAATAGATGGCAGGTGCAGTACCGACCCACTGTCAAAAATAACAACCTTCCCACCCGACCTGCCACCGATCGCGCCCGCTACCACCCCGGAATATTCCGGCCTAACTCTCCAAACAAAGTTTAAACATCTCACATCATAACAGTTCCACTATAGAATCCAGCTGCATTTTGAATGTGTCTGATGTTATTGCCTCCACTACTATACACAGCAGCTTATTACAAACATTGATCACTTTACTATTTGATGTTCTTCAGTTAACCCCACTGACCTGGGTTCGTTTGAAATAATATTCTGGTTCTACTTTGTCTGTACCATGTAATATTTTATATGCCTCAGGGAGATCCCATCGTAACCACCTTCCTTCTAGGCTGGAGAGCTTGAGCTTGTCCAATCGTTCATCACCTCTGCACTAACAACACTAGTGCAGCATATACCGTGCTTCTATTTAACTAATTCAAATTGTCCTTATTTTAATCTCTCAAATCCAGTATGGAAGAGTGTTGTCGACGACTATTGCATTGGGGCAGAGCCTTGCACAGAACTTAGGCATACAGTGGGATTCTGAATCTAAGAGAAGAAGTAAGTACCGTTAATATTGTCCAGGTATGTGCTCCTAAAATGAGGTGTGAATAGCATTGTAATCACACCAGAAGACCTACAGTGAGGGAGGGACCTTTTGCCCCGATTACTGGGAATCAGATCCATAACCTTGGGTGTAAGCACACGTAATGCAGTTTGTGCACCAATTTATTTCAGCGTCTTCTGAGCAGTGACATGGAGATCCAGTAGAGTAATTTGGACCTTGTTCCTTCTCATGCTGGTCATACCATTTATTTTTTGCCACTGATCACATACATAAGAAACACGTATGTGTACAATGGTTGGTGTCTGCACTCAAATCCCAAGATAGCAGGCTGCTGTGGGGGAGGGGGGCGGGAGAGGCAGCAGATCAGCTGGTGTGTGTACAAACTTCACATTGTTAGTGACACCTTTGTCCATAGCATGAAATTTAAAATTCTCAGCCTCGTGTTCAAATCCCTCCATGACCTCGCCCCTCCCTATCTCTAACCGCTTCCAGCCCTACAAACCTCCGAGATCTCTGCGCTCCTCCAGTTGTGCTCTTGTAGATTCCCGATTTTTATCGCTCCACCATTGGCGGCCGTGCCTTCTGCTTTCTAGACCCTAAGCTCTTAAAATCCCTCCCTAAACCTGTCCGCCTCTCTTCCTCTCTTTCCTCCTTCAAGACGCTCCTTAAAACCTACCTCTTTGACCAAGCTTTTGGTCACCTGTCCTAATATCTCTTTATGTGGCTCGGTGTCAAATTTTGTTTGATTACGCTTCTGTGAAGCACCTTGGGACGTTTTACTACGTTAAATGTGCTATATAAATGCAAAAATGAGAAGTCGCACAACACCAGGTTATAGTCCAACAGTTTTATTTGAAATTACGAGCTTTCGGAGCTCTGCTCCTTCGAAGGAGCAGCGCTCCGAAAGCTCGTAATTTCAAACAAAACTGTTGGACTATAACCTGGTGTTGTGCAACTTCTCATTTTTGTCCACCCCAGTCCAACACCGGCATCTCCGCAATATAAATGCAAGTTTTTGTTGCTGAAATGACCATTTGGGCCCATTCACAGAGAGTCAGTAACCATCTGTCCCTTAAACTCAAATGATGGAGGGATGCTCTGCACGCGGTTTATGCACTTTTTCTGACAGGCGCGTACACAGAGAGACACAAGTGTTGCATGAATGCTGACACTTTCCTTCGAACTTGTTCTGCCATTCAGTTAGATCATGGCTGATCTGTATCTTAACTCCATTTACCTGCCTTGGTTCCGTACCCTTTAAAACCCTCACCTAACAAAGATCTATCAATCTCAGTTTTGAAATTTTCAATTGACCTCCAGCCTCAACAGCTTTTTGGGAGAGAGAGTTCCAGATTTCCACTACCCTTTGTGTGAAGAAGTGTTTCCTGACATCACCCCTGAACGGCCTAGCTCTCATTTTAAGGTTATGCCCCCTTGTTCTGGACTCTCCCACCAGAGGAAATAGTTTCTCTCTATCGACCTTATCAATTCCTTTAATCGCAACACATTATAGTATGTGCTCAGTTTGTACTCAGAAGACACCTTATTGAACTTTCATGGTACCTAATTAAAACCAAGAATGTTCATTCAAATGATGATAGGAACAGGAGTAGGCCATTCAGCCCTTCAGGCCTGTTCCTCAAGGCTACAAAGCCTTAGCCTAGCTGCAATTCGGAATTAATAGTGTGTGCGTATGTGGGATTGTTTTTAACTGTGGTGCTATCTCGGGGAGTTCCATTCTTCCCTGCCCTAGCCAAATCAAAATGTCGAACCCAGTTCGTGCCTGTATACACCTCTTGCCATGCGATGCGCTGAAAGGTTGGGATTAGGTTCGGGGCGGGAGTATGGTTTTCTGGTTTGGGGTAGGGGGGGCGCTCCTTGCTTCTTTTCCCAATGACACTCCTTAATGTCAAGACGCCCCATATAAAATGGGATGACTGTGAGGCACACTGCTTTAGGCCACACGGCAATAAACTAGAAAGTGAAGGCCGAACACAGAGCCTCAAGCCTGACGATGTACTTTCTTTTTTTTTCCAGAGGAATGCGAGTGTCCAGGTTCGTGGGCGGGATGCATCATGGAAGACACAGGGTATGATTACATAGAATTACATAGAATGTACGGCACAGAAACAGGCCATTCGGCCCATCTGGTCTGTGCCGGTGTTTATGCTCCACATGAACCTCCTCCCACCCCTCTTCATCTCACCCTATCAGCATATCCTTCTATTCCTTTCACCCTCTTGCGTTTACCTAGCTTCCCCTTAAATGCATCTATGCTGTTCGCCTCAACTACTCAATATGGTAGCGAGTTCCACATTCTAACCACTCTCTGAGTAAAAAAGTTTCTCCTGAATTCCCTACTGGATTTATGAGTGACTGTCTTATTTTTATGGCCCCTAGTTTTGGTCTACCCCACAAGATAAAACATCTTCTCTACGTCTACACTATCAAACCCTTTAATAATTTTAAAGACATCGATCAGGTCACCCCTCACCTTGTTCCATCTTTCCTGATAGTTCCAACCTGGGCTCATCCTTGTAAATCTTTTTTACACCTTCTCCAGTGCCTCTATATCCTATTTGTAATATGGAGACCAGAAATGTGGGCAGTGCTGTAAGTGTGGTCTAACCAGCTCCTCAATAGTTTCTGGTAATTTGTGGTATTGATTTGAGTTAATTTAAATTAATTAAAGGATAAGTCATGGCAGCACAGCTCAGCCCCGTGGCATGCTCCTCCTGCACTATGTGGGAAATCAGGGACACTTCCTGTGTCCCTGACGACCATGTGTGCGGGAAGTGTATCCAGTTGCAGCTACTGGCAGACCGCATTGCGGCGCTGGAGCTGCGAATGGATGCATACTGGAGCATTCGCGATGCTGAGGACATCGTGGATAGCACGTTTAGGGAGTTGGTCACACCGCAGGTAAAGGCTGCACAGGCAGGAAGGGAATGGGTGACCACCAGGCAGAGTAGTAGGCGCAGGCAGGTAGTGCAGGGGTCCCCTGCGGACATCCCCCTCTCAAACAGATATACCATTTTGGATATTGTTGAGGGAGATGGCTTATCGGGGGAAGGCAGCAGCAACCAACTTCCTGGCACCATGGGTGGTTCTGCTGCACAGAACGGGAGGAAAAAGAACTATAGTGATAGGGGCTTCTATTGTAAGGGGAATAGATAGGCGTTTCTGCGGCCGCAAACGAGACTCCAGGATGGTATGTTGCCTCCCTGGTGCAAGGGTCAAGGATGTCTCGGAGCGACTGCAGGGCATTCTGGAGGGGGAGGGTGAACAGCCAGTTGTCGTGGTGCATATAGGTACCAACGATATAGGTTAAAAAACGGGATGAGGTCCTAAAAGCTGAATATAGGGAGTTAGGAGGTAAATTAAAAAATAGGACCTCAAAGGTAGTAATCTCAGGATTGCTACTGGTGCCATGTGCTAGTCAGAGTAGAAATAGAAGGATATTTCAGATGAATACGTGGCTAGAGGAATGGTGCAAGGGGGAGGGATTCAAATTCCTGGGACATTGGAACCGGTTCTGGGGGAGGTGGGACCAGTACAAACTGGACGGTTTGCACCTGGGCAGGACCGGGACTGATGTCCTAGGGGGAGTGTTTGCTAGTGCTGTTGGGGAGGGTTTAAACTAAAATGGCAGGGGTTTGGGAACCTGTGCAGGGAAACAGAGGAAAGGGAAGCAAGGATAGAAGCAAAAGACAGGAAGGAGAAAAGCAAAAGTGGAAGGCAGAGAAATCAAGGATGTAAATCAAACAGGGCTACAGTAAATAATAATTCTAAAAGGACTAAGGGGTAAAAATTCACTTGGTTGCGCCTCCCGTTAGCGCCTTAAGAGGGCGCTAATGGGGCGTTAAGCCGCTAACGCCCGGGCGCAGCGCTGTTTGCGCCGCTCGGGAACTTAACTTGAGATTGTGCGGCGGCGCTAAAACTTACCGCTGCGACCACCTGCGCGCGCAGATTGTGACGTCATTCCATGGTGCAACGCCCTTGGGGCGCCCCGGAGCGGAAATTGAGTGGCGCCCCCTGCCTTACCGCCTGGCGCTTCCAACGACCGGAAGACTGGAACGTTATCAATCGGTGTGGGGCTGGGGGGGGCGCTATTTAAAGGGGGCCTCTTCCTGTCTTTTTCTGTGGTCGACATTTATGCACCACTCGTTCTGAGAGAGAGAGAGATTCGGAGAGAGAGAGAGAGAGAGAGACTTCTACATTGACTCAACGCTTTGTGAGGTAGTTTTGCCTAGTTCATCCTAACTTTGTTGCTACTTTAGTTGCTGTACCTCATTACTTTTCTGGCAAAGAGAATATGGGGGCTGCAATGATTGGGGGCGTCGTCCTGCTCCAGCTGAATCGGAGGATAGTGAGACGCAGACAGAGAGTGGCAATGATGGCCAGACGGAGGAGGGCCATCAGGCGCATGTACAGGAGAGCGTACCCTCCCAGGGTATATCGTGAACAGCTCTCCTACATCCATATGTCCGAGGAGCTGTGTTTGCGAAGGCTGCGATTCAGCAAGGAGGTGGTCACTGAGCTCTGCCACCTGCTGCAGCCAGATCTGCAGCCTCAGCTGAGGTCCAGGACGTCTCTGTCGGTGGCAGTGAAGGTCACAGTGGCTTTGAACTTCTACGCCACTGGCTCATTCCAAGCTGCTGTTGGGGACCTCGCCAATATCTCCCAGTTTGCGGTGCATCGCTGCATCCGGCAGGTCACCAATGCCCTCTTCAGAAGGAGACGAGACTTCATCTCTTTCCCTATGACCCCAGACAAGCAGCGTGACCGTGCTCTGGGCTTTGCGAGGGTAGCGGGCTTCCCCATGGTGCAGGGCGCCATTGACTGCACGCATGTGGCTTTGCGTGCTCCGCGAGAGAATGCAGAGGAATTCAGGAACAGAAAGGGGCTCCATTCCTTGAATGTGCAGTTGGTCTGTGACCACAGACAGGTGATACTCGCTGTCAATGCCCACTATCCGGGCAGCTGCCACGATGCTTTCATCCTGCGCCAGACTACTGTGGCAGAAGTTTTCGAGGCACCGCATCAGCCAGTTGGTTGGCTTCTGGGGGACAAGGGGTACGCATTGAGCACCTGGCTGATGACACCGCTCCGTACGCCAAACACCCCTGCTGAGCTGCGGTACAATGAAAGCCATCAAGCAACCAGGAACATTATTGAGCGCACAATCGGCGTGCTGAAACAACGGTTCCGCTGTCTGGACCATTCCGGAGGAGCCCTGCAGTACTCGCCTGAGCAAGTTTCGAATTTCGTAGTCGTGTGCTGCATGTTGCACAACATGGCAATCCTCAGGACCCAGCCAATGCCACCAGGCCTTGTAGCACCACCAGAGGAGGAGGAGGAAGAGGAGGAAGAGGACGAGGACGAGGACGATGATCATCAGCAGCACCAAGGCAGGAGGGCGGCCCACAATGGTCAAACTGCAAGGGCCGTCCGTCAACGACTAATAGCAAGCCGCTTCTAGGGCCCCTGCCATTGCTACAAACACTAATCAACCCAGCACGCAACCCCTAAGCCGGCCAAGGCACCAATAATTCCAACCACCAGCCATGTATATTTTGAATACAGAAACTTATTTATTTTACAAACTCTGTGTGTGTCAATTCCTCATGACAAACTCATAGAAATAAACACAAAAAAACAGTCAATAACATAACTGGTTCTCACAACCTGGAGATAATGTCCAAAACACTAAACAAAAGTTGGACCATGAACCTCGGCCTTTAATAAAAAAATGACCAGCATTTTGGCACACCTCCTACTTTTTGCCCTTCGAGGGTGATCTCCTTCCCTTGCGCACTTCCCCCCTTCCAACCCTACTGCTCCTCCGTAATGGGACCTCAGTGGCTGCAGCAAGGCTGGTGGAAGGCTGCTGCTCGTCAGACCCTGACACTGCAGATGCCCCTGAAGGACGGCCTCGACCACTTCTGGGCCTGGAGGGCCCGGCTGCAGACTGCACCAACTCTGCATGGGCGGCAGCAGTCTGTCCTACAGGCGGTGGCAAGTGCAGTGGAGAAGTGACAGTGTTGGCAGCAGGAATGCTGTCATCGTGAGAGAGGCCAGCAACTCCCTGCTCGCCCGACACACTGGCACTCCCACGGGGCAGCACTTCAGCATCCGGAGCAATTTGCCGGAGAACAGATTGCTGGCCTGCTGCGGCGCGGTGACAGCCCCGGGGACATGTGCACGAACCATCGAGGATGGCAGCAGTCAGTGCTCGCGTGGCCTCAATCTGAGTCTGCATGAGAGCAGTCTCAGATGGGTTCCTGGCAGCCAGTGACTGAATTGCAGCACTAAGCTTTAGTGTGGCATCCGCCTGTGCTACAGCGAAGTGCTCCACACTCCTTGCCAGTGATTCAATGCATTCGGGCACCCTTCCCACTGCACCCATGAGCTCAGTGTGCATGCCCACCGCCTGGGTGTTCATTTCTGCAATCAGCCGCTCCTCCTCTGCGTCCATTGCAGTAGGAGTGTCTGGCATACTCTCCCTCTGGGGAGAAGGACCCCGTTCTTCCCCACCCCCCCCCCATGGCGTTGCTGCAGCCCGCTGGGTCCTGGAGCTTCACCATCATCAGCCCCTTCCCCCCTGCTCCCCTCCGGGGAAGGCGTGTTCCCAGTGTGGGCATGGGCTTCCTCGGGAGAGGGTGGCACTGATGCTCCGGCTTCCTCTTCCTCCTCAGCTGCAGCATCAGTCCCAGTGGCAGCTTCAGGGCCCGTCTCCTCAGCTGGTGAATCACCATCTGAAAGCAGGGAGGTACAAGAGTGAGGACAGGGTGGCAGTAAGGGAGGAATAAGTGCAGCGAGTTAGCAAGTTGGATTGAAAGTGTCAAAGGCTGGTATTGTGAGGGACAAGTGGAAGGACAGAGGACAAAAAGGTGATGACCTTACCATTGCTGTCCACAACGGGGTCGGCGTCTCCAGTGGCGACGGGACCGATCACCCGGCTTGCCACAATCCTGTGGACGCGCTCCTCCAGATCGCTGAGGGGTTGCAGCTGAAGCCGCCCTCCACCCGTCCGTTGCTGCTGTCTCCGATTATGAGCCAGCTTAGCCTGCAAGAAAAAGGACAGCATCTGAGTAAATATACAGCCATGGTCTTGCCTGATGTGCCTCCCATAGGTGAATAGCCCTTACTGTATGCAGCCATGGTCTTGCCTGATGTGCCTCCCATAGGTGAATAGCCCTTACTGTATGCAGCCATGGTCTTGCCTGATGTGCCTCCCATAGGTGAATAGCCCTTACTGTATGCAGCCATGGTCTTGCCTGATGTGCCTCCCATAGGTGAATAGCCCTTACTGTATGCAAAGTGTGGAATGTGTGTGTGTGTTTGATGAAAGGGCCATAGGTGTTGGATGAGTGTTGTGCATTGGGGTTTTAAGACCCTCTGGCCATAGAGTGAGGTTGAGATGGAGGGATGGAGAGGTATTGAGAAAAAGCCACTCACCCTGACGACCCGAGTGAGGTCGTTGAACTTTTTGCGGCATTGAACATGGGTCCTGGGCACCATGCTCCTGGAGGAGACGCTCTGAGCCACCTCCCTCCACACTCTTCTGAACTCGCGTGGCAAAGGCCTCCTGCCACTCTCCGGGAACAGCATGCATCGTCTGCGCTCCACTGCGTCAACCAGAGCATCCAAGGCCCGCTCGGTGAAGCGATCAGCGCGTTCTCCCACCCTCTCCATGCTTGGCAGCAAAATGGATTACAGGTCTCTCCAGGCTGAGATTCAAGGCTGCAATGAGCAGGGTGTGGCTGGGGAGCAAGTGGCCCCCCCCGCTTTAAGAAGTGTCCGGCGCCATTGTGTCTGTGTTCCCTCGCTAACTGGCAGCAGCTGCGCTGCGCTCGTGCGCTGAGTTAGCGCCTCACTCCTTGGCCTTTGCGCCTTAAGAGAGGTGTGCAGCGCCTAATTTAGCGCTCCACTCACCTCCCGGGGCGGTAAAAGTGAAGTTTCCTGTCAGTGCCGATAATTAGCGCCAGGCGCTAATATTTGCGTCCGGACGATATTTGCGCCCCAAATGGGGCGCGACCTAATTTCTACCCCTAAGAGTGTTAAAAAAACAAGCCTGAAGGCTTTGTGTCTTAATGCGAGGAGCATTCGTAATAAGGTGGATAAATTAGCTGCGCAAATAGATGTAATAGATATGATATAATTGGGATTACGGAGACATGGCTCCAGGGTGACCAAGGTTGGGAATTCAACATCCAGGGGTATTCAATATTCAGGAAGGACAGACAAAAAGGAAAAGGAGGTGGGGTAGCATTGCTGGTTAAAGAGGAGATTAACACAATAGTAAGGAAGGATATTAGCTCTGATGATGTGGAATCTGTATGGGTAGAGCTGAGAAATACCAAGGGGCAGAAAACGTTACTGGGAGTTGTATACAGACCCCCAAACAGTAATGCTGAGGTTGGGGATGGCATTAAATGGGAAATTAGAGACGCGTGCAATAAGGGCACAGCAGTTACCATGGGTGACTTTAATCTACATATAGATTGGGCTAACCAAATTAGTAACAATACTGTGGAGGAGGAATTCCTAGAGTGTATACGGGATGGTTTCCTGGACCAATATGTCGAGGAACCAACTAGAGATCAGGCCATCTTAGACTGGGTATTATGTAATGAGAAAGGATTAATTAGCAATCTTGTGCGAGGCCCCTTGGGGAGGAGCGATCATAATATGATAGAATTCTTCATTAAGATGGAGAGTGAAGTAGTTGACTCAGAGACTAGGGTCCTGAATTTAAATAAAGGAAACTACGATGGTATGAGGCTTGAGTTGGCTAGGATGGATTGGGGAGCGTTACTTAAAGGGTTGATGGTGGATAGGCAATGGCAAACATTTAAAGATCGCATGGATGAACTACAGAATTTGTTCATCCCTGTTTGGCATAAAAATAAAACACAAAAGGTGACTCAACCGTGGCTAACAACAGAAATTAGGGATAGCATAAGATCCAAGGAGAGGACATATAAATTGGCCAGAAAAAGCAGCAAACCTGAGGATTGGGAGCAGTTTAGGATTCAGCAAAGGAGGACAAAGGGATTAATTAAGAGGGCGAAAATAGAATATGAGAGTAAGCTTTCAGGGAACATAAAAACTGACTGTAAAAGCTTCTATAGATATGTGAAGAGAAAAAGATTGGTGAAGTCAAGCGTAGGTCCCTTGCAGTCAGAATCAGGGGAATTTATAATGGGGAACAAAGAAATGGCAGACCAATTAAATACATACTTTGGTTCTGTCTTCACAAAGGAGGACACAAATAACCTCCCAGAGATGTCGGGGAACATAGGGTCAAATGAGAGGGAGGAATTGAATTAAATCAGTATTTATAGGGAAATGCTGTTAGGGAAATTGATGGGATTGAAGGCCGATAAATCCCCAGGGCCTGATAATCGACATCCTAGGGTACTTAAGGAAGTGGCCCTAGAAATAGTAGATGCATTGCTGGTCATCTTTCAAAATTCTATAGACTCTGGAACAGTTCCCATGGATTGGAGGGTAGCTAATGTAACCCCACTATTTAAAAAAGGTGGTAGAGAAAAAACGGGGAATTATAGACCGGTAAGCCTGACATCGGTAGTGGGCAAAATGCTAGAGTCCATTATAAAAGATGTAATAGCAGAGCACTTGGAAAACAGTGACAGCATCAGACAAAGTCAACATGGATTTACAAAAGGTAAATCATGCCTCACTAATCTACTGGAATTTTTTGAGGATGTAACTGGTAGAATAAATAAGGGAGAAACAGTGGATGTGGTGTATTTGGACTTTCAGAAGGCTTTCGATAAGGTCCCGCATAAGAGATTCGCGTGCAAAGTTAAAGCACATGGGAATGGGGGTAAGGTACTGATTTGGATAGAGAACTGGTTGGCAGACAGGAAGCAAAGAGTTGGAATAAACGGGTCTTTTTCCGAGTGGCAGGCAGTGACTAGTGGGGTACCACAGGGACCGGTGCTAGGACCCCAGCTATTCACAATATATATTAATGATCTAGACGAGGGAACTAGATGTAATATCTCCAAGTTTGCAGATGACACAAAGCTGGGTGGGCGTGTGTGCTGTGAGGAGGATGCAGAGAAACTCCAGTATGATTTGGACAGGTTGGGTGATTGGGCAAATGCATGGCAGATGCAGTATAATGTGGATAAATGCGAGGTTATCCACTTTGGTGGCAAAAACAGGAAGACAGATTATTATCTGAACGGCAATAGATTGGGAAAAGGGGAAGTGCAACGAGATCTGGGAGTCCTTGTGCACCAGTCGCTGAAGGTAAGCATGCAGGTGCAGCAGGCGGTTAAGAAGGCAAATGGTATGTTGGCCTTCATAGCGAGAGGATTCGAGTACAGGAGCAAGGATGTCTTGCTGCAGTTGTACAGGGCCTTGGTGAGACCACACCTTGAGTATTGTGTGCAGTTTTGGTCGCCTTATCTGAGGAAGGATGTTCTTGCCATGGAGGGAGTGCAGCGAAGATTCACCAGACTGATACCTGGGATGGCAGGAATGACGTATGAAGAGAGATTGGGACGATTGGGCTTATATTCGCTAGAGTTTTGAAGAATGAGAGGGGATCTCATTGAAACTTATAAAATTCTAACAGGACTAGACAGACTAGATGCAGAAAGGATGTTCCCGATGGCGGGGGAGTCCAGAACCAGGGGTCACAGTCTAAGGATAAGGGGTAAGCCATTTAGGACTGAGATGAGGAGGAATTTCTTCACCCAGAGAGTGGTGAACCTGTGGAATTCTCTACCACAGAAGGCAGTTGAGGCCAATTCATTAAATATATTCAAGAAGGCGTTAGATATATTTCTTAAGGCTAAAGGGATCAAGGGATATGGGGAGAAAGCAGGGACAGGGTACTGAATTTGGATGATCAGCCATGATCTCATTAAATGGCGGAACAGGCTCGAGGGGCCGAATGGCCTACTCCTGCTCCTATCTTCTATGATTCTAAGTTTCTATATCACAATTGCACAGTGGGCAGCACAGTAAGAGTAATATTAAATGAATCTGTCGCCACGTCTTATGATATGGGCACACTCCAGACACCTTTCCTAATGCCCAATGCAAACGGTAATGCTTCCAGAGGCAATCCTGCAATACCGATGAACTAAAACTTGAACCTACATACAAAGAAACGTGTTATAGCAGGCCGCAATGAACACTGAGGTAAGCACTGGAAATGACACATCTTATCGCCATAAGCCCCGCGTTCGCTAACTGATTGACAAGTACAGTCGATGGGCTGAACGGCCTCGTCCTGTGCTGTACCATTCTATGATTGTCGTGTGTGGACTACTCAAGTGTGTTTGCAGTTGATAAATAAAGTGTAAGGATATGAAAATAAGCTAGTCCCCCCAATGGCCTAGTAGGAAAGGCACCACCAAGTGTAGTATTGAGCCGAGCAGAATAAAACAGTTTGATCCCTTGACCATGTTAAATTGGCCAAAGTGAATCCAGCCACTGCATTTGGGCCTCAAGCCTCTTGAGCAGAAGGGGGAATAAAAACCTGCCAGGGTTCCTGTTACCGGTGACCTGTGCTGAAAAGTGCATGAGCATCGTTGGGGGGGGTGGGTGTGGTAGGACAGCACCAGAGTTGGCTGCAATGTCCTCGATGCTTGACTAACTTGTCGACACTAGGCCCCCGATTTTAAAAGGGCGGGGGGGATATTCGGGTACGGTACAAGTCCCAGAGCCAGGGGAGATCCTGGGAGTTGGGAAATGGAGGCCCGGAATACGAGCCCGTCACCCGGCCAAATTCGCCATCTGCCGGGTGGGCCAGAACTTGGTGGCAGGAGGCTGCAGCCATGGACCCGTGGGAACGGTCTTCGGCAGCCAGTGGAAGGAGGGTTCTGGAGGTGATTGGGGGAAGGGGTGGGGTGAAGGGGGGATCAGGTGGTGCTGAGGGGATCAGGGAATGTGGGGCCTACCCATCTATGCTCACGTGTACGACAGGTGAGCTTTTGCGGGTTCCCATTGCCCATGGCACTGACTCCCAGTAAGACTCAGTTCCTTCAGGAGAGGTGGTGAGGGTGGAGGGCGGGGGGGAAACTGGCAAAAAGGGACAAAGAGAAATGAAAGCGACTTGAAGAAAGAGCTTTTGTACTCGCAGTCTTGGCCTTGAGCCCCTTTGATTCGAGCCTGGGTTCAGATGAAAGAGTGAAACCGCTTGGCCACTTGTGCGGAGCGCTGATGGCCCTTGAGAGGAACGAGGGCATCGATAGGTTAGCTCCACAGAGAAGAAATAATTTTTTTTAAAAGAGCCTGGATTTCAAAATAGCCCGATGTGTCTCTGGACCGCTTCAGAGGCACACAGGTGCTGAGGGCTCGGAGCTTTGTTTCTATGACAAACAGGAGTGTGCTCATTGGAATTGCAAAGTGTCGCACAAGGCCTTGATGAGCCTGTTTAATTGCTCAGGCACTTGAACTGAATTTGTGAGGGGGCTACGAGTGCACCTTAACTACATTCTTTAAAAAGAAAACAAACTCTGAAGGAGGAATGTTTTCATTACGCCTTAAAACGTGCTCCACATGAACTCTTTTGATTGCTAATATATTTTATTTACACACAGATAACCAAAAACCTACAATGTTCTCCTTCCCTCCCTCCCTCCCTCCCCCAACCCACTTCTGGTTTTCTCCAGAGAATAGAAACTTATGTTGGAGTAAGCTTCGTGAGTGCCAGCAGTCTTCTGATACCTGGCCCGTGTTTCTTTTCACATGTGAGCCGGGATGTTGAGTGGTCGTTGGCTGTTCAACAAGGGGAGGCACCCGAGCTGAGCCTGATGCCGTCTCCACCTGACACTCGTGTACACTGCCGAGCAGAGGTTACTGAATAATGATTAGGAATAGGAACCCGTTTCTTACCCTCCTTTCATGCCCTTAAGACACTTACATAGAATGTGCACAGCACAGAAACAGGCCATTCGGCGCTGCTGTTCTGTGCCGGTGTCTATGCTTCACACGAGCCTCCTCCCACCCTACTTCATCTCACCCTATCACCATACTCCTTATATTCCTTTCTCCCTCATGTACTTATCTAGCTTCCCCTTATACTATTCACCTCAACCATTCCCTGTGGTAGCGAGTCCCACATTCTCACCACTCTCTGGGTAAAGAGGTTTCTACTGAAGCTCCTTATTGAACCACTGAAGCTACTTATTGCATCCTCACCTCCACCCCGCCCCCAGCCCTGCTGCTGACCTATCCGAAAGCAACAAGCTCAGCACAGACCTGAAACGGGATCTGGGATCCTTTTGTTTGGATCTTACCTGTTGAGAGATTGAGGAAGCATTGCTATATATCGTTATTCTTTATTTTTATTTTGACTGGGTCAGCTGCGACTCAGTGGTAGCACTATCGCCTTTGAGTCGGAAAGTTGTAGGGCCCACACCAGGGCACCCCACAGCCGTTCCATCGCCAAGACCGCCTAATTCCACCTCCGTAGCATTGCCCGTCTCCGCCCCTCCCTCAGGTCATCCGCTGCTGAAAGCCTCATCCATGCCTTTGTTACCTCTGGACCCGACTATTCCAATGCTCCCCTGGCCGGTCTCCCATCTTCCACCTTCCATAAACTTGAGCTCATCCAAAACTCGGCTGCCCGTGTCCTAACTCACAGCAAGTCCCGCTCACCCATCACCCCTGCGCTCGCTGACCTACATTGGCTCCCGGTCTGGCAACGCTTCTATTTTAAAATTCTCATTCTTGTTTTCAGATCACTCTACGGCCTCGCCCCTCCCTATCTCTCTAATCTCCATCAGCCCTACAACTCTCTGAGATCTCTGCGCTCCTCCAGTTCTGGCCTCTTGCGCATCTCCGATTTCCTTCGCTCCGCCATTGGCGGCCGTGCCGTCAGCTGCCTTGGCCCCAAGCTCTGGAATTCCCTCCCTAAACCTCTCCGCCTCTCCACCTCTCTTTCCTCCTTTAAGATGCTCCTTAAAACCTCCCTCTTTGACCAAGCTTTTGGTCACCTGCCCTAACATCTTATGTGGCTCGGTGTCAAGCTTTGTCTGATAACGCTCCTGTGAAGCGCTTTGGGATGTTTTGCTACAGTAAAGGTGCTATATAAATACAAGTTGTTGTTGTTGTTGTTGAGCACATAATCCAGGCTGACACTCCAGTAGCAGTATTGAGGGAGTGCTGCACTGTCGGAGGTGCCGTCTTTTGGGTGAGACGTTAAACTGCGGCTCCGTCTGTCCTCTCAGGTGGACGTAAAAGATCCATGACGCTATTTTGAAGAAGAGCAGGGGAGCTCTCCCCGGTGTCCTCGCCAATATTTATCCCTCAACCAAGATCACCAAAAACAGATTATCTGGTCAATATCACATTGCTGTTTGTGGGAGCTTGCTGTGCGCATATTGAGTGCCGCTTTTCCTACATTACAACAGTGACTACATTTCAAAAAGTACTTCATTGGCTGTGAAGCGCTTTGAGATGTTCTGCGGTCATGAAAGGTGCTGTATAAATACAAGTTTCTTTCCCTCCTTCCCTTTTTTCTTTCTATAATTGTTCTTAGGTTGACAACAGATTGCTGAATTCTTTTAGACGATTGACTATGAATAAGTTGGAAATCTATCCCTTTACAAATGCTGCAGAAATCACACAAAGCGCGCACAAACAATGGCTTAAGCTTTTAAAAAATGGTGCTTTTCTCATGAGGTGAGATACAGGTGTAATGCGCAGAGATTTGCTCCACCTAAGACAGTGATCCCACTAACTTCACGACTATGATTCCACCTGACCCAAAAAAACACAAAATAAAAAGGGCGGGAAGGTATTTGCTATCCTTTCTAGAAATCCTGATCATGGGACAGACTAGTTTTACACGTAATTGGCTGTAAAGCGCATTGGGACGTCCTGGTTGGTGGCGAAAGGTGCTATATAAATGCAAGCAACAGCTCTCTGCCTGTCCCGCGCAGCCCGGGACCAGCTTTTGCAATGTGAAACTGCGAATGGGCCGCGCACCCAAAAAAAAATGACAGAGAACATTGAATACAAATTCTTTCGTTTATTTCTTTTACCATTCAGCTATCCCGTGTATTATTTAACAAGTAATGATCAAGTATACTCTGTTTAGCAGATTTATGCAGGCTTTTCCAAGCTGCCATTGTCTTGCATCTCGACAATGATGCTCAGTATCTAAACTAAGTGCAGGTTATATACGTCAAGTGAAATGTACAATCTCAGTGTGGACTTCTGTCTAAATGTAACCATAAATAATCCAAGTGGGCTTGGGAAGATTTGCTCTGTGCACCACATGGTAGATTTCAGGAGACTGGCGCCCCGGGGGCGGTGGCGGGGGGCCTTGTACACAGCCAGTGTATATCAGAAAATTGAGAATGCACTTCCTGACACGGGGTCACGGCGTGACTCCGACAGTCCAGAGTCTCTCCGAATGTACATTCCACCCTACGTAAACTTGAGGTCATCCAAAACTCGGCTGTCCGTATCCTAACTCGCACCAAGTCCCGTTCACCCATCACTCCTCACCCCTGTGCTCGCTGACCTACATTGGCTCCCGGTTAAGCAGCGCCTCGATTTCAGAATTCTCATCCTTTTTTTCAAATCCCTCCACGGCCTCACCCCTTCCTATCTCTGTAATCTCCTCCAGCCCCACAACACCCCGAGATATCTGCGCTCCTCTAATTCTGCCGTCTTAAGCATCCCTGATTATAATCGCTCAACCATTGGTGACCGTGCCTTCTGTTGCCTAGGCCCTAAGCTCTGGAATTCCCTACCTAAATCTCTCCGCCTCGCTACCTCTCTTTCCTCCTTTAAGATGCTCCTTAAAACCTACCTCTTTGACCAAGTTTTTGGTCACCTGCCCTAATTTCTTCTTATGTGGCTCATTGTCAAATTTTTTTGTCTTTTAATACTCCTGTGCAGCGCCATGGGATGTTTTACTATGTTAAAGGTGCTATATAAATACAAGTTGTTGTTGTTGTGTACTCTTAGGGGTAAAAATTGGGGGGCGCTACCTTCGCCGGGGCGCTACTTTTAGCGCCCCGAAAAAGTTAGCACCCCCACGGCTGATTTTCCTAGGTAGCGCCCCGAGAGGGAGGAGGGGCGCTACTGGAAGCGCCCTGCGTCCCTCTTGGGGCGCTGTGAGCCAAAACCGCGGCGCTATGTGCCGCAGTGCCATGCGGTACTGCAGGCCTTCCTCCCCTTATTAAAGGGGAGAGGCCTGGCGCAGCGCGTCCTGGTGCCCAGCTGGGCCACCAGGGATCGGGAGTGTCGGCAAACGAGAGAGCAGCCGGCACCCCGCGGTGGGGCTTCACGGGGGCCGGGGACAGCAATGGGGGCAGGTGCTGGCAGGCGGCCAGCAACAAAAATGGCCGCCCGCCACCTCCCCTTTAATTTGCGCCGCCCCAGCCTCAGGTAGGCCCCGCTGACTCTGTCGGACATAGCATCCGGCGGTAAGTCGGGGGGGCGCCACCCAATATTAGAGCCGGGGCGCGAGCGGGGCGCTGCACACGGCAATGACGTCATCGCCGCGCGGCGCTAACGGTTCGCGCTGCCGCTAACCTCCCACTGAATTTCGCGAGAGGCATTAGCGGCGCCGCACCTAGGCGCTAGTTGATTTGCACCCCGTTAGCGCCCTCTTAGGGCGCTAATGGGAGGCGCAAATCAACCGAATTTAGCCCCCTTAGTGTGTAAGGAAATTGTAAGCCTGTTCTTTATACATATAAAAATCCTCTACACTGAGGAAATCTTCTAATTATGATAACTAATTAAAAAAAAATCCACACAAATATACATTTACAATATGAAAAGAGTGCTGAATGCTGCGACACGATAATATTTTGCCTTCGGGAGATTTTGGAAAGTATATCGACAAGCCCAGTGAGAGATGGTGGGCTACGTTTCTTTGGATTAATGTGAAGCTCGTCCCTTGTACAGCAACTGCACTCATTTGTATGATCAGTTCTTTTCACTTTATCTAATAACAGACGTGTAGACTTTCAAGTAAGTGCACCGGTACAGTTTGCTGTTCACTTTTTGTGTAGTGACAAATAATTGAAATGAAAGAAGGCTAGAGGCACAACTATCCCTCAAGTTTGACTTTGAGAGTGTCCCGTGGGGTTCTGGTGTGTTTGTGTTACTTGGAGCTGAGTGTGGATTGAAGTTAAGTTTTTGGGTTGGGCCTGATTTTTGGTTGGCTCCATTTTTAGATCAATTTGAGTTGGGTTTGTTTCTTGTGTGGGGTGGACCGAGTTTTGTTTGATTGAATTGGGATTGGCTAAATTGGGTTGTGTTTTACTTTATTGAGTTGGGGTCGAGCTGGGATGGATTGAACTTTCGATCAGTTTACTTTGATTGGGTTGGGTTAGATTCATCTTGGCTTGTTTGAGTTCTCATCCCTACTGTTGCTATGGTCCATCTGCAGGTTCTACCACCCCCGCAAGTTTTCTAAGTGCAGTATTATGGAATACAAGGAGTTTCTACAAAGAGGCGGAGGAGCTTGTCTCTTCAATAGACCAACAAAGGTAAGATTTCCTTATTCAGAAGGACCAAGTTCAGTCAGTTCCCACTAGCATTTTTTTGTTATCAGCCACCCAGGTTCACTCAAGATACGAGGACCAGACCCATACTTGGGAGACTTTCCTAATCCCTTACTCACCAATCTGGACAGGAGACAAGAAAAAGGTCATTTGATAACTGACCCCTCTCAAGCCTCCAAGCTCCCTCCATCTCAATCTTTCTTTGTCACACTCTTTATTATTATTAGTGTTATGGTCTGTACTCCTCTGAATTTCCATCTCTTGTTTCCTCTAAACTATAAATACTGGGACCAATTTTTTGGGGGGCACATCAGAGGTACCTGCCCAGATCCGCATGCTGAAAGTCGGAGCAGCAACCAGCTACTCCACCAGGAGGACATCAAGGCCCTTCCTGGCCCCAAGACAGAAGAGGCCCAAAAGAAATCTTCAGCTCCAATGGGAGCCAGTAATGATTAAATTAGGCTGATGGATCCGCTCCGGGAATCCATGACCTTACTTTTGGCAAGTTCCAGGGCCTCGGCTCTCAGCTGGCAAGTATTCCGCTGAGGCCTTTTCAGGGTGTTGAGGCAGAATTCAAATGGCTGCCCAGGAACTCCCCCAGACGTGCCCACAAGATGTGGGTGGAAGATCTACCCATGCCCCTCTCATCAATGGGAAATGGCAGATCAAAAAACATGAGTGGAGTCCCGGTGGAACTGGATCGCATTCCATATTCCTAACAGTTGCCAGGCGATCTGCTCCAGTTCCACCCAGGGCCCAAATCAGAATTACAGGCCCAATGTCTCTGTTCTTGCCTCTAACCGGAATCACAATCGCTCTCTCTATCTCTGTTCCTTTATAGCTGTTTGAGACCACAGAGTGTGGAAATGGATATGTGGAATCTGGGGAAGAATGTGACTGTGGATTACGAATGGTAAGCTTAGAGTGTTACGGTGTTTTTTTTCTGCTCCTTGAGGCCTGCCCAGTGCCACTGCTGCCATGTTTCATCCCTGGATTGAGAGCGAGCGAATTGGCCAGGCCTATGGCTGACTTGTCATTGATCAGCCATCACAACAGTTACGAGGTGGGGGTAATTTTCGACTTCCCCGCCTGGGCAGTAACCTGGCAGAGGATCGCCCGCTCTTTATAGAACCCGCCTAATTTCCGTTCCTGGATACTGCCCAGACAAGGCAGGTGAAAATGATTCCCGACCCCCCACGCCTCCCCCCCCCCCCCCCCCCCAACCCATTGACTACTTGAAGTGAACGGTTGCTAATCGCACCTCATCCTTTTGCTTGTCCACGTTTGCTACATTTACCTATGGATGCCCATTTATCGCTTATGCAGTAGGCTTCCCCACCTGAACGAAAAATGTGTTCTACCTCTTCCCGAAATGCCTAAGCAGCTGTGAGCAGTACTCCTTGTCAGACCCCAAACCTGAAGCTTCTCCAATCGGCGGGTGGGAGGCCAGGCAAGGGAGCCAGAGTTTCGACCTCATCCCGGCCTACCAAGGTAGGAGGTAGGCTGCAAGGAATCTTGAGCATCTAACGAGTCTTAACGAAAGGAACGGACAAGAGCGCTCGTATTTTGCCGCTACCATTTGCTCTGCTGCCAACCTCGGTTAAACCAAAATGGGTGAGTCTCACTCCAGGTGATGCTTACTGGCTTGTGCTTGTATCAGGCCACAAGTGAGTCTCAGATTACCAGGGTAATTTGAACATGATGTGCGAGTGAGGAGATCGATTTACGGACAGATGCAGTGGTGCTATTGTTGGGGGTTAACCGTTAAGTAGAGGTGCAGATAGGTGTTGAAAGTCATGAGCTAATGGCTTCAATTCTCCAATAATGGGAAGAAAGGCTTGGAGCTGGCCCAAAAGCACAAACTCACCTGCATCTGAAGTGCTTAACTCTGCAGTGGGGCTCCCTCCTACTAAGAGCTTGGTCTGTAGTATATTTGGCTCCGGATTGGATGATGTGTCGAGGCAGCAGCTTTTAACGGGGTGTACAGGGTGGTGATGGGGACAGAAAGGTGCAGAGGAGACATGGGAAACACGGCTCCTCTTTGATGCTGGAGGGTCAGAGGTCCTGCTGTAGGGTGTGGTCCTACGTTGAGCTGAGGATCACCCACCCGATGCCAGCTGCATGAAGGAAGGTCACGGATCGAGTCATTGCAGTCACTGAGCTCGCTCCTACCTGGCTGCCAATAAGGAAGACGTGTGCTGGCAATTAGGAGCAAGGAGAAGGGATTCTTCACTTCTGCACACATTTATTAGGGACCCATCAAGTATGTCACAAACCTAAATTGGGATTTCCCACACCATTTGCATGGTACAATTTCAGGCACTGTACACCATTATTGTCCTTTGTACACACTCTGGCTGGAATTTTCTGGGGTGGTAGCGGGCGTGATCGGTGGCGGGTCGAGTGGGAAAGTTGATATTTTTGGGAGCAGGTCGGGAACCCACTGTCATCTCGCTCCCACGCGCCTTTCCCCCAGGCGAGTCTGTCATCGCGGAGCTGACCCGACCGGCAGAGGCGGGCGACCCTAATTTAAACAATTATTAGCTTGTTGTCAGACCCTTAAGAGTGTTTTTAACCTTACCTTTTAAATTTAACTGGATGCCCACGGGGACCACGCTGTTCGGGAAGCACATCTGTAAACCTGAGGCAGAAGTTGAGTGGCCATTGCTCCAGCTGATTAGCTGACAGCATGAAATGTACTATAAAAGCTCCCACCTGACAGCTGATCACTTTCCCCAGACAGAAGCTGTTGCTGACTGCATTCCCAGCACAGATTGAGCTTTCTGCAGGCTGTAAGTATTTCAAGCAATGTCTCCATCCAGTGTCACCATCGACAGATTGCTTCTGTCATGTATACTTCACCTGCCACCTATTCCATCAAGATGGGTGCCATTTATACTGTCTCACCTTGGTCCCCAGAATCTGACCACGATGAGCCCCAACACCAGCAGCACCAACAACAACAATACCAACCTTCTTCACAATCACCTGATACTGCACAGGACAGAGGGCATCAGCACCCATCCACATTTCTGCCCGGGAAGCCAGGGATGGCCTCCTCATGGCCAGATTTAGTTAACTTTACGCTGTACACCCATATGGCTGCCACCATAAAGCATCCCTACTATGCCCAGGCCATTCCTTTCACACTCATCACCATTGCGGGGGGTACCGTTATGTCTCACCATTCACTGCAACTCACTAAGCCACTTCCAAAGGTGCACACAAATCTGTCCAAGAACGCAAAGTGTTGAAAATATTTTTTTTTAATGTTTGATAGCACATTAACGGAAACCTTACATAAACATTGGATAAAACACCCAAGTGACTACCCTTGTGTGTTGTTAGTTGGTATAATTGCACAAGGATGAGGGTGAGTGTGAGGGGTGGTTAGTGAGATGGTAATGTGATAATATAGAGAGAGAGGGATGGGTGGAGGTGCAAGGTAAGTTGGTGAGTAAGGATGTGCAGGGGTAGGGTAGGGAAGGCAGAGTGATGGAGATGTGAGAGGCACAGCAGGATGAAGGTGAGTGTGGCTTTGTATTAACGTTTCCTGATCTAATGAGATCATTGAAATGTTTGCGGCACTGCACCCAGGTCCTCCTGACCACATCCCTGCTTGTGACCTCCTCTGCAATGTGCAACCAGGCTGTCTTGGTCTCCTGGGGAGGTTTCTTCCACCCATCGGAAGGGAAGAGAACCTTCCTGCGTGCTCTGACTCCCTCCATAAGCATATGGAGGGAGTCATCGGAGAACCTGGGTGCAGCCCTCTGCCTGTGTGCAGTCATTGTCAGTGTTTGCAGCACTCCAATGCTGTAGAACACTGACAGCACTATGTTAGATTAAACTTCAAATCTAATGCGGCCATGGACCCTTTAAAGATCCCGGCTGAAAACGCGTCATGAATGATGTCACCAGACCCGCTCCATCTCATTGGGCCGGGTAACGCCATTAAGGTAAGTTCATTTTCAACAGCCGGATGAAATCAGCAGTGGGGTCACAACCCGCCATGGACACCAGACCCGCCGAGGTAGCCAAAATTCCGGCCTCTGTCATTGTGCACCATTATTGTCCTTTGTACACACTGTCATCATGCACCACCTTTGTAGTGTACACACTCCTTCATCGTGCCAAAGCTGGATGGCGACTTTTCTAGCAGGAGATGGCAGATCTGGAACAGCAAACAGGTGTTCAGATTACCAGCCCAAGGACCTCTTCTTCTATTAGGTTTTTTTTCAGTGAACTGAACAGCCATGGGTGCAGAGGTTAGCCCTGGTCTCCTCAGAGTTAATTCCCCTTCTTCTCCATCCAAACATGCAGCTGCTGTTGACTGTCGCTAATTAATGGCTGCTCCCTTCGTAATTGGCCATTGCTTGTCCATGACATTTCGGTGACCAGATACCACCTGAATTACAATTGAGTGCAAACTCCTTTGTGTGTAGGCCGTAGAGTTGGATATGAAGATCCTTCATTCCCATATAGGTGTCAGCCTAGACACCTTGCCCTCAAGGGGAACCTGTCCGGCTGATACCTCCTGTCCACAAAGAAAGTTGTTTTTATACATCCTGGGGATGTGGGCGTCGCTGGCAAGGCCAGCATTTATTGCCCATCCCTAATTGCCCTTGAGAAAGTGGTGGTGAGCTGCCTTCTTGAACCGCTGCAGTCCGTGTGGTGAAGGTACTCCCACAGTGCTGTTAGGGAGGGAGTTCCAGGATTTTGATCCAGTGATGATAAAGGAACAGTGGTATATGTCCAAGTCCGGATGGTGTGTGACTTGGAGGTGGTGGTGTTCCCGTACCCCTGCTGCCCTTGTCCTTCTAGGTGGTAGAGGTCGCAGGTTTGGGAGGTGAAGATGTTGCCCCTTGCAAATATAAATTCTGTCTCATGGTTAATACAAGTGTGCACTGCAGAATGCCTGATGTAGCAGATGTTTCTGGGAGGGGCTTGGAAGGATCCAGTAGCCATGAAACCTACGTGCTGCGGTGACCTTCGATCCTACGGAATGAGTCGTCACTGTAGCACATTTCACTCTACAGTCATGTGACGGCCTGGATAACGATCAGGAGTGGGAAATCTGACTGATTCTTCTCCCTAGTCCCAGGGCACTTGAGGCTAATTGTAGTATCCTGACTACTGCTTCAGCGGAGGGCTGCTAATTCTGTGAAAAACTGGGGTTGGAACTATGACTTTCCAGGTTGGCAAGGCTCAGTATCAAATCACATGGTGCATTTACTCGTTGAGCCATTGGGGGCACTCCTATTTATATTTTTAAAATGTGAAATGTCTTGTACAAAAAAAGAAGTGCATGAATTGTCCAGTCAACTAGTCCGTGGTTAATCCAGCTAAATAATCAGTATGGTGTCCAGGTGACCTGATAAAGAGCTTCAAAATTATGAAGGGTTTGATAGGGTAGACATGGAGAAGATGCTTCCACTTGTGGGGGGAGAACAAAACTAGGGGGCATAAATATAAGACAGTCACTAATAAATCCAATAGGGAATTCAGTAGAAATTTCTTCACCCAGAGAGTGGTTAGAATGTGGAACTCGCTACCACAGGCGAATAGCAGAGATACATTTAAGAGGCAGCTAGATAACCACACGAAGGAGAAAGGAATAGAAGGGTGCGCTGATAGTGTTAGATGAAGAGGGGTGGGAGGAGGTTCGTGTGGAGCATAAACACCGACAGAGACCAGTTGGGCCGAATGGCCTGTTTCTGTGCTGTACATTCTGTGCAATTTCAGTCAGAATTGTCAAAAAATGTGTAAATATAGTGGATGACTTTCCCTTGTTTCTGTCCCCTCCCCCTCCCGCAGGAATGCTTTGGGACCTGTTGTAAGAAGTGCTCCCTTGCCAATGGTGCCCATTGCAGCGATGGCCCTTGCTGCAATTACACTTGCCAGGTAACTCATGCCAAGAATATGCAGCTTCACCGTAACTCTGCATGTGCCCAGTGTAATGAGCTCCATGGGGTTAATGCCTGCAATCCAATCTCTGCACCAATGCAGGGTGGGGGGAGGGGGTGGGGGGTGACAATCTAATGGGTTTAACATAAGTTGTTTCCAGAGGATCAGTGGGCATCGGGGCTGTGCTGACAGGTGATACACCACTATTCTGTGTAGCAATCATTTGGCCAGGAATAACCTCAGCGCTGCCTCCCACGGAACAAATCGGTACACTTCACGTTGAGCGCTGGTTAACAACAACAACTTGCATTTATATAGCGCCTTTAACGTAGTGAAACGTCCCAAGGCGCTGCACAGGAGCGTTATCAGACTCAATTTGTCACCGAGCCACCTAAGGAGATATTAGCCCGTATTTTCCGATGCCTATGGGTGGGTACACACCCGTACACACCCGTAGGGACATTGGAAATGCCGGTTTCAGGCATGCGACACGCATGCACTGAAAACCGGCATTTCCGGTCTGTCAAGAATGCTCTAGACAGATCAGACGCCTGCCCTGGAGAAGGGCCTCTGCGGGGGGAGAGTTCCGCTTTCTGCAGAACCTCTGCCCGCAGAAAACCCTTAGAAATCTTACGCCTGGTAAAAGCAGGCGTAAGGCCTGCTTTTACCAGCATAAGAGTTGAAAAAAGTTTTTTTTTAAATCTCACTCATTTATAATTTTAAAATACTTTTAAAAAAGGTAAGTTTATTTTTAGCCCCGTAAAAAACTTTAATTATTTTTTTTCAAAAAAATTAAATTTTTGTTTAAAATATTTAATTTAATGTAATTTTAACTCATTTTAAAAAGTGATTTTTTAAAATTTATTTAATGATTTGATGTGTTTTTGGGGTGATCTCCATTCATATATTTGACAGGTCTATCTGTCAAAAGTATGAAGGGAGATTCCCTTCTCCTATTGGTTGGCCTGGCCCACATGATCTTAGGGACGCTTGCGAACCGCATGTGCCTCTGGGATACGTGGGCCCTGCGCATTTCAACTGTGGAGAGGCCCAGGATCGGAAGTGTCCAGACCTCAGGAACCCTCAGGTAAGTTTGTAGATTTTTTTCCGATCGGAGGCATCCGCATGCAGGAAGCCTCCTATCGGAAATTACAGGCCATTGGGACAGGTGACCAAAGGCTTAGTCAAAGAGGTAGGTTTCAAGGAGGAGAGAGAGGTAGGGAAGGCGGAGAGGTTTAGGGAGGGAATTCCAGAGCTTAGGGTCCGGGCAGCTGAAGGCACGGCCACCAATGCCAACAGGCAATTAACAAGGAAATAAAGCATTAACTCTGGGTGTGTGCGTTAATAAGTATTTACCCAGGAGCAATTATGTGCATGGGGCAAAATCTTATGTCTGCTCACTTAATGTCGCATCACAACATTCCCACCCCTTAACGTGCAGTTACACCAGAACCAGCTCCAACTCACAGAGCCAACAAAACTACATAAGGGGTGAAAGGTGGTACGAAAAACTTCCATTTATACAGCGCCTTTCACAACCTCAGGACGTTGCAAAGCGCCTTACAGCCAATGAAGTACTTTTCTGATGTGCGGCCACTGTTATAATGTAGGAAACGCGGCAGGTCATTTACGCACAGCAAGCTCCCACAAACAGCAATGAGATAATGAGCAGATAATCTGTTCTTTTAAAGTGACTTTTTATTGTCTTCAAAAGCCAGTAAGTAACTCAGTGATGTTCTCTGCTCTTGTTCTCAGTTCCTAAAGCGAGGGTACGATTGTCGAGATGCAGTGAATGATTGCGATATAGCGGAATACTGTACGGGAGACTCTGGCCAGGTACGTATTGTCCATTCGGTTGAAGACATAAGGCCACAAAATTGTGTGATAGCGGAAGAGTGGCGGAGCAGATCATCACCCTCCCCCACAACATCTGCCCACATGGTTGGCCATAGATCCCATCCCAAAATGCAGGGGACGGGGTCGTTTGCATGATCGGGGTACCTGCAAGGCCATTTCAGCAGCATCCGGCCCCGATAAGGACCCATTTCCTCTCGGCTCTTCCAGGCCAAAGATGAAAAAATAAACTGGTCCGGTCCTGCTCCAAAAGACATTAAACAGCTGCACACTACATTGTGACATTAACACCACTCAGTGGCAGTGCAGAGGGAATAACATTCAGCCAGAGTCTCCTAAGAGGCCAGCCACTCACTCCTCCCTAATCGATTTTAATTGTGTTAATTATGTGTTTTTCCCAGTGCCCACCCAACCTTCACAAGCAGGATGGATATAACTGTGACATCAACCAGGTAGATGCACTTTAACCTTTGTACAGGCTACCATTGCCATGTTTTATGGTACAAGATTTATCTCTTGCCCTTGATGGGCTACAGGCAAAGTAAACCATGGGCCTTATCTTGCAGGGCCGATGTTTCGGTGGAGAATGTAAAACAAGGGACAACCAGTGCAAACTGATCTGGGGCTCAAGTAAGTGAATCACCTTCACTGCCATTATCGGTAGCTCATGTACAGTCCCCACCGTTTAAAACGTCCACCTTTAAATCGGGAAGATGCATAGATCGGCCAAAAAGCCTAAGCCTGACCCTAACCATTATCCATTTATGTTAACGCCAATTTCAAAGTTGCCGGTTGTAGCGTCTTATGCGCTCTGTTTATTTTGGGCAGACGCTGTGTTTGCTCACTTGTTCTTGCCTCGTTAAGGTGCACTGAATGCAAGAACGAACATAAATAAGTAAATAACACCTCGATAATGTTCAGTTACCTTTTGTGTACTTAAGCCTTTTCTAATCCCCTTTAAGTGGTGTGGGGCTACAGTTTGTACTAAGCACTGACTGCAGTTTAAATAAAGCTGCAGGTCAGAGTGGAGCTGGAGAAAACTGGGCAAAAGGTCGTTACACAGAAGGAGCATTCTTGTTAGCTAGGAGAGCGCTGTAATAGCGCTACCACATTATACCGGCCATCGCGTATAGCAGGAAAATCGCATTCGCACGAACGCGGCCACTGTAAGCGGTGGGGACTGTACTGCTATATTATTCCTTATGCAATAGGACTGATACAGCATTGTGCGTTTTACATTTATTTACGATCCTGTCATTTACAATTCTGGGCTTGTTGCTTAGGATGAAATGACATCTGTTTCAATAGAACCAGAACGAAGCTGTGGAAGACTGTCCTTTATTCTGAGAATGGCCTTGCTTACTTTGCAAGAAGTACTTGTCCCCAAAAGGACTTTGTTCTAATCCATGCCCCTGGGAGATTGCCAACCCTTGTTTGGAATGTAGAGCAACTCCCACCTATTGGGTTTATATAGGATATTTTCCCTATTGCCCTTGAGTCGAGATATTATTGGATATTGTCATATATCCCTTACCTCTAACACACAAGTACCAGGAAACATTGAAACCTCTGGTTAATACTCTTTATTAAATCAATGAGATTGGTTAAAGAGGAGATTAACACAATAGTAAGGAAGGATATTAGCTCTGATGATGTGGAATCTGTATGGGCAGAGCTGAGAAATACCAAGGGGCAGAAAATATTAGTGGGAGTTGTATACAGACCCCCAAACAGTAATGCGCAGGTTGGGGATGGCATTAAACGGGAAATTAGAGATGCGTGCAATAAGGGCACAGCAGTTATCATGGGTGACTTTAATCTACATATAGATTGGGCTAACCAAATTAGTAACAATACTGTGGAGGAGGAATTCCTAGAGTGTTTACGGGATGGTTTCCTGGACCAATATGTCGAAGAACCAGCTAGAGATTAGGCCATCTTAGACTGGGTATTATGTAATGAGAAAGGATTAATTAGCAATCTTGTTGTGCGAGGCCCCTTGGGGAGGAGCGATCATAATATGATAGAATTCTTCATTAAGATGGAGAGTGAAGTAGTTGACTCAGAGACTAGGGTCCTGAATTTAAATAAAGGAAACTACGATGGTATGAGGCACGACTTGGCTAGGATGGATTGGGGAGCGTTACTTAAAGGGTTGACGGTGGATAGGCAATGGCAAACATTTAAAGATCGCATGGATGAACTACAGAATTTGTTCATCCCTGTTTGGCATAAAAATAAAACACAAAAGGTGACTCAACCGTGGCTAACAACAGAAATTAGGGATAGCATAAGATTCAAGGAGAGGACATATAATTTGGCCAGAAAAAGCAGCAAACCTGAGGATTGGGAGCAGTTTAGGATTCAGCAAAGGAGGACAAAGGGATTAATTAAGAGGGGTAAATTAGATTATGAGAGTAAGCTTCCAGGGAACATAAAAACTGACTGTAAAAGCTTCTATAGATATGTGAAGAGAAAAAGATTGGTGAAGTCAAGCGTAGGTCCCTTGCAGTCAGAATCGGGAATTTATAATGGGGAACAAAGAAATGGCAGACCAATTAAATACATACTTTGGTTCTGTCTTCACAAATGAGGACACAAATAACCTCCCAGAGATGTCGGGGAACATAGGGTCTAATGAGAGGGAGGAATTGAATGAAATCAGTATTTGTAGGGAAATGGTGTTAGGGAAATTGACGGGATTGAAGGCCGATAAATCCCCAGGGCCTGATAATCTACATCCTAGGGTACTTAAGGAAGTGGCCCTAGAAATAGTAGATGCATTGCTGGTCATCTTCCAAAATTCTATAGACTCTGGAACAGTTCCCATGGATTGGAGGGTAGCTAATGTAACCCCACTATTTAAAAAAGGTGGTAGAGAGAAAACGGAGAATTATAGACCGGTAAGCCTGACAATGGTAGTGGGGAAAATGCTAGAGTCTATTATAAAAGATGTAATAGCAGAGCACTTGGAAAACAGTGACAGGATTGGACAAAGTCAACATGGATTTACAAAAGGTAAATCATGCTTGACTAATCTACTGGAATTTTTTGAGGATGTAACTGGTAGAATAGATAAGGGAGAACCAGTGGATGTGGTGTATTTGGACTTTCAGAAGGCTTTCGATAAGGTCCCGCATAAGAGATTAGCGTGCAAAGTTAAAGCACATGGGATTGGGGGTAAGGTACTGTCTTGGATAGAGAACTGGTTGGCAGACAGGAAGCAAAGAGTTGGAATAAACGGGTCTTATTCCAAGTGGCAGGCAGTGACTAGTGGGGTACCGCAGGGATCGGTGCTAGGACCCCAGCTATTCACAATATATATTAATGATCTAGATGAGGGAACTAGATGTAATATCTCCAGGTTTGCAGACGACACAAAGCTGGGTGGGCGTGTGTGCTGTGAGGAGGATGCAGAGAAACTCCAGTATGATTTGGACAGGTTGGGTGATTGGGCAGATGCATGGCAAATGCAGTATAATGTGGATAAATGCGAGGTTATCCACTTCGGTGGCAAAAACAGGAAGACAGATTATTATCTGAACGGCAATAGTTTGGGAAAAGGGGAAGTGCAACGAGACCTGGGTGTCCTTGTGCACCAGTCGCTGAAGGTAAGCATGCAGGTGTAGCAGGCGGTTAAGCATGGTATGTTGGCCTTCTTAGTCAGAGGATTCGAGTACAGGAGCAAGGATGTCTTGCTGCAGTTGTACAGGGCCTTGGTGAGACCACACCTTGAATATTGTGTGCAGTTTTGGTCGCCTTATCTGAGGAAGGATGTTCTTGCCACGGAGAGAGTGCAGCAAAGATTCACCAGACTGATACCTGGGATGGCAGGAATGACATATGAGGAGAGATTGGGTCGATTAGGCTTATATTCGCTAGAGTTTAGAAGAATGAGAGGGGATCTCATTGAAACTTATAAAATTCTAACAGGACTAGACAGACTAGATGCAGGAAGGATGTTCCCGATGGCGGGGGAGTCCAGAACCAGGGGTCACAGTCTAAGGATAAGGGGTAAGCCATTTAGGACTGAGATGAGGAGGAATTTCTTCACCCAGAGAGTGGTGAACCTGTGGAATTCTCTACCACAGAAGACAGTTGAGGCCAATTCATTAAATATATTCAAGAAGGATGTCGTAAGAATGAGCCTTACGCGTGGTAAACTTAATGTAAGCTTTAATCAACTTAAAACGGTGCTGCATACAAAAGAGGTCTTACCCTATGCCTCTTCCAGATCTAACTGATCAGTCCAGTATTTATCCTGGACTGATTACAGGAAGTGATGTAATACAGGAAGCTGAAAAGTGTTACCACATTCTCCCCCCCCAAAAGATTAGGAGGCCGGGATGCTCCCTCCATTTCGTAGCCGTTGGATGAGGGAGAGCCGCACCCGTTTGGGTTCTCGTAGCGGTAGAGGGCCCCTAGCCCGTTTACCCGCTGCGGGCCATGGACCAGAGTCCGAGTGCTCCAGCCCGCTCTGTGAGGGGTCAGAACGATCCTGACTGTGTACTGGTACCCGAATGGGTGTCGGGCAGGGCTGTGGCAGATCCGTTTCTGAGCGTACGGTACAGGGTTGATCGTGGCTGCGCGTGCGAGCCCCGACGGGCTCATAGTCAGTCTGCCCCAGGTCGGCACGCTGGAGTGAGGTACCAGCCGGCGTCAGATCCCGATCATGATGAGAGGCACCTGGCAAGCCCAGAGATGTGCCTGGTACAATATCATCCCCTGGTGTCCCTCTATGTTTCGGCGGGCAGGGAGCCAGATCCCGCAATGACACGGTAGATTCCCGACCGTCAGGATACCGAATATAGGCGTAGGTAGGGTTGACGTCAGTGAGCTCAACCTCATCTACCAGGGGGTCATTCTTAGACGCCCGGACATATCTTCGGAGTAGCACTGGTCCCGGTGCAGTCAGCCACGACGGGAGAGATGTCCCATAGGATGAGCGACGCTGAAATCGGAAGAACCGTTCATGAGGCGTCGTATTTGTGGCGGTCGAAAGGAGGGACCGTGTGGAGTGTAATGCGTCTGGAAGTACTGCTTCCCAATGCTGGTTGGGTAGGCCCCGAGATCTCAAAGCCAGACGTACCGCATTCCAGATGATAGCGTTAAAACGCTCGACTTGCCCATTCCCAACCGGATGATAAGGCGTCGTTTTGCTGGCAGCAATACCCCGTTCCGAGAGATAGGCCTTGAGTTCTCCCGACATAAAAGAAGGGCCCCGATCTGAATGAACATAGGATGCCATGCCACAGAAAGCAAATACCTGTTCAAGGCAGCTGATAACCGTGGTTGTCAGCATATTGGGGCAGGGAAAGGCAAACGGAAAACGAGAATACTCATCAACCATTGTTAATAGATAAGTGTTGCGAGTCGAAGAGGGCAACGGCCCCTTAAAATCGATGCTAAGCCTTTGCATTGGCTGGGTCGCATGTATGAGTATACCACCCGAGGGGCGGAAAAACCGAGGTTTCAATTCCGCACAGACTCTGCAGTCCGAGCACATCTTCTTTACATCCCCGGTAGAGAATGGGAGATTTCGGGACCGCACGAAGTGCAGCATGCGAGTAACGCCTGGATGACACAACCCATCATGGATGTCTACGAGCGTAGAGGGTGCCATGGCGGAGCAGAATGCTCGTGTGAGGGTATCCGGAGCCACATTCTCCTTGCCAGGTCGATAGTGGATGGTGTAACCAAAAGAGGCCAATTCCAGCCGCCAAAGCTGGATTTTATTATTTTTAATTTTGGTCCGTTTTCGATTATCGAGCATGAAGGCGACCGATCGCTGGTCCGTGATTAAGGTAAAGTGCTGGCGAGCCAGGAGATGACTCCACTTCCGTACTGCCTCTATGATGGCTGTAGCTTCTTTCTCGACTGGAGGATAATGTAGCTCAGCCCCTTGAAAAGTCCTGGACAAAAATGCCACCGGACGACCTTCCTGATTCAGAGTGGCTGAGATTGCCACCTCCGAGGCATCACACTCAACCACGAAAGGAAGACTCTCATCGATGGAGTGAAGAGCCGCTTTCTCCAACTGCTTTTTCAGGAGGTTAAAGGCTGCAACAGCCGTTGTGTCTAGTGGGAATGTGCTGGCCTTCAGTAGAGGTTGGATTCGGTCCGAGAAGTTAGGAATCCATTTCGCATAGTATGCAAACAGGCCGAGGGCCCGGCGCAAGGAGGCCGGATTCTTAGGTGGCGGGAGTTCTTGGAGTGGGCGAAGCCTTTCAGGGTCAGGTTTAATGATGCCATTGCCCACACAATAGCCAAGGATGTTGATGGTTGGTTGTGACTCAATGGATTTAGCCGCATTCAATGTCAAATTACGGTGCTGGAGTGCATCCCAAAATCGTTGGAGATTGGCGTCATGTTCCTGCTGATTGCGACCTGCGACAGTAATATTGTCCAGATAAGGAAACGTATCCTTCAAGTCTTCCTGTTTGACCAGGTCATCCATTGCTCGCTGGAAGACAGCCACTCCATTAGTGACCCCAAAGGGGAGGCGACGAAATTGATACAGCCGCCCATTGGCTTCAAAGGCTGTATACTGCTTGTCTGAGACCTTCAAGGGTACCTGATGATAGGCGCTTTTCAGATCATAAGTCGAGAACACCGTGTACTCAGCCAATTTATTAACCATATCATCGATGCGCGGCAATGGGTATGCGTCCAAGTCCGTATATTGATTGATGGTCTGTGAATAGTCAATGCACAGCCGTTTCTTGTGAGGTTGTAGAGGGTTCTTAACAATAACGACCTGGGCGCGCCATGGCGACGAACAAGGCTCGATGATATCCTCTGCTAAAAGCCGAGAAATCTCAGCCGCAATAAAAGACTGGTCTTCCTGACTGAAACGGCGTGACTTTGTTATAATCGGTTTGCATCGAGGAGGGATACTGGCAAACAGTGAGGGTTCATCCAGTGAAGCTGCTGACAAGGCACAGAACGGTAATCGAGGTCGTATATTAGAAATAGTGAGTTCAGGTTTGGATCCGCCGAACTCAATGGTAAGCTTCTTATGCTGCTTTTGAAAATCCAGCCCTAAGATAAGATCACTACATAAGTCCTTGAGCACCGAAAGCCGGGTGGAGGGATACCTGTGACCATTAAGCATTATTTCAACTACACAGAAGCCAGAAATTCTGGTATTAAGTGATGACTGAGCCATCGCAACTGCCTGGTCCGATGGAAAAACATGTAGCTTTAACTGTGCAACAGTCTGTTCCCTAATGAAACTATCAGTGCTACCTGAGTCAATTAAGGCATCTAAAGTATGTCCATTAATTGATGCTTTTGTAGCTGCATGGAATAGGTTCTGAGGACAAGCAGCTGTAATTGGTGTCGTTGCACAAAGAGTGGCTGAAATTCTAGGTGTGTTTCTTCGAGAAAAAACCCGAGAGGAAGCACGATAGTTTTTAGTTGGAACATCCTGATAGGCCCTTACTGGGGCAGTTCGGTAGGACTTAGCTTGATAAGCCCTCGTAGAGGCTCTTGATAGGCAAACCTTTACAAAATGACCCTTTTTGTTGCAATGACTGCAAAACGCATTGCGAGCAGGGCAGAATCTCCGAGGGTGAAACTCATCACCACAAAAAAAGCATTTCTTAGATTGCCAAGAGGCTGCCACAGTGGGGTCATCATCCTCTTCATCAGTGAAGTCATCAGATCGATCGTCAGGGATAAAGTCCTCCCTAATAGAGTTCACCTGTGGCCTCTTAAATTGCCTGACTGTAGTTAAGGCAGCAGACCGAGGTCTGGGCACTGTAAAAAGATCTGCATTTCTTTTTGCCAGATCTAGAGAGCAAGCCAGGTCATAAGCTCTCTGCAGCTCAAGTGTCTTACTTTCCAGTAGACGCTGGCGTATAAATGGGGAGGCAAGCCCGCAGATGAACGCATCACGGATCATTTCTTCGCGGTATAGCTCAGCTGAGGCTGCCCGAAAGTTACAGTCCATACTAAGTCTGCGAAGCTCTTGGAGGAATTTATCAATGGATTCCTCCGGCCCTTGTTGGGCTGTAGCTAGTAGATGTCTAGCATAGACCTCATTCGGTGTCTTAGTATATAGTCTCTTAAGCGTCTGAATTGCCTCCTCATAACTGTCCCAGTCTTCCACATACTGAAATACATTCGGGGTGACACAGTTGATGAGTATCCGCAACTTTGAGTTATCATCAGCTTTGCAATACTCAAGAAAATTCTCAAACGTGCGATACCAGTGTTTCCACACCTTACCGGCTGCTGGGGTGTTTGGGTCCAAGTCAAGACGCGATGGTTTAAGGATGTTTTCCATGATGGGTGATTCCCTGGATCCTTAGCTCCGAGTTCGTCCAAAAAGTTTGAGTGCGAAGTTTTTCCAAAGTTGATTAAATTGTCGTAAGAATGAGCCTTACGCGTGGTAAACTTAATGTAAGCTTTAATCAACTTAAAACGGTGCTGCATACAAAAGAGGTCTTACCCTATGCCTCTTCCAGATCTAACTGATCAGTCCAGTATTTATCCTGGACTGATTACAGGAAGTGATGTAATACAGGAAGCTGAAAAGTGTTACCACAAAGGAGTTAGATAGATTTCTTAAGGCTAAAGGGATCAAGGGCTATGGGGAGAAAGCAGGGACAGGGTCCTGAATTTGGATGATCAGCCATGATCTCATTGAATGGCGAAACAGGCTCGAGGGGCCGAATGGCCTAATCCTGCTCCTATCTTCTATGTTTCTATAAAACACAACCCCCTACATGCAGTGAATATGAGATATGTTCACTAGTTATACTCACATACCAAGGACTCCTTCGGGAGATTGAAAGTGTGTCGTCTTGACTGCTTACTGTCATTAGGCACGGTTAGGTAGACAATGCCTTACTCACCGCCTGAACTATCTCGGAGTTTTGGGTCCGTGGGGGAGTCGGGGGTGGGGTGGGTGTGTGGTTTGGAAGATGCTGCCACATCAGATAGCAGCAGACGAAGTTTCAGTTTTGGCCCAGGATTTGTATCAGCCTCCAGTGGGTTTATTAAAACTGTCACTGCCTTAACTAATATAGATAGAAAAGGGATACAGAAAAATATAGAACCGGAGTAGCTTTCAATGCCAACAGTTTGAAAATAGGTGATAGAGGCACTTGAACATTGACAAGCTATCACTCGAGGCAACAAGTTGACATCACTGAGGCCAGGCCCTGTTTCTGGTGGTATCCCTCAGTTACGATGTCTTGAAATTCCTCTGCGTGCTATTTTAATTAACTCCTCAACGGAACCTCTTCAATTTTTTTTAAAGTACGATTCTTCTTTGGCTTTTAAGACGGTACATTCATAGGGGGTCACTGGGACTTGTGGCGATAGTGTAAAACGTGCGATATTGGCTCGGCCGCCCTTTAAACACCTCTCCGATGGAGAGGAAAATTGAGAGAGGTGTTCAACGGGCTGCCTAGCCGATATCGCACGTTTTACACTATCGTCAGAAGTTACAATGACCCCCATAGCATGCAGTGCACCTTGTATAGTTTGCATAACAACAACAGCAACTTACATTTATATAGCGCCTTTAATGTTGTAAAATGCGCATCGCAGGAGCGTTATCAGACAAAATCTGACACCGAGCTACATAATGAGATATTGTGTGGCCAAAGAGGTCAATTTTAAGGAGCGTCTTACAGGAGGAGAGAGAGGCAGACCGATTTAGATGGCTGAAGGCACAGCTGCCAATGGTGGAGCAATGGAAATCGGGGATGCGCAAGAGGCTAGAATTGGAGGAGCGCAGAGATCTCAGAGGGTTGTAGGGCTGAAGGAGATTACAGAGAGAGGGAGGGGCGAGGCCATGGAGGGGTTTGAAAACAAGGATGAGAATTTTAAAATCGAGGTGTTACCAGACCGGGAGCCAATGTAGGTCAGCGAGCACAGGGGTGACGGGTGAACGGGACTTGGTGCGAGTTAGGACACAGGCAGCAGAGTTTTGGATGAGCACCAAGTTTACGGAGGGTTGTAGGTGGGAGGCCGGCCAGGTGAGCATTGGAATAGTCACGTCTGGAGGTAACAAAGACATGGATGAGGGTTTCATCAGCAGACGAGCTGGAGGAGGGGCCGAGTTGGACAATATTATGGAGGTAGAAGGAGGCGGTCTTGGTGATGGAGCGGATGTGGGGTCGGAAGCTCAGCTCAGGGTCAAATAGGACGACATATTATGGTAGTGAGTGAGCTTTACTGAGTGATGATACTGCGGGTGTGATCACATGGAGTGTCATTAGTGTTTGTGTCTCCTGCCACGCTCGCCTGCTGGGGCTTGACATGGATGCGTTAATCACTGCACTAAAAATAACGCACAGGAGTTAAGGCTAATGGAATATTAGCCTTTATCTCAAGGGGGCTGGAATACAACGGAGTGGAAGTTATGTTAGGCTCCATCTGGAGGACTACGTTCAGTTCTGGACACCGCACTCAGGAAGGATATATTGATTGGCCTTGGAGGAGGTGCAGCGCAGATTCACCAGAATGATACCGGGGCTAAAAGAGTTAAATTATGAGGACAGGTTGCAAAGACTAGGCTTGTGTTCCCCTGAATATAGAAGATTAAGGGGTGATCTGATTGAGGTGTTTAAGATGATTAAAGGATTTAATAGGTTAGATAGAGAGAAACTATTTCCTCTGTTCGAGGGAGTCCAGAACAAGGGGGCAGAACCTTAAAATTAGAGCCAGGCCGTTCAGGGGCGATGTCAGGAAGCACTTCTTCACACAAAGGGTAGTGGAAATCTGGAACTCTCTCTCCCAAAAAACTGTTGAGGCTGGGGGTCAATTGAAAATTTCAAAACTGAGATTGATAGAGTTTTGTTAGGCAAGGTTATTAAGGGATAGGGAACCAAGGCGGGTAGATGGAGTTGAGATAGAAATCAGCCTTGATCTAATTGAATGGCGGAACAGGCTGGAGGGGCTGAATGGCCTCCTCCTGTTCCTATGTTCCTTCCTGTGTTCAACCTTCAAGGAGTTCATCTGATTAGATCGGAACCATACAGATAAAACCATTCGGGCATAGATATATATGGGAATAGGCAGATATATATGGGAATAGACAGATATATATGGGAATAGGCAGATATATATGGGAATAGGCAGATATATATGGGAATAGGCAGATATATATGGGAATAGGCAGATATATATGGGAATAGGCAGATATATATGGGAATAGGCAGATATATATGGGAATAGGCAGATATATATGGGAATAGACAGATATATATGGGAATAGGCAGATATACATGGGAATAGACAGATATATATGGGAATAGGCAGATATATATGGTAGGGTTTTTGACAGCTTTTCTCATTCACAGAGGCCAAGGGATCAGAGAAGTTCTGCTACGAGAAGCTCAACACTGAAGGTACCGAGAAAGGGAACTGTGGGAAGGATGGTGAAAAGTGGCTGCAGTGCAGTAAACAGTAAGTAGTAACCGGTTAATAATGAAGAGGGCGTTTGATCCCTGTGAGTTCAGTTAATGCCACTGATAGAAGGCGAATCTCTGAGACAATGGATTAATCTGTGGTCTAGCCTGTGCAGCCATAGCTGTAGTGAATGTAAACAGCAGCAATTGTGTCAGGTGTTAGTATCTTATTATTTTGACGATAAGGGGTAGTTTTGTGGGGCTCTGTTCCCAGTGTGGAACTTTGCTGGATGGGACCATGGGTCGGGGGTAGGACTCCAATCCTATAGGACTGATCATGTGACCTGCACGCCCATCTAACAAGGCTCCATGCTCCAAGCGGGGCCTTGTGGCGTTGCACTTCACGGGGAAGTATCTGAGGCCACGTTTTTCCGGTGACATATACCCCCTCCCTGTCGGTGGGCACCCCACTAGGTAGAGCGAATGATTTGGTCATCGCATCCCCGGGTAGTCGAACACTTGGCACATTATGTAAGGCCTGCTGCTCAAGGACTGCAGTTTGCCTTAGAAAGACCCAGCATCAATGGAAATGTCAGTTGCTGAGTGGATCAGAGTGATAACAAGCCACTTAGCCCAACTGTAGGCAAGAACAGAGTAGGTATTGTTCTAACTGTTGAACTGAGTGTCAATTAAATAACAGAAGGTTTTCTTTCAGTCCTTTTAGCCTGTCCTGAAGATTTTGAAGGGCATTGACAGGGTAGATGCTGAGAGGTTGTTTCGCCCTGGCTGGAGTGTCCAGAACTAGGGGCATAGTCTCAGGATAAGGGGTCGGCCATTTAAGACAGAGATGAGGAGGAATTTCGTCACTCAGAGGGTTGTGAATCTTTGGAATTATCTACCCCAGAGGGCTGTGAATGCTGAGTCTTTGAGTATATTCAAGGCTGAGATCGATAGATTTTTGGACTCTAGGGGAATCAAGGGATATGGAGATCGGGCAGGGAAAGTGGAGTTGAGGTCGATGATCAGCCATGATCTTATTGAATGGCAGAGCAGGCTCGAGGGGCCGTATGGCCAACTCCTGCTCCTATTTCTTATGTTTTTATGTCCCACTAATTTAAATAATTGTAAAGGTTCTTGGGGGTGGGACGGGGGGAGGGGGTGGGGTGGTGAAGATTTCTTAGCCAGAAGCCGGACCATTCATTTGGCAGGGTAGCATTTGTACCAGCCACGAGGATTTCGATTTTCCAGCCTGGCTGGAGGGGAGGCAGTGATTGGCCCCTGCTGCCGTGGGGCCTTTTTTGCCTACACCTCGCCAGGCTGACCGGGCCTTGGTTCACCGTCTCCTATGAAAGGCGGCACCTCGGACGATACAACGCCCCTCTCTGTGTCGCACTGCAGTCTCGGGCCTAGACGAGGAGCTTAAGTCCTGCAGCAGGGGCTGGAACCCATGGTTTTCTGAGTCAGAAGTGAGAATGTCCCCGTTGAGCCAAGCCGGCACTTCAGCCAAGATTGGCTGCGCAATGGTGTAAACATTGGCAAATATCTGCCGGCTATGCGTCTTAACTGGTTCAACTCCGCTTCACATCGCTCTGAAATAAAACAGGCATTTCTATCAAAATAATACTCATACCCTTACATATATATTTATATATATATCTATACCCATATATATGTATCTATACCAGAGCAAAATACTGCGGCTGCTGGAAATCTGAAATATAAACAGAAAATGCTGGAGATACTCAGCAGGTCAGGCAGCATCTGTGGAGAGAGAAACAGAGTTAATCTTTCAGGTCGATGACCTTTCAACAGAACTATATCTGTACCCCTATTTATCTCTATACACATATATCCCCATTTATATATATTTATAGACATATATCTATACCCATAGGTATGTCTATACCTATATCTATACCCACACACACACATATATATCTATACCAATATATACATATACAGACACCTCATACTGCTTACCTTTCTAAGGTTGTGGAGAATGGGTGATTGTCCCTCATGCCTGCTGGATCCTCTGTTTATTGATGGGCTTCCCTTCCGACTGATAGAGGGCATTTCTCCTTTCTCTCGCTGGCCACAAAAATCTAAGGGCCTCTTTAGTATAGTGATCTCCTCCAGCCTTGTGTTCTCTTCATTAGCACTCCCAATTTGCAGGCGCCACACCTGGATTGGTGCACCGAGTGTTAGTGATGAGGTCAGTGGGTGATTCAGCATTAGACCAGGGTTTCTTTCCTTATCGCTGCTCCATTGCACGTTAGTTATAAGGCAACTGTTTAGCTGTTGTAAGAAAACTGTTTCCACTGGCAGGAGGGTCAGTAACCCGAGGACACAGATTTAAGATAATTGGCAAAAGAACCAGGGGGGAGAAAAGGAGAGTTCTTTTTCCACAGCGAGTTGTTGTGATCTGGAAAGCACGACCTGAAAGAGTGGTGAAGCAGATTCAGTAGTAACTTTCAAAAGGGAATTGGATAAATACTTGAAGAGGAAATATTTGCAGGACTATGGGGACTGGATAGCTCTTTCGAAGAGCCGGCACAGGCACAATGGGCCGAATGGCCTCCTTCTGTGCTGTAAGATTCTATGATTCATCTCGAGATGGGCTTCTTTCTGCCGTTATCTCTATTCTCCTGAAAGTGCTGACGCTTGCCATTTCCACAAAGAGGCAGGCATCTTGTATCTCGCTCCTTCGGCACAGTATGAGTCTATGACATCTGAGCTCCAAGAAGATGCTGTGAGAAACCAGCGTGTTCCTTTGAGTATGCTTACAAGAAAAACGCAGAAGAAATTAATTCTAAGTTAACGCACAGCCGCACAGAGATCAAAAAAAGCACAATGTTTTTTGTCTGACTTGTAGATGCGGCAAATGGGATTGGATTCGTTAGCGGATGTTTTTTATAGAATCCTAGAATGGTTACAGCGCAGAAGGAGGCCCGTGCCGGCTCTCTGCAGGAGCACTCCCGCTAGTCCCACTCCCCCGCCCCTTCCCCATAGCCCTGCAAATTTTTTATAGAACCATAGAATGGTTTACGGAGTCATACGTTCAGGTCTGGATCGCGGTGAAGGGTCGAACGCGCGAGCACTGCTGACCCAGCCTGCGATGGAGGGAGGTTATCTGTGTCGGGGTCAACTCGCAGCAGTAAGAGCCAATGAGAGGCCATCGTGACTGCATCTTAGCAACAGCCACGATAACTCATGGCAGACACACAAAGCCGTCGGCGTGACATTTCCTCCCGGGCAGGTAACGGTAAGCGGGCGCGATCGTATCTGCCTGCTGATACACTCCCCGCCCGATGGCCAGTCCCACTGCCTTCAGTAGTGCTGAGTATCGGGCGGGTGTACAACAGGCAGCTGATGCGACATCGTCCGTCCAATGCTACCACTCAAGACAATTTCTACCCCTCCCTTTCTAAAGCAACAAGCAAGAAAGGAAGCAAAAGACGAGGAAAGGGGTTACTGCATTTATTTTTCCTTGGCATCCTAATCCTTTGTTAAAAGGAAGCGATGAATAAGAGATGGATGCAAACAGGTGGGGTCGGCTAACTTTCAGGCGGCATTGATCTGAGGTTTTATTTGTATTTTGCTGGGTCTGCGATTCGGTCGGTTGGGCCCTGGGACGTCACCCGTTGGAGCGCAGCGTACTGTAACTCCGCGAGTGTAAAAGTGCCTTCAGTTGTCAGAGTCTTGATCACGTTGTCGTATCTATTCTTAGTGTTTCTAACCCTCTCTCTTATCTTCCCCACCCCCACACCTCCCACTGTTATCTTTCCCTTCCGTTGCACCTGCCCAACTATTCCTTGCTCGACCTCTGACCATCCCCGTGCCAGTGATGTGTTCTGTGGCTACCTTCTCTGCACTAGTGTTAGCCGAGTTCCGCGAATCGGCCGCATTCTCGGTGAGATCACACCCACATCCTTCTACCACCAGGGAAAGCTGGTGGACTGTAGGTAGGGGCTCAGCGTTTTGACATTTCTTGTTTCACAGAGTTGGGATTGGTTTCTGTTAAAGTGCATTAACGTGTTCCTTGGGCCAGATTAAAGTGAGCATTTTAAAATCTGCTGTGCTGTCTTTTGTGCTTTTTATGACTGAGCTTCGAAACTCGGCCCGTAGCAGATGTGTGCAGTGTAAAATGCACAAGTACTTTCTTGCATAGGGTTGCTATAGTATGGAAGTTGTGTGTCCAGTGTTTCTGTGTCCAGTGTCTCTGTGTCCAGTGCGCATGCGAATACATGTGTGTGCTTACATGTGCATGTGTAAAATGCATGTGTATATGTGCGCATGTAAAATGTGCGCATAATGCATTTATATATGTGTGCGTATAATGCGTGTGTAAATGTGCACGTGTATACTTTGCGTGTATATAATGCGTGTGTAAGTATGCGCGTGTATAATGTGTGAGTATATGTGCGTATATACCACGCTCAGAGATGAGAACTCCTTTGTGCTTTCCTCCCCTTTCTCATCCACATCGTCAAATTTGATGGACAGTAACTGTACAAAGATTTTATTAAAACACAAGATAATCCACAGGTAGACTGTCTAACACTGTGCCTTGATGGGTGTTGCTCTGATACACCGTACTATTCATTATCTGCGCCATACCCACTCTGGGGCCTGTCTGCATCTAGCTACACCTTGGTAGAAATGTTTTATTCCTCCTGAAGGCACGGACTCTTTCTGAGGTATGATTGTACGGGTAGCCATCTGGTGCCTCAACTTTAGCCTTTCCTATGGTCTTTTCCCTGATGGGGTCCCGTCAGTCACTTCCCAAGAGAACTGAGCTACAGCCATACCCCACGCTGCACATCACAGTACCCCATTGAACCTCAGATGACTGCATTCTTCTTGAGCTCTGCTCTTGGGATAGATAACAGCTTCTAAATTCCCACTCCCCCCACCACGCCTGAAGAAATTAACCACAGCGTCTGTAGACTTTTATTCTCTTCCCCCTGACGAGTTTTTCTGCTATGTGCCGACTCATTATCATGAGCCTTGTTTAATATCTTCAACGCTCGTCCCCGCTCCTGCCTCAGCCCATCTGCTGCTGAATCCCTCATCCATGCTTTTGTTATCTCCAGACTCGACTATTCCAATGCTTTCCTAGCCGGCCTCCCATCTTCCACCCTCTGTAAACTTCAGCTCATCCAAAACTCTGCTGCCCGTGTCCTAACTCGCAGCAAGTCCCGCTCACCCATCACCCCTGTACTTGCTGACCTACATTGGCTCCCGGTCCAGCAATGCCGTGCATTTAAAATTCTTATCCTTGTCTTCAAATCCCTCCATGGCTTCACCCCTCCCCATCTCTGTAACCTCCTCCAGCCCAACAACCCTTCGAGATCTCTGCGTTCCTCCAACTCTGGCCTCTTGCACATCCCCCACTTCCTTCGCCCCACCATTGGTGGCCGTGCCTTCAATCATCTCAGCCTGAAGCTCTGGAATTCCCTCTCGCTCCTCCTTTAAGGTGCTTTGGGTCACCTGTCCTAGTATTTCCTTATGTGGCTCGGTCAAATTTTGTCTGATGACGCTCCTGTGAAGCACCTTGGGACATTTTTCCTGTGTTAAAGGCGCTGTATAAATGCACGTTGTTGTTGTTTTCCGCGGGGTTGACCACCATTCTCCAGTCTCAGACCATCTCATGCTTCCGATTGTAGCTAGACTTTGCTTGGCGGGCTTTGGACCTTTTCGCTATCCTGTTGCTTCATGTCTTTCAGTGGTAGTCACATCATCATGGATGACGGGACAGACCTGGGGTACGTTGAGGATGGAACTCCCTGTGGACCATCCATGATGTGCATGGATCGAAGGTGTCAGTCCATTCAGTCCTTCAACATCAGTATCTGTCCGAGTGCATTTGTGACCAAGATATGCTCCGGCCATGGGGTGAGTGTTTGTATGTGCCCATGTGTGTGTGTGTGTGTGTGTGTGTGTGTGTATGTGTGTGTATATATGTGTCTTTGTGTGTGTGTATATGTGTGTGTGTGTATATATGTGTCTTTGTGTGTGTATATATGTGTGTGTGTGTGTGTGTATTTATGTGTGTGTGTGTGTATTTATGTGTGTGTATATATATATGTGTGTGTGTGTGGTGTGTGTGTGTGTATATATGTGTGTGTATGTGTGTATATATATACACATATATATATATATATATAATATGTGTGTGTGTATATGTGTGTGTGTATATGTGTGTGTGTATGTGTGTATATGTGTGTGTGTATGTGTGGTGTGTGTGTGTGTATATATGTGTGTGTATGTGTGTATATATATACACATATATATATATATATATAATATGTGTGTGTGTATATGTGTGTGTGTATGTGTGTATATGTGTGGTGTGTATATGTGTGGTGTGTATGTGTATATGTGTGGTGTGTATGTGTATATGTGTGTGTGTGTGTGTGTGTGTGACACGGCTATTATCCATGCTAGACTCATGGTTGGGGGATCAGGAAACGTATAAAAATGAATGGCCATGAATTTCCTCCCATCGGCCACTGTAACTTTGCCAGAAGATCGTCGGAAACTCGATCTTCAGGAGTGTCTGTTGTGGTTCAGTGGGCATCACTCGCGCCTCTGAGTCAGAAGGTTGTGGGTTCAAGTCCCACTCCAGAGACTTGAGCACATAATCTAGGCTGACACTCCCAGTGCAGTACTGAGGGAGTGCTGCACTGTTGGATGCGCCGTCTTTCAGATGCGACGTTAAACCGAGGCCCTGTCTGCCCTCTCAGGTGGATGTAAAAGATCCCATGGCACTATTTCGAAGAAGAGCAGGGGATTTCTCCCCAGGGTCCTGGCCAATATTTATCCCTCAACCAACATCACTAAAAACAGATTATCTGGTCATTATCACATTGCTGTTTGTGGGACCTTGCTGTGCGCACATTGGCTGATATGTTTCCTACATTACAACAGTGACTACACTTCAAAAGGTACTTCATTGGCTGAAAAGCGCTTTGGGACATCCTGAGGTTGTGAAGGGTGCTTTATAAATGTTAGTTCTTTCTTTCTGCCGACATTCTGCCAAAGTTACAGCAACCGTTTCGGAGATTCCCCCCCCCCCCGCCCCGCCCCGAGGAACCTCCCAGCGAATGTGAGATAAACCGGATCTGTGGCTTGGGACTTGGGAATCATGTAACATCATGAGGGGGATTTATCTCTGGTGGTGGGTCGGGGGAGGGGGGCGGGCAGCGGGAGGGAATGCACGTATGGAAACAGGGAAAGAAAGGTAGTGAGTTACAGGACAGAGATTCAGAGAGAAGCTGTGTCCATTCACGTCCATTACCAGGTTTTTGTCATTTTAAAACCCGATGTTATAAGTGGCATGCAAGGGAACAGGCAGGACCTGTTCACCACCTCCCCCCCCCGCCCCCGCCCCCGCCCCTTTCCGCACAGGGTTACCAGCTGTGGTTTGACGTATTCCTGAAGGTTTTGTCACAGGACCTCTCACCTCCAACTGCCCCGCCCAGTAAAACAGCCTTCTTTTCCCCATCTCCAATATTTTTATAACTAATAAATGAACGTGTTCAAAGAACATTAAAACAAAAGATATTTTTTTCAATGTCCCTATGATGGTTTTCTTCCGTATTTCTTGCGGCAGTGTCTAGGAGATTAATCCCTGGAGACTCCGGAACAATCCTGGAGGGTTCGGAGCCCTGCTCCACACTTGGCCAAGCCGAGTGTTGTCCTTTCTAGAGCCACTGTTGGAGAGCCACGACACCTGGGCCTGTGATTACCTGCCCTGTTAATTCTGCTCCCCATCCCAATGTGACACAGAATAACGAGAAGAAACATAGCATTTGAACAGGATATGACGGGCAAGTGAACGAATGAGGTTTCAACATGGTTTATGTCACAATGTCAGGTGTTTCTGAACAAAAAGGATCTTTTCTTGAAGACAGCACATTCAACAATAGGGGAAGGAAACTGCATTCATGAAAAATATGAGTATAATCTTAGCAACCTCAAAATTATTATTGAGAAACTCTGGTCTGGTTCAGACGGAGCTGCTCATCCACCATCTTCAGAGGTGCTAATCAGGGCAATGGTAAGGGTGCTACAACGTGACTCAGTGCCCTGGGCTAGCTCCTGGCTGTGTTTTATAGTAGGCGTCTATGGTCTGATGTCAGATCAAAATCAGCAACGTGCCATTAAGGTTTCTGCTAAATTTCTAGTTCCTCTCTGATCTCCCCTCATGCTCTCTCCGAGCTCACCTTTTCCATGAGACCCACCTCCTGCTACCCCGACCCTATTCCCACCAAACTGCTGACCACCTAACATCCCTTCCTGGCCCCCTTGTTAGCTGATACTGGTTCTCCTCTAGTACTGTCCCCCTCCCCTTCAAATCAGCCGTCATCATCCCACTCCTCAAAAAACCCACCCTTGATCTCTCTGTCCTTGCAAACTACTCATGGCTTCATGGGATTGGGGTTAATGTATTAGCATGGATAGAGGATTGGTTAACGGACAGAAAACAGAATAGGGAAAATCGGATCTTTTTCAGGTTGGCAGGCTGTAACTAGTGGGGTGTCGCAAGGATCAGTGTTGGGCCTCAGCTATTCACAATCTATATTAATGACCTAGATGAAGGGACTGAGTGTAATGTATCCAAGTTTGCTGACGATACAAAGCTAGGTGGGTAAGTAAGCTGTGAGGAGGACACAAAGGGCGAAAAATTGAGTCGCGCCCCCTTTGGGGCGCTAACTTGTAGCGCCCCGGAAAAATTAGCGCCCCCACAACCGAAATTGAGTGGTAGCACCCCAAGAGGGAAGCGGGGCGCTATTGGAAGTGCCCTGCCTCCCTCTTGGGGCGCTGCGAGGGAATATCACGGCGCTACATGCGCCGCAGTATTGTAGGCCTTCCTCCCCTTCTTAAAGGGGAGGGGCCTTGTGCAGCACGACCCGGGGCCCAGCTAGGCCTCCGGGGATCGGGAGTGCCGGCAAAAGAGCCCGGCACTCAAGAGAAGTGCTGGGCTCATGGAGCGCAGCCAGCACTCCGCGGGGGGGGCGGATAAGGAAGCCGGCGACGGGAGCGGAGGCAGGTGCTGGCAGGCGGCCAGCAACAAAAATGGCCGCAAGGCACCTCGCCTTTAAATAGCGCCGCCCCGGCCGCAGGTAGGCCCCCCTGACCCCATTGGACATAGCCACTTAGGGTGCTAACGGAAGGCACAAAGCAACCGAATTTTTCCCCCAAAGAGCCTGCAAAGGGATATAGACAGGTTAAGTGAGTGGGCAATAAGGTGGCAGATGGAGTATAATGTGGGGAAATGTGAGGTTATTCACTTTGGTAGAAGAATAGAAAAACAGAATATTTTTTAAATGGTGAGAAACTATTAAATGTTGGTGTTCACAGAGATTTAGGTGTCCTTGTACAGGAAACACAGAGAGTTAGCATGCAGGTACAGCAAGCAATTAGGAAGGCAAATGGCATGCTGACCTTTATTGCAAGGGGGATGGAGTATAAGAGTAAGGAAGTCTTGCTACAATTGTACTGGGCTTCAGTGAGACCACACCTGGAGTACTGTGCACAGTTTCGGTCTCCATATCTAAGAAAGGATATATTTAGAGGCGGTGCAACGAAGGTTCACTAGATTGATTCCTGGGATGAGAGGGCTGTCCTATGATGAGAGATTGTGCATATACTCTCTGGAGTTTAGAAGAACGAGAGGTGATCTCATTGAAACATATAAGATTCTGAGGGGGATTGACAGGATAGATGCTGAGAGCCTCTTTTCCCCTGGCTGGAGAATGTAGAATTGGGGGCATAGTCTCAGGATAACGGGTCGGCCATTTAAGACGGGGATGAGGAGGAATTTCTTCACTCAGAGGGTTGTGAATCTTTGGAATTCTCTGCCCCAAAGGGCTATGGATGCTCAGTCGTTGAGTATATTCAAGGCTGAGATAGATAGATTTTTGGACTCTAGGGGAATCAAGGGATATAATGATCAGGCTGGAAAGTGGAGTTGAGGTCGAAGATCAGCCATGATCTTATTGAATGTCGGAGCAGGCTCGAGGGGCCATATGGTCTACTCCTGCACCTAATTCTTATGTTCTTATGTACTGTCCCATCTCCAACCTCCCTTTCCTCTCCATAGTCCTTGAACATGCTGCGACTCCATGTTTGAATCAGGTTTCCGCCCCTGCCATAGCACTGAAATGACCCTTATCAAAGTCACAAATAGCATCCTCTGTGACTGTGGTAAACAATCCCTCCTCATCCATCTCGACCTGTCTGCAGCCAATGACACGGTTGACCACATCATCCTCCTCCAACGCCTCTCCACTTCCATCCCGCACCATTCCCTCTGGAGTCTCCCCCATCTATCCTTGGCTTCCTCTTATTTCTCACCTAAGATCATGAGGGGAGGTCCGATCACGCGGTGGGGGGTCCTATCGTTGGGGGGGGGTTCCGATCGTGGGGGGGTCCAATCATGGGGGGGAGGGGGTGGGAGGGGGGAGAATGTTCCGATCGCAGGTGGTCCGATCATGAGTGGAGGTCCGATTGCGGGGGGTGGGGGGGGTCCGATCGCGCGGGGGGGGGCGCGTGCAATCATGAGGGGGGTCCAATTGCGGGGTAACATAGAAACATAGAAGATAGGAGCAGCAGTAGGCCATTGGGCCCCTCGAGCCTGCTCCGCCATTCAATGCGATCATGGCTGATCATCCAAATTCAGTACCCTGTCCCTGCTTTCTCCCCATATCCCTTGATCCCTTTAGCCTTAAGAAATCTATCTAACTCTTTCTTGAATATATTTAATGAATTGGACTCAACTGTCTTCTGTGGTAGAGAATTCCACAGGTTCACCACTCTTTGGGTGAAGAAATTCCTCCTCATCTCAGTCCTAAATGGCTTACCCCTTATCTTTAGACTGTGACCCCTGGTTCTGGACTCCCCTGCCATCGGGAACATCCTTCCTGCATCTAGTCTGTCTAGTCCTGATAGAATTTTATAAGTTTCAATGAGATCCCCTCTCATTCTTCTAAACTCTAGCGAATACAAGCCCAATCGACCCAATCTCTCTTCATACGTCATTCCTGCCATCCCAGGTATCAGTCTGGTGAATCTTCGCTGCACTCCCTCCATGGCAAGAACATCCTTCCTCAGATAAGGCGACCAAAACTGCACACAATACTCAAGTTGTGGTCTCACCAAGGCCCTGTACAACTGCAGCAAGACATCCTTGCTCCTGTACTCGAATCCTCTCGCTATGAAAGCCAACATACCATTTGCCTTCTTAACCGCCTGCTGCACCTGCATGCTTACCTTCAGCGACTGGTGCACAAGGACACCCAGGTTTCGTTGCACTTCCCCTTTTCCCAATCTGTTGCTGTTCAGATAATAATCTGCCTTCCTGTTTTTGCCACCAAAGTGGATAACCTCGCATTTATCCACATTATACTGCATCTGCCATGCATCTGCCCAATCACCCAACCTGTCCAAATCATACTGGAGTTTCTCTGCATCCTCCTCACAGCACACACGCCCACCCAGCTTTGTTTCGTCTGCAAACTTGGAGATATTACATCTAGTTCCCTCGTCTAGATCTTTTATATATATTGTGAATAGCTGGGGTCCTAGCACCGATCCCTGCGGTACCCCACTAGTCACTGCCTGCCACTCGGAAAAAGACCCGTTTATTCCAACTCTTTGCTTCCTGTCTGCCAACCAGTTTTCTATCCAAGTCAGTACCTTACCCCCAATCCCATGTGCTTTAACTTTGCACGCTAATCTCTTATGCGGGATCTTATCGAAAGCCTTCTGAAAGTCCAAATACACCACATCCACTGGTTCTCCCTTATCTATCCTACCAGTTACATCCTCAAAAAATTCCAGTAGATTAGTCAAGCATGATTTACCTTTTGTAAATCCATGTTGACTTTGTCCGATCCTGTCACTGTTTTCCAAGTGCTCTGCTATTACATCTTTTATAATGGACTCTAGCATTTTCCCCACTACCGATGTCAGGCTTACCGGTCTATAATTCCCTGTTTTCCCTCTACCACCTTTTTTAAATAGTGGGGTTACATTAGCTACCCTCCAATCCATGGGAACTGTTCCAGAGTCTATAGAATTTTGGAATCATGAGGGGGGTCCAATTGCGGGGTGGGGGTGGGGGGTGGATCCGATTGCTGGTGGGGTTGGGGATCCAATCATGAGGGGAGGTCTGATCCTGGGGGGGTCCGATCGTGGGCTGTCTGATCATGAGGGGAAGTCCGATTGCGGGGATGGAAGCACGTAAGCTTGGTGAGCCGGTGGGGGAAGCAGTCCTGCTCTTCTTGGCCCACAAACAGCTTACCTGTTCACACCTCTTTCAAGCCGTTCTCACCTTTTTTTCAGCTGCCAGGTTTCCCGAGGTCAGCGTTAAATCAACATTACTGACCACCTACTTTTGGAGAGCATGTTGGTTCCCCCCCCCCACAACCCGTCTCCGTTAACACTGGAGTGGGCACGTTGGAGACGGATTAGGGGTTGGGTTTCCCAGTTTAAATTTTTTATCCCCCCCCCCCCCCCACCCCGGTCCATCCTTGGGAGTTAAAATTCCCCTATTGTCTTCGGTCCCTGCTACAAACTCCCCCGATTCCATCTCTCTCCCTCGCCACTGTCTGAGGCTGAACCAGACTGCTCGGAACCTTGGCATCCTATTTGACCCTGAGTTGAGCTTCCGACCCCATATCCTCTTCACCAGGACCACCTACTTCCACCTCCGTAACATCGCCCGTCTCCGCCCTTGCCTCAGCTCATCTGCTGCTGAAACCCTCATCCATGCCTTTGTTACCTCTAAACTCGACCATTCTAATCCTCTCCATTAGGGATTATTATTAATATCATTGGATTGTTCCCCTTAAAGCAGAGAAGGTTAAGGGGAGATTTAATGGAGGTGTTCAAAATTACAAGTTGTTTTGATAAAGTATGTAGGGAGTAACTGTTTCCACTGGCAAGTGGGTCGGTAACCAGAGGACACAGATTTAAGATAATTGGCAAAAAAATCTAAAAGGGAAATGAGAATTTTCTTTACTCAGCGAGTTGTTGTGATCTGGAATGCGCTGCCTGAAAGGATGGTGGAAGCAGATTCAATAGTAATTTTCAAAGGGAATTGGATAAATACTTGAAAAGGAAAGATTTGCAGGGCTATGGGGAAAGAGATGGGGAGTGGGACTAATTGATTAGCTTGTTCAATAAGAGCCAGTACAGGCACGATGGGCTCCTTCTGTTCTGTAAGATTCCATGATTATGTCTTGTAGGATGTAATCACTTGATTTATCTTTGGGGACTGAGAGACATGTTGTAGAACATGTCCTCAGGAGGTTAAATAGTTGGATAGAGGCCACGATAGAGCTGACTGTACATTGTCTGTGGAAGGAGCAAGTTTGATGGGCTGAATGGGCTTTTCTCATTCCATGCTCAGCCATCTTCTTGTGTTGTGCTTGACAGCATCTTCCTTTGCTTTCATGTTTCTCATTCTTCCTCCCCTCCCGCTTTCCTCTTCCATTTGCAGATTCTCTCCCCCTCACCCACTCTCCCAGTCAGCTTATGCAGTAATATTTCAAAGAGAATGTCAGCAGCCATTTTGGAAAGTCATCAGCCACTAGGTGATTGCAGGAACATCTGAAAGAGATAGGAGAACCTGAGCTTCATGGAAAGCTGTCTGGTGCTCTGTTTCTGGGAAGTGACTCAGTAACTCTGTGTTTTAAAATCCATATCCTTTTAATGACAGATTTGTGAAAGCTAGAGACAGTAATATATCTGACAATTAACTTCATTTATTATTGTTTCAAAACATTCATCTTAAGACTACATACAGAGCAGTACACGCAGTCCTACATCTAGAAACTCACGTGTAAAGAACTCCCTGGGAATCGTGAGCAATGCCTGTCCAGGCTGTTCACGGTACCTCTCCTTGAAGGTACTCAAAGTTCCTAACTAAGTTTTGTTTTGTATCTCTCTTTTATACTATTTTTAAAAAAAAGCACACACTGTTGAATTCTTGCTGAGTTTAACTTTGTTGTGTATCTTATGATCCTTAGGTCATCAAACAAATTGCCTTCCCTTATCAATATCCTGATCCATTGCCTAAAGCTATCATCCTTTTGCAATGTTATCTCGGCACCCTTTGCTTTCTATCTTTGCTCTTCCTGAAATATGACTATACTCAGGAGTGTCATGGTGATCAAAAGATAGGATCTGCCAGCATACACGTTAAACCAATTCTGCCTACATTAGCTGTGCTCGCTGACCTACATTGGCGCCCAGTCCGACAACGCCTAGAATTTTAAATTCTTTTCCTCATGTTCAAACCCCTCCATGGCCTCGCCCCTCCCTATCTCTGTAACCTCCTCCAGCCCTACAACCCCCTGAGATCTCTGCGCTCCTCCAACTCTGGCCTCTTGCGCATCCCCGATTTTACCACCATTGGTGGCCGTGCCTTCAGCTGCCTAGGCCCTAAGCTCTGGAATTCCCTCCCATAACCTCTCCGCCACTCTCTCCTCCTTTAAGTTGCTCCTTAAAGCCTACCTCTTTGACCAAGCGTTTGGTCACCTGTCCGAATATCTCTTATTTGGCTCGGTGTCAAATTTTGTTTGATCACGCTCCTGTGAAGCGCCTTTTTACTATGTTAAAGGCACTATATAAATAATACTATATATAAGTTATTGTTGTCCTGTCTTCGTTCTGTATTAAAAACAATGTAAAAACTTACCTATATTTTTGCATATGTACTACAGGGTCTTTTGAGTATCTGAATAGTGAGAAACATGCGTTACGAGTGCAGAATCCCAGCTGATTTAACCTAATGTGTTGCAGTTTTGCAGTAACGAAGCGACCTGCATCTGCGAGGGCACCTGGGCAGGAACGGACTGCAGCATGTACGACCCCAAGCGCGACGAGTTAAAGAAGCCACCGGAAGGCCCCAAGGGTTTGTTTGATTTCACTCACAGTCTCTTTCCTTGATCTTTGATGCTCTGTTGTTGTTTCTTTCTTTTTGCCTTCTTTCTTTGTCGCAGAGTGCTTGAAGTTTACACAAAAACTCGACAATTTCACAGATTGAAACTCAGGAGGGCTAGAAAGACAAGACAGCTGTCAAAGTAGAAATGTTGCAGTCCCCATGTCTTTTGCGTTTATTTCTATTCTTATTTTAAATACAGTGTTTTGTATATTCTCCTTGCCCTTCCTTTAGTGTCTCTTCACCATTATTCATATAATTGCTGAAAAGTTGCTAGGTGACCGTTGCCAAGGCTACTGCTGTCATCGCTCTGTAACCGGCTACCCGGGGATGTCTGAGAGAAGTCCTCGAGTTGGTCCTCTCGGTCGAGGAAGGTTGATCATTGACCGCGGTCCTTCAATGTGAGAACTCGAGCTCTCCATGTGTGGAGTCAGACTGCCTGAATCTGCCATCCTGCCTCTCTCTGGTCTCACACATTGGCGCTCTGGTAGGCTGCTCCTCCTTCAGGAGAAGACTCTCAATGGAGCGAAACATTCCCTTGACCCAGCAGTCCAAGTATGCCAGCGCCACGCAAGAACTATGACTACTTGCATTTCCATTGCACTTCTCACGTGCAGGACAGCGTCTCAAAGAGCTTAATGTTCGGAGGACACCCAGTGGACGCATAAGAGGGAATACGGAAAACTGGATAGGGTGGAGAGGGAACCAAAGGCACAGTTGAAGTGAAGGATCTTGAGGTTTTTGAAAGCAAGGACAAGATAAGGGAACCAGCCAGGGTGTTTAAGAGGCCAGGAGTGCAGTGGACTGCAGCATTTTAAATGAGCTGAAGCTTATGGAGGTCAGCAGGAGAACATTGGAGAAATCAAACTTCAAGGCATGGTGCCGGACGATAGATAGCTCAAAAGGGACATGGGGCATTGAATAAAGAGGAGGACTGGAGAGGAAGAGGCATTGAATGAAGAGAACTTAAGGAGTCTGAACATTGAATTTTGCAGAGGGCTTGAAGGGGACTAAACATTGAATAAACATGCATTGAAGGTAAAGGTGCATTGAATAAAGAGGAGGATTGGAGGGGATTGGACAGTGAATAAAGAGGAGGATTGGAGGGGATTGGACATTGAATAAAGAGGAGGATTGGAGGGGATTGGACATTGAATAAAGAGGACTGGAGGGGATTGGACATTGAATAAAGAGGAGGATTGGAGGGGATTGGACATTGAATAAAGAGGAGGACTGGAGGGGATAGGACATTGAATAAAGAGGATGACCGGAGGGGATTGGACATTGAATAAAGAGGATGACCAGAGGGGATTGGACATTGAATAAAGAGGATGACTGGAGGGGATTGGACATTGAATAAAGAGGATTGGAGGGGATTGGACATTGAATAAAGAGGATGACCGGAGGGGATTGGACATTGAATAAAGAGGATGACCGGAGGGGATTGGACATTGAATAAAGAGGATTGGAGGGGATTGGACATTGAATAAAGAGGATGACCAGAGGGGATTGGACATTGAATAAAGAGGATGACCAGAGGGGATTGGACATTGAATAAAGAGGATGACTGGAGGGGATTGGACATTGAATAAAGAAGAGGATTGGAGAGGATTGGACATTGAATAAAGAGGATGACCAGAGGGGATTGGACATTGAATAAAGAGGATGACTGGAGGGGATTGGACATTGAATAAAGAGGAGGATTGGAAGTGATTGGACATTGAATAAAGAGGAGGCTTGGAGGGGATTGGACATTGAATAAAGAGGGGGATTGGACATTGAATAAAGAGGAGGATTGGAGGGGATTGGACATTGAATAAAGAGGAGGATTGGAGGGGATTGGACAGTGAATAAAGAGGAGGATTGGAGGGGATTGAACATTGAATAAAGAGGATTGGAGGGGATTGGACATTGAATAAAGAGGATGACTGGAGGGGATTGGACATTGAATAAAGAGGAGGATTGGAGCGGATTGGACATTGAATAAAGAGGAGGCTTGGAGTGGTTTGGACATTGAACCATCTCCAGCTCATGCTACGTAGGCTGAACCTACAAAAAAATGCAACTAAAGATCAGCGCAGGCGCCTGCAAAGTTCAGAATATTGAGGCTCAGGTTTTAAGATGTCTCAACCAAGCCATTATTATAGTGGGAAAACAAATACACCTAACCACGACTTTCCATGTATTTGGATTGGTAGAACAGTTAAAGGAGGGGTAATTGATTGCATTGTTACATATAATTTACTCCTCAAATTAATAGGGTTCGCAACATTGAATGTCAGATGTCACCAATTTATTAAGCATACAATAAATAAACATACACTTAACAGCAGCACCTACGACCAAACCTGGCGAGTTTTAGCTGGAGAATTCAAATACGTTACCGTTCTGAGCTCGGTACACAGGTTGATCAGACCTTAATCAAATTCTAAAGTATCTGTTCCAACACCCACTTTTTAAACCTTTTTCTCGCCCCTTCTACGTGACAATTCGCATGTTTCATATTATGCATCATTCAACACTGATTTAATTATGTTCTGTCCTTACAGCCATAGATCCGTAGCTCCCTAACTTGGCTACCGTCCCTAATTTTCCCGATCAATGGTCTTTCTCAGGCAGGTGTTTATCTTCAAGGCCGCCCTCCTAATTGAACAAAGAGAGCTATTCTGCCTGTTGTATAATTTAAGAATCATACTTCCCTACTTAATAAACAAAGGCTAAAAGCTTACATTAGGACAATATAAAGATTCACCCTTTTTTCCTTATAATAACATTGCAGGTCGCTCATTTAAATATTTTAACGAGGCTGCGTGCCTCAGATTTGTTCTCTGTTCCAGCTTTAATGCTGGCCAGCCAGGTTTCCCAGGCCTCGGGAAACCCGGCAGCTAAAGGAAGACGAGGACTGTAGCATGGAAGAGGTAAGTGCTTTTCCAGTACTGCTTGTGGGCCAGGAGGAGCAGGAGTGCTACCCCCGGCCCCTGAAGCAAACCTGTTAACCTCCCCAGCGATCAGACCCGCACCCCCCCACTCCCCCGTGATCCGATGTCCTCTACGGTCCGCGGTCTCTTCCCGGGCCCCCCCCCCAATGTCCTCCACGGGCCCCCTGCGATCTTTTCCCCTCCTCACCGATCTCTCTGGGCCCGCCCACCCCCATCGGTGGCCCAACCAAGCCCCGATCTCTCCCATCCTCCTCTCCACTCCCCGGCTGTGGCCTGGTGCCGAAGGCTTACACACCCGACAGCCAGCTAGCCTCTCTTGGTGTTGCCGGGAAATGGAATCGAAAAATGGTAATCAGGTCCTGCCGTTAAATTCGGCAAGACCTGAGGGAAACCCATTCTTCCGGGTTTCCCGACCGCAAAACTGCCTCCCCCATCCCCCTGTTAATAGCGGGGCCCGTGTTTCAGGTCAATGACCTTTCGACAGACTATAGAAGAATTCTCTTGTATATCCAGTGCACTCGCTTTGAAATGCGGTCAGCCATCTCCGCTCTGCACGAGTGAGGAGTTTGTGTTTGGACCCTATTTTCTTTAACCTTTACAGTTAAGAAGTGTAGGAGAAAAAAACGCCAACTCAATCCGACTCTAGACCCCTTTTATGCCAAACTCCTTTTAATTGGCAGATTTTGCTTGGCTTACGATAAATGCGAGTTTAAAGGAGTGCACACTGTATTTGAAAGGCCTTTGTGTGATCTCGGGGTTGGTATTGAGGTCTAACGTAAGTCTAAACCAAGAGAGGACTACACTCTCCTTATAGATCCATCCCTGAGATGCTCTATCATTTTATTTCTGTATTGTGATGGCGAGCTATTGTTATTGCATACATATCTGATAATAGATGTTTTATAAGTTGGCTGCCATTGTGCCACATTGAAAAGTAAAAATTGGCAGGGCTATGGGGAAAGAGCAGGGGGGAGTGGGACTAATTGGATAGCTCTTTCAAAGAGTCGACACAGGCACGATGGGCCTAATGGCCTCCTTCTGTGCTGTCCGATTCTGTGAATCTGTTCTGTGATTGAGTGGACTACAGATGAGCAGGGGGTTAGCACCATGACTGAATGCAGGAGATATCAAATGACACTGGACATGTATCAGTAGTGCTGCTGGATAATAGAGTTTGTTTGTCAACTAACAAGGCCACCGACTGGTAGCACATGGATTCATGGCCTGCATCCGCGATGTGCTGAGATCTCCCATCTCAGCCACTCACAGGGTAACGAGGCAGATTTAGAGGAAGGTGGAATGCTCATTTCATCTTCACATCAGAGCATCTGCAGTGTGTTGGCCTAAACCACACTAAGTCTTGCTTCACCCACCATCTTGTGAAGGACACAAACTAGAGGAGAGGCCTCCTCTAAGTAGAAGAAAGAAAGGGTGGGGCAAGGGGCAGACCCGCACGCCGTGCTCTCTTGTAGCAGTGAGCTTGACCAGAGAAACAGGAACAGATCGCCATGCCTTCCCTCTCAGTTCAAGAAATAGAGAGGGGTCTTAATGAGGAGGGGAAACCAGTGGGGTGGGGGGTGGGGACAGTAACGGGCAGCACTGTTCGGGCGCACCACAAACCTGTGAAGGGGTGAGCTGGCCTCGCCCGATAACACAAAAGCGGCGATTCGAGTAAGTTTTGGTCGCCACCGGTGCGTTGCATCTGGCACGGCAGGAGTGCCAGGGACAGAATTCTGGGCGCCAACAACCAGTGAAGGACTAATGGGTCGTTTTTTCAGTACCGGGGAATTCTCCAGCATAGGGGGAGGGGAGGGCATGGGTAACACAGCAAGTGGGTCGCCAGGATATATATATTTTTTAAATTAAGGGTCACATTATGGGTGGTTTGCCAAATTTGAATAGCTTTTTCAGGTATCCAGTGAGCCTTGTACACACCTTGTATGCAGTTTTCCAGAGCCATTCGCCCAGTGCAGGCTTCCGCACTGAGCAACACAGGAAGTACCTTGATATGGAGCATTATATCGACCATTATATGACACAACACTGATCACAGTCATGACCGGAGGCACAATATTGGTCCTCTTATGTGGTACGAGGTAATAAATTGTAATAACATTAGAGACATACTATATAAAATATCAGAGGTTCAGTGACGGATTAAATAGAAAATATTGAATTGTAGGAAAAAAATTACCAGGCTGTAATTTAATCAGTGGCAATAACTGAGCTCATGAAGATTTTTCAAGGTCAGCTGACCCCCCCAAGATTAAATTATAGCCCTGAAATTGTTACCTGCAATTTTAATTAAAAAAACAGTGGAGAGTTCTTCCCATTTTCAGCTGCGCTATTGCACATACTGGTTTTGTTGTTGTGAACCTTTGTACTCTTGAAGGTGCTGAGGGGGATTTGATTATTTCACAAAATCATAAAATGATACAGTACAAGAGGCCATTCGGCCCATCATGCCTGTGCCGGCTCTTTGAAAGAGCTCTCCAATTAGTTCCACTCCCCTGCTGTTCCCCTACAGCCCTGCAAATATTTCCTTTTCAAGTATATATCCAATTCCTATTTGAAAGTTACTATTGAATCTGCTTCCCCCACCCTTTCAGGCAGTGCATTCCAGATCATAACAGTTCGCTGAGTAAAGAAAATTCTCCTCATCTCCCTCTGGTTCTTTTGCCAATTACCTTAAATCTGTGACCTCTGGTTACCGACCCTCCTGCCAGTGGAAACAGTTTCTCCTTATTTACTGTATCAAAACCTTTCATGATTTTGAACACCTCTATCAAATCTCCCTTTAACCTTCTGTGCTCTAAGGAGAACAACCTCAGTTTCAAGTTCAGCATCGAGCTCTCCCAGGTCAGTTAGAGAGCAGGTTCGATGTAGAGTAAAGCTCCTTCTAATCTGCTGCCAGTGTAGGGAAGGTTTCCTCTGGGCGCTGTTTGTAAAGAGATTGTAAGATATTTCTTTATTAATGCATTTACTGTTTCTCTGCACAAAGCACACAGAGGAAATGTACCCTAGTCTCAATCTCAGAAGAGTTGCATCAGTGTGACATTTCCAGTTCCTACACCAGCCCTCCTCTTTGGGCTCTCTGTGTGAGATTGCTGTTACCATGCTAGTTTTCTAATATATCAGTGTTAAACTCTTGGATGCCTGGCCGCCCATCATGTTAGGACCCTTGTGATTGGCCACCCAAATTATGTTGGGATTCTTGTGATTGGTCACTTAAATTATGTTCGGATCCTTGCGATTGGTCACGCAAACTTTGAAAAGCCCATGAAATTTTGGCCAGGCAGTTTAGTTAACAGCCACTGTTTGAAAAAAATAAATCCTTGGATCTCTGATCCATTAGCTGCAGGTCAGGCACACCTGGGTCTGACCTCTGAGATCCTTGCTGAGTTAGCTGATCTCAACCAAGTAGATGACTGGGACATGACAACCAGCTCTCAGTGCCCGAAGCTGGAAAGGAGAAAAATCAGTGAAGGCTGCCGGTGCCAAACACTCTCCAGTGGCCCCGGCTGGAAAGGGCACTCATGCCAACGCCGGGTACGGACAGAAGCAAGGTCGGCTGTGATGCCTCCGTAGTTTAATAGTCTGCCAAGACTCATGTCTAGGTTGATCCGTCAAGAATGGCCGTTCAGGCAAAGTACTGGAGGACCGCTGGCTTCTTGTGGACGTGCGCCCCAGCATGAAGCAGCGAGGAGAAATGGGGGCTGGGGACCGAACCCATTGCCTCTCACTCTCATTCTGTTTATCATGGGCTTGAGTTTTACACACCACCTTTAGGTGTGACTGTCCTCAATATTTTTTTGGATAAATATCTCTTGTTCTGAAAGATCATTATTGATTTTATTCTTAATCTATTTCTTTGGGTGGGGGTGGGGGGGGGGTTGCATTGGTGGAGAGCTGAGGCGCAAATAATGACAGTAAAGGGGGCACAGGTGTCCTGGGCAATAATTCGATCCGCACTGAGTAAAAGGATGTTGACGTGAGAATGATGCTGTGGACTTAGAGCTTGGGCAGGTGTTTGACCAAACAGTTTAATAGGTTGAGCAATCTGTTCATGAACAGCGAATGTACTGCAGTGAAAGTCCGTACATATTTGCCCCACACACCCTCACACAGGAAAAAATTTACTGGACACAATTAGTCATCGGGCCCATTCAACCCTGTTTGTAAAACGTTGCTGTGTAAATATATTTGCTTTCAACAAATTCAGGCAGATCCTGTGATTATTCCCTGATAAGTCTCTTGTTAGGGAATGGATGTTTTTACTTATAAGTTTATAAGTTATTCCATAGGATAATAGGGTTCAAAGGTTGGCTTTCATAGGCGTTAAGCATACAATGAGAACTGTTGGGGCCGGATTTTGCGCTAGAAATAACGGCGAGGCTAACGGCGCTCACCGTTATTTACGTGGAAATTGGACAGCAACTCCCGGCGAGCGCACGTGCGCAGTTAAACACGGAAATCAGGAACTTGCTGTCCGAGTTGTCCTGCTCCTCCACAAGCTGTGCGATAACAGAAAAAGTTAGGGCATGACCATTCCAGTGTAAGTACCATTTTAACGACGTGATAAGTGTTAATTACTGCCAAACAACCTCTCTGGCACTGAAAATTAACTTTTACAAGCGTAGAGTAAAAAAATTAAATAATTATTCTTTCAACTTTTTCTTTCTGTCTCTTTTTCTCTCTCTTTCTTAATCCAATCTTTCTTTCCCTCTCTCTTTCACTTTCTGTACCTGATTTGACTGAATTATCTGTTCTAACTGACAGTTCCTGGTTCAGACTCTGCGCTGCTCACTAACGACTCTTCAGTCTGATTGGTTAATGAGATACACAGTTGCTTTCCCTGTTCACACAGGTCCCAGATGCTCTGGAGAGGGCGCTGCACTTTTTCCATAGTTGGCTGACAGGAACGTCCAGTGCAAAAGCCCATGTGCAAGTGTAAAGTTCGTTCGCCGCTGACCACAAAATCCGGCCCATTATTAATAATACTTACACAGATACTTAAGAACATAAGAAATAGGAGCAGGAGTAGGCCATACGGCCCCTCGAGCCTGCTCCACCATTCAATGAGATCATGGCTGATCATCGACCTCAACTCCACTTTCCTGCCCGATCTCCATATCCCTTGATTCCCCTAGAGTCCAAAAATCTATCTATCTCAGCCTTGAATATACTCAATGCCTCAGCATTCACAGCCCTCTGGGGCAGAGAATTCCAAAGATTCACTACCCTCTGAGTGATTACACTTAAAATAATACAAATTACTGGAGAATTCAACGTTCTCGAGCTGGAGAGGATGGGCTGGCCAAGCCTGGTCAAATTCTGAAGTATCTATTCTAACACCTCTTTTTATACCTTTCTTGCGCTTTGGCTATGTGAGAATCCGCATGTTTCAAACATTACCTCATCCAATTAGCTGGGCTTCAGTTTTAACAAGAAGTCCTCCCATACACCTTACCAAGGCTTTACCTTGACTGAGATGTCAATCAAATTATTCAGCTGGATGAGTTATCGCTTGCCTTGTGTAGGTGTGTCCTTGGAAGAGTTGATCCCTCGGAGGACAGCCACAATCGCAAAGAAAGCTTGCAGCCGAATGCTTATCAGCTAAAGTCTCTGTCTGGTAAACAGAACTGACTTTTCCAGCCTTCTAACAGAAGCTCACTCAGCAGGCGAAAGCTAAAATGTTAAGAATAAACCGTTACCTTACCCTCTGCACCTCAGCCAGTCGGAAAACGAATGGCCCCTTCTGGTGGTTCTGTTGTCCCAGTTACAGAGCGACGTGAGAACGGACTTGGCAGCAGGCCCCCTGCCCAACCTACACCCGGAGAATGTAGCACTGGAGGGAGCGAAAAACATCTAAAGAAGTGGGGGGCGGGGGGCGATAGATATTCACCGTCCCCAAAACATTGGCGGCTAAATTGTCCTTTTCCCCAGTGACGCACACTGTGCTTTCCCCCCTCTGGGACACGAGCTTGAAGCCAGCCCACGCTGATGGCCGTGAGCGATCCAAGTAAAATGAAGATCCCCCAATGCAGTTTATAGCGGGGGGAGGGTGGAAGCTCAGCCCAAAACCGCCAGCAATTCAATGCTAATCAGCACAGAATGGCCGGCCTTATCGAGGCCACAGCGATATTTGGGGTAGGACTTGGTAATGTTACACTGGTGCAGTAAAGGGGGCGCCCTTAGGGTTAGCGGTTAAGGCCTTTTAACATGAGGTGTTGAGGCCCTCTTCGGGTTGGGGGTTGAGTCCCTCTTGGGGTGAGGGTTGAGGTCCGGTCGGGGATGAGGCCCTCTTGGGGTTGGGGGTTGAGGCCCTCTTGGGGTGAGGGTTGAGGTCCGGTCGGGGACGAGGCCCTCTTGGGGTTGGGGGTTGAGTCCCTCTTGGGGTGAGGGTTGAGGTCCGGTCGGGGATGAGGCCCTCTTGGGGTTGGGGGTTGAGGCCCTCTTGGGGTGAGGGTTGAGGTCCAGTCGGGGATGAGGCCCTCTTGGGGTTGGGGATGAGGCCCTCTTGGGGTTGGGGGATGAGGCCCTCTTGGGGTTGGGGGTTGATGCCCAGTTGGAGTTGAGGCCTTCTTGGAGTTGGGGTCGAGGCTCTCCTGGGTTTGAGTTTGAACTTGAGGCCCCCTTAGGGTTGGGGTTGAGGCCCTGGGGGTAGTGGTTGAGGCCCATTGACGGGGCAGAGTAGAGGGAACTTTATTCTGCAACTACCCAAGGTATAACTGACTTGGTGGGGGGGGGGGGGGGGCGGCAGGGGCTGCTCGATGCTAAAACTAGGTTGCCAAAGTGGAAAAGTGCTCCATCCCCCAGCGCTAACGCACCCTCACCTCTGATGAACACAAATAGACTCAAAACGAATCAAAACCCACTTGCAACTGGAACATTAGTTCCGAAATGGGGTGGTTAAGCTGGTTCATTTTGTTGGCAAGAGGGGTTATTTTGGTAAATGCATTCAGAATGTCAAACCATGTGATGTTACTGAAAAAAGGGAGGGGGAAGGAGAATCAACAAAGGTCATCCTTTGAAACACAAAGTAACATTCAAGTCATTTTAATTTCATTTTCTAAGGTGTCATTACACATTCCCAGATGTGCCCATCTGTTTGTATTTCTGTGACACATTTGGGTTTGATCAATAGAGGTGAAGAAATCCGCTCGTTACTTTATTTCTTTCTTTCTAAGGGGGGCTTTTAACAGCAGGTCTATGTGTGCTGCCCGCGAACTCTAGCCCTCGCCTGTGTTCAATCTTGCTTTTGAGATGCCTGTAGCCTAGAGTTACTGCATTCCGTGCAGCAAGCTCCAACCAAATGCCTTTCTGTGAATTTGTCGGTTTGGAATCATGAATCAAAACACACACGGACACGTCTCTGTAAAAATGCTTTCTTTCCATTCACTTAAAAAAAAAATTAATGCAGTTCTGCAGGAATAAAGCATTCGTAGGAAGCCAGTTAATTATGGATAAGTCATTTAATTTTCTATATTATGAGATTAGTACGAATTGTTTGAATAATCTAGATTAAGAAAAAATCTGCAGTTGTATTTTAAAAGATTTTGCTCTAAAGAAAATGCAGATTTAATTTTTGGTTTGTGGAGTTTATCTGTTGACAGTGTTGCTTTAAAGTATCCCTTTTTCCCTCTATACAGTGAGCTTGGCCACTAACAGGCTAATAGGTGCAGTGGCAGGGACCATTCTGGCTCTGGGGGTGATATTTGGAGGAACAGGGTGGGGAATAGAGTAAGCATCCTTCTCGGTCTCAGAGTACGGTATTGGTGCCAGTGTGTGAGGTACATGTATGCACCTGAGGCCTTTCTTTGTGTCGTCTTATTGGCTTTGTGTCAGTGTGGTTGACTGTATTTCTGCGTCATGTGATTGACCCGTGTCCGTGTCATGTGATTTGCTCGTGTAGTGTTGAAACCCTCTCCTTTCTGGGACATGTGGGGCATGAGAGAGAAAAATAAAATTGGGGAAAAGATACAAAAAACAACAGCAGAAACATTACGAAGTATTTGAGCAGTGTTTTAGTTCTGCTTTCAAATGGTCCAGTCCTAACAAGCTGTCCTAGCAACCAGCTCTGGCCCTTTGCTGAAGGCTGTTTCACCTAGGCCTTAAACTATTGAGTCTCTCGGTAGAAGGAAGAACAGTGAGGACTTCAAAACCCAACCACAAGTTCTAGTCGAGTAACTAGCTGCAGTGTTAAGAGGCACAGCAACACACACAGAGTTGATACGAAGGCTGGCCCAAAATTGATCTGGACCCTTGCAATTATCCAGATGATCTACAAGTCACTTGGGCGGTTTTAACAGGGGGGAAATTGGGCGGATTGAGGGCAGGGAGAAAAGCTCCGCCGCTCACTCCCGCTCATCTGGTTTTCAAACCAACTCTCCATCTCTCCTCACAGTCACGACCGGTGTAAGGTCACCGAGTGCAGTAAATGCAGGGGATGTTTTCAGTGGAGATCGCAAGGGTGAGTGGCACCCGCCACGTAAAATGCCCTCTCATTCTGCATCAGTTGGCACTTGGAAAAAAAAAAATCTTTTTTAAAAAGCCACCACTGTATGGCAGGAAAAATATGAAATGAAATGGCAGAGCAAGGGGTTAATGACGGGGCCAGTGCAGTGGTAACTTGCTGATTTAATTTTCTTTGCCGCTAATTAAATTAGATTCTACCAATTGACTATGGATGAGAGGACAGCAATCGCAAATTGGGTTATCAGGCTGATCAAACACTAGTAACGGCAAAATGAAGCATTCCTCTAACCCCCGCAGCAGCTCATTTCTATTGCAATGACTACATTGTTCCACTCAACCAGGGGGTGCGGCATCTTGCAAACTAGTCTCAAACACAGCTCTTTGTCGAAGCCCTTGGACTCGCAAGTCACCACTGTACAGTACAGAGTCGTCACGGCAACTGTGTTTGCGATTTTAAGTTTGTTAGAAGTAGTGCTCTTTCCAGCTAGTTTAGTTGCTGAGGATAGGGTATTACATTGGACCGGTGCATTTGTCGAGGTATGTCCCCATCTTTTTTAGGAACTATTCCTCCAATCCTGAGGGCATCACGCTAGTGAATCAGTAATGGAGGCTCTGGCCTGCTTTGGGTCTACTTGAAAGTGACTGTGCATGGCCCAAGAGTGTTATGGTATGACTGCTCCAGGCTTTAACTCTGTTAACTAATGTTCTCAGACATTTCTTATTGAGTTAATTTATCCACATTTAATTGTGGACTTCTGAACACTTTAAAAAAAATATTTAGTTGGATTGAAAAAAACTCCTCGGGAGAAAATCAGCTCATGTAGTTGGTGTATGTTAAATCTTCAACAAGAAACATATCTTCAAGAATAAAAATTAAGTATAGTCCTAATCTATTGAAGTATCAAAATTTAGTATTAAGAGGTCACCCTCTTTCTTCACATCTTCTTCCCCAATCTTCCTCTTTCTCCTCAGCCTTCTCGCTCCCTCTTCTCTCTCTCAATCTCCCCATCTCCCTTCTCCCATTCCCTCGCTCCCTCTCTCTCTGTCTTCTACCCCTGTAGAAAATTCCAGAACTGATTTGGCACCACATATCCACAGTTGTACAGTTGTCTTTGGGCGCCTTAGTTAATCGGAGCTTTCAGCTGACAACTCCTCTTCACAGATCTAATCGTCACTTAACCCTCCGATCTTGTTTTCCTTTAAGCTATAGAGTGGGAATGTGCCAGTTTCATTTTCTTAACGATTTGTTTTTTGCATGGTGTAGTGTTTAACAATGAAATGATAAAAGTTTGTTGTTCGATCATTTCTAATTAGCATAAATAAAAATTGTTTTCCCTCAAGTGTGACCTCAGTGGTTGGTTCTTACGCTGTTTCTTCCCATGATCCTTTGTCACAGGTCCTAGTGCAACCAATCTTATAATAGGGTCCATCGCAGGCGCCATCCTGGTGGCTGCTATTGTCCTTGGGGGGACAGGATGGGGCTTTAAGTAAGCAATGTCGCATGTCTTATCTTCAATAGCTATGGCACTACTCTTTGCTTACAACACCAAGTTCCGAGGTCCTGCTACAAGACCTAACAAAAATAATAATTCTGATTGAAAGATTGACCGTTAATGAGAAGGGGCAGTGCTGAAAAATTTTGCTGTCTTTTTTTTTTTCGCTTCTCTCCGAAACAAAATAAATAACAATCCCCGGTATCGAGAGAAACGTTCTTTTTCTATCAGTCAGTCTGCAGCAGAACCACAGACAATTTGGACTGGCCTAGCTCAAAGCTTGAAGTGCATGTTTTATCATTTTTGTCTTTCTACGATATTCTTAAGTGATTTGCAAGAAAACCAGCACATGTGCAAAGTGGCACTGATTGATTGTTGGTTGTGGGAAGGAGTCAAGGTTGATTTCCTTGGGATTCATCATAATCCTACAGGATTTAGATGGGGCCGTGGGAGACCTGTTGGGAGCAGATATTTGCAATCCAAGAAACTGGATCGACACACAGTTTGTTTCCTTGTGTTGAATGCGTCAATTGTCGTACTATTGATTTATCAGTCAGGTGTCTCCATCGCTGCCTGTGCTGGTCTTTGGGGAGTGTTATCTCTCAGTTCCTTCAGTGTTCCACTCATTAAGGCAGTCGACACAAGAGAAAGAAATGCATGATGAGAAAAAAGAGGGAATCTTTTGGGGCTCGTGTTAAAATCATTTTTCTTTCCTTATGTGGTTATATTATGATCGGACTAAAAGATGTACTCCTTACAGTTGTCCCTTTGGGTTATATTTATAAAACTCTGACATTATTCATAATTTTTTAATTAATTTTCAATCGGATGGTTGTCTTGATTAGGGAAATCACCTGAACTCTCCCATCCCCATTGCTCTCCAGATGTGATTTTTTTTATTCATTCCTGGGACTTGGGCATCGCTGGCAAGGCCAGCATTTATTACCCATCCCTAATTGCCCTTGAGAAGGTGGTGGTGAGCCGCTTTAGTGACCCGCTGTAGTCCGTGTGGTGAAGGTACTCCCACAGTGCTGTTAGGGAGGGAGTTCCAGGATTTTCACACGGCAACGATGAAGGAACGGCGCTATATTTCCAAGTCAGGATGGTGTGAGACTTGGAGCGAAACTTGCAGGTGATGGTGTCCCCATGCGCCTGCTGACTTTGTCCTTCTAGGTGGAAGAGGTCGCGGGTTTGGGAGGTGCTGTCGAAGAAGCCTTGGCGAGTTGCTGCAGTGCATCTTGTAGATGGTACACACTGCAGCCATGGTGTGCTGGTGGTGGAGGGAGTGAATGTTTAAGGTGGTGGATGGGGTGCCAATCAAGCGAGATCTTGAAACGCCCATTAATGAGGCAAATGTATTTGATTTCTGAGGCGATATCACTCTGGGTGCATTTTTGATTCCGCAGTGAGTTACAGGGCTGGTGTGAGCCTTTAACTCTTACCTTAAGTTATATAGTGCTAATTATGTGCTTGGCTTCCTGTAGCACTCTCTTCCAAGATACAGCAACCCATAAGAGCAGAAGCGATACTGATGGACCGAGGGGGTGATAAGATGTGGAATGTTAAAGAATATTTCCACCTTAAAGAAGCCCGCTCAAGGATTGCAAACGCGCTTTGTTGAACAATAGACTCCATAAGCTAGGAGAGGTAAAGCCTGGAACGGTTCATGTAGAGTTTTTATTTAATTCTCTCATTACTGCTTTAGGGTACCGGGGAGGTAAGGATCAACGGAGGCTGAAAACATTTCTAAATGATTGGTTTTATTGGCATTAAAACGCAAGTTTTACAGATAGAAATGCTTATGACCGTAGTCAGTAGCACAATGTGAAACTCGGAATGGTCAATTGTTCTGCTTCGGAAGACTTCAGGGTTAATTCTTCATTTTATATCTTCTTTGATCTGCTCCTTCTTTGTCTCCTAGAACTTACTGCAAAACGACCAGTTTTCTATCTTTCTTGCGGCTGCAAAAACAGCTGTCCAATGTGCATTACAGTTTCTCGCAGTCTTCCAAGTCTAGGCAGGCAGCTGTCTTATCTGTAACCTCCTCACCCTTATCTCAACGAAAGTACTTCAAGTCTCTTGAACTCAACAGTTAGTCCTCAACAGTCTGAAGCAATAATAATAATCCAAAATACCGTTCGAGACTTGACCAAGCTTCCCAGCATGCCTTCTGAACAGTTCTGTGTTTCTAGTCCATTCTTTTAGAAACATAGAAACGCAGGAGTCGGCCATTCGGCCCTTCGAGCCTGCTCCGCCATTCAATATGATCATGGCGGATCCTCTATCTCAATACCATATTCCCGCTCTCTCCCCATACCCCTTGATGCCTTTTGTGTCTAGAAATCTATCTATGTCCTTCTTAAATATATTCAATGACTTGGCTTCCACAGCCTCCTGTGGTAGAGAATTCCACAGGTTCTCCACCCTCTGAGTAAAGAAATTTCTCCTCATCTCAGTCCTAAATATCCTACCCCGTATCCTGAGACTGTGACCCCTCGTTCTAGACCCCCCAGCCAGGGGAAACATCCTCCCTGCATCCAGTCTATCTGAATTTTATACGTTTCAATGAGATCCCCTCTTATTCCTCTAAACTCTAGTGAATATAGGCCTAGTCGACCCAATCTCTCCTCATACGACAGTCCTGCCATCCCAGGAATCAGTCTGATGAACCTTCGCTGCACTCTCTCTATGGCAAGTATATCCTTTCTTAGGTAAGGAGACCAAAACTGCACACAGTACTCCAGGTGTGGTCTCACCAAGGCCCTGTACAACTGTAGTAAGACATCCTTGCTCCTGTACTCAAATCCTCTTGCAATGAATGCCAGCATACCATTTGCCTTCCTAACTGCTTGCTGCATCTGCATGTTTGCTTTCAGTGACTGGTGTAAAAGGACACCCAGGTACTTTGTACATCAGCATTTCCCAATCTATCACCATTTAAATAATACTCTACCTTTCTGTTTAAGGGAGGGAAGGAGCCTTTGAACGCGGCAGCGCTGCACGGCCCAGTGTGCAGCGCTGCTGAAGTCCCCGCCCCTCTTGCTGCCGATTACGCTCCAAGAAGGAAGTGGAGCACTTGATTTAGCGCTCCACTTCCTTCCTGGAGTGCAGAACCGAATTTTTTTAAAGTTTAGAGACATTAGCGCCTGGCGCTAATTTTCTCAACTTTTTAAATTTAGCGCCCCGAACGGGGCTATAATGAATTTCGCCCCCAAAATGTTTCCATTTGTGGGGGAGACTAAAACTAAGGGGCATAAATATAAGATAATCACTAATAAATCCAATAGGGAATTCAAGAGAAACTTCTTTACCCAGAGATGATTAGAATGTGGAACTCTCTACCACATGGAGTGGTTGAGGTGACTAGCATAGATGCATTTAAGGGGAAGCTAGATAAGTGCATGAGGGAGAAAGGAATAGAAGGATATGCTGACAGGGTGAGATGAAGTAGGGTGGGAGGAGGCTCGTGTGGAGCATAAACACCAGCATAGGCCAGTTGGGCCGAATGGCCTGTTTCTGTGCTGTACATTCTACATCATTCATCCTTGTAATAGTTTTCAGGAAAGGCACACTTTATTTGGGCTGAAAAATGGTCATGCTAATCCATTGTTTCGTATGCCCCAATATATAGTGATATTCTGGCGATTCTAAGGTTTTTGCCTCCACTATTTACCTGTGTTGTGATCACTCTGTGTCAAGTTGTTCCTGACATCAGTCATCTTTCACTGGCTTGATCTTTGTCCCTCTGTCACCATTTAATTCTGACATGGTTTTCCGAATGTACCCTTTCCATACTGGTTACTATCCTACATACCGCTATAATATTACCTCTTAGTCCCCTCCATTCAAGGCAGAAAAGCCCAAGTTTCCTCAAGATTCAATGGGATCTGCCTTGAGGCTCTTTTCTGGATGTCTGGCTTCTGCCTCTGTGACCAGAACTGGGTCATGGTGCTGAAGGTATGACCCGACTAGAGCATTGTAAAGGTTAGCCGAGACTCTCTCTCAACTTGTACTCTGGCTGTGTAGTTTTGATTTGCTTTGCTGACTGCTGCTCTGTTATTAGAGGTAATCGCATGAATCACCTGCGGGAGCATTTATTGGGAATTCAGGTGCTTCCGTTAAGATGAAATTTGGGGGGATTGGTAACGTTAACCATATTTGACCAATCACTTGTAGTGCAGGGGAAGAAAATCAAAAGTACACACAGGTCTGAAGGGGTTACAAGTGTAAAAGGTGCAAGATTTATATTGCAAGAGGAGAAAGTGTTGCTCGTTGACACCTTTATGCATTGTTCAGCTGTGGCTCAGTGGTAATGCTTCTCGGTTGGAGGACCAGGAGATGTATCAAAAAGAATGGCCGTGAATTCCCTCCCATCGGCCACCGTAACTTTGCCGGAAGATCATCAGAAACTCGATCTCCAGGAGTGTCAGTTGTAGCTCAGTGGGTAGCACTCTCGCCTCTAGAATCAGAAGGTTGTGGGTTCAAGTCTCACTCCAGAGACTTGAGCACAAAAATCTAGGCTTACGCTCCCAGCTCAGTACCGAGGGAGTGCTGCACTGTCAGAGGGTGCCGTCTTTTGGAATGAACGTTAAACCGAGGCCCCGTCTGCTCAGGTGGGTGTTAAATGATCCCATGGCACTATTTCAAAGAAGAGCAGGGGAGTTCTCCCTGGTGTCCTGGCCATCATTTATCCCTCAACCAACATCACTAAAACAGATTATCTGGTCATTATCACGTTGCTCTTTGTGGGATCTTGCTGTGTGCAAATTGGCTGATATTTTTCCTACATTACAACAGTGACTCCACTTCAAAAAGTACTTCATTGGCTGTAAAACGCTTTGAGATGTCCTGAGGTCATGAAATGTGCTATATAAATGCAAGTTTTTTTGTTTCTTTCTTATTTGGTATCTACTGTTATTCTGCCTTTCATACCAAATGAATTTAGAGTTCTAGATATATTAAATATGAAAAATAATGACCCTGGCCTCAATGCAAATTTAATCGCAGAAACACAACACTGGTTATCAAATAGTTTAGAATTAGTTGAAACGACATTTTATTGTCAAAGTTAATTCCATGCACCTGTTTGGTTCATCCCAACATGTTGGACATAACAATGTTCCACTGGATTTGATTGCATTTCGCAACCAAACAAACGGGAACGGCTATGGATTGCCTCGCACACTAATTGATTTCAAGGAGTATCTCACGCTGGCAATTTCCTTGTAGCCTCTCCTGTTCTGGCCACCGTAACTTTGTCGGGGTTTCCGGGGAAGCTCCGAGGAATTTCTCAGCATCAGATTGCTCCTGATTGAAGTCATGCAGGAGAGAACACCTGCTCTAATGCATGTGCCTGAGGGAGGGTCGCCCTCGGGTTAAATAGGAGGGGTCGGGAACATCAAGGGCAATTCTGGAATTTATGGCGAGAGGGGAGAGAGAAATAAGCCACGCAAAAAAAAAATTATTATGGGATGGGAAGACATCCCACCCATCCTTCCTAGTGTTTGTACCTATGACATACACAGGAATTTCTCCGTTTGCTACTAATGTGTTCGGGGTAAAATTCCTGTCATTTTTCCAGGTTTTATTTTGCCACTAGAATTTTCAAAATGTATGTAGGCAGCCAGCGAATTAGAGGTGGACATTTCTTGTCGTGACAATGTTTGAAAATCTAAGATAGAGAGAGAATTTGGCTAAAGGTGAGGCAATGGTGGACAGGGATGCTTGAAGGCCCCTTGAGACATGTGACCTCCTGAGACATGTAACCATTAATGGAGTGAGTGCAAACACACCTGGAGTTAGGGAATCTCTTCCATCCCTACTATAGGTTCAAAAAGGTGCACTTGTTGACCACAAGAGCCATGTGAATTGCAAAGCCTTAGTGTGACAAGGGTAAGGAAGCTTTAAATGAGAATGCGAGGAAGAGATTCAAAGATCAGAGGGGACACGTCAAGATCTGGAAACCCGGGGAAAACCTGCCGGCCAACTGGCCTCTGCTGCTTAATGAAGGAAAACATGAATTAGTCAAATTGTGGGGCACTCTCTTAAACTGAACTGTCTGCAGGGCTTAAATTTCTCCCCTGTATCTCAGTGACCAGAACAAAATTCCAACAATCTCAGTCTTGAAATTTTAAATTGACCCCCAGCCTCAGCAGTTTTTTTGGGGGGAGAAGAGTTCCAGATTTCCACTACCCTTGGTGTGAAGAAGTGCTTCCTGACATCACCCCTGAATGGTCTAGCTCTAATTTTAAGCCTTGTTCTGGACTCCCCCACCACAAGAAATAGTACTTGAGACATGATCTGAGTGGAAGTTTGACCAAGAAGGATCTATTGGGCTTTGGAGGGGTGCAGTGCAGATTCACCAGAATGATACTGGGGCTAAAAGGGTTAAATTATGAGGACAGGTTGCATAGTCTAGGCTTGTATTCTCTTTAATATAGAAGATTAAGAGGTGATCTAATTGAGTGTTTAAGATGATTAAAGGATTTGATAGGGTAGATAGAGAGAGAAACTATTTCTTGTGGTGGAGTCCAGAACAAGGCTTAAAATTAGAACTGGACCATTCAGGGGTGATGTCAGGAAGCACTTCTTCACACCAAGGGTAGTGGAAATCTGGAACTCTCTCCCCCCAAAAAACTGCTGAGGCTGGGGGTCAATTTAAAATTTAAAGACTGAGATTGTTGGAATTTTGTTAGGTAAGGGTATTAAGGGAAATGGAACCAATCAGCATTGGGCCAGTTGGGTAGGCAGAAGTCCATCTTCATCGCACGTACAACAACAACTTGCATTTATATAGCACCCTTAATGTAGAAAAACATCCCAAAGCGTATCACAGAGGTGTAATCAGACTAAAAGATATGCCGAGCCAAAGACGGAGATATTAGGAGGGGTGAGCAAAAGCTCGGTCAAAGAGGTGGGTTTTAAGAAGAGTCTTAAAGGAGGAGAGAGAGGGATTTAGGGAGGGAATTTTGGAGCGTGGGGCCTAGATCGCTGAAGGTATGGTCGCCAATGGTGGGGCGAACAAAGTTGAAGGATGCACAAGAGGCCAGAGTCGGAAGAACACAGCGTTTCCGGAGGCTTGTGGGGCTGGAGGAGGTTGCAGAGATAGGGAGAAGTGAAGCCATGGAGGGATTTGAAGACTAGGATGAGAATTATAAACTCATGGCGTTCCTGAGCCGGGAGCCAATGTAGGTCGGCGGGCACAGGGGTGATGGGTGAACGGGACTTGGTGCGAGTTAGGATACGGGCAGCCGAGTTTGGATGAGCTGAAGTTCATGGAGAGGCCACCCAGTAGAGCATTAGAATAATCGAGTCTGGAGGTAACAACGGCATGGATGAGGGTTTCAGCAGCAGATGTGCTGAGGTAGGAGTGGAGGTGGGTGATGTTTCGAAGGTGGGCGTAGGTGTCCTTTATGATGGAGAGGATAGGGGGTCGGAGTCTCAGCTCTAGGTCGAATAAGACACTGAGGTTTTGAACAGTCCAGTTAAGCCTGAGACAGGGGCTGGAAGTGGCAAGGATTCAGTTTGTGGTGGGTGCTGAAGACCATGACTTCGATCTTCCCAAAGTTTAGCTGGGGGAAGTTGTGGCTCATCCAAGGCTGGATGTCGGCCACACAAGAGGAATTGGAGGGGTCGAGAGAGATGGTCAAGAGGTAGAGCTAGGTTTTGTCATCGTACATGTGGAAGCTGACCCCATATCTGTGGATGATGTTGCCATGGTTCAATATGTAGATGAGGAGGAGGGGGGTCAAGGATAGATCCTCGGAGGACTCCAGAGTTAATGGTGTGGGGGCTGGAAGAGAAGCCATTGCTGGAGTTGCTCTGGCTACTGTTCAGTAGGTAGGAGTGGAAGCAAGCGAGGGCAGAAACACTGGTCAATGGAGGGGAGGCATTGGAGGATAATAGGGCGGTCGACTATGTCAAATGCTGCATTCACAGAGGATATCATTTGTGGCAATGATAAGGGCCATTTCATTGCTGTAGCAGAGACGAAAACCTGATTGGAGAGATTTAAAGTTGGAGTTGCGGGAAAGATGGGCACAGATTTGGGAGGCTACAACACATTCAAGGAATTTAGAGAGGAAAGGGAGATTAGTTGTTTGCAAGGACAAAGAGGTCAAAGGGCAGCGGGTCAAAGGACTTGGACTCTCAGGACCACTATGTTCACTGGCTTCCAGTCTAAGGAACGAACGCCACCACTGCCCACTGATGCCTTTGTTACAATAGTCAAAGTCCCACAAATTTCCACCAGAACAAATTTGTTCCCTTCAAGCCCCAAGATATCTGCCATCTGGAGACGCGTTAGTCCTTTTAACCTATCAAATATCTCTGCCTCACTGATTTCAAAATCATCTTGCTGAAGTTTATGCTTAAGAACTTTTTAGACTAAGTCAGCCCTCAGTGACATTAGCAAACAACTGAATCTTTGTCAGTCCTTGTTAAGATTTCTTATTGAGACCCCCCCAGTGAAGTGCACTCTGGACCACTCTAGGAACAACATCACCTCAATTAATATACCATAAACTTCTACCAATCTTGCTCAGGGAAATTTTGGAAATGATTCAAAGTTGGTTCAAAGCACATTGGCGGGACAGAGTAGAGGAAGCTTTTTATATTCATCTTGATTACTGTGTCTGTGCTAGACTTGACCATGGATGCTGGATGCTGTCATTTTGTGTCAAAATGGGGAGATTACATCCCTCCATCTCAATGCGCACAAACTATACCCTGAAGCTGTAGTTGAGACTTGAAGGTAAAACCTTAACTATGTAACAGAATTAGAGGGGACAAGTAACTCCTTCATTACTAAAGACCACCATTTGGTTCCAACAGATATCTCTGGTCCCAGGAAAACACCAGATGGTGTTATAAAAGAACAAAAGACTTGTATTTATATAGTGACTTTCACGACCTCAGGACGTCCCAAGGTGCTTCACAGCCAATTAGGTACTTTTTGAAGTGCAGTCATTGTTATAATGTAGGAAACACGGCAGCCAATTTGCACACAGCAAGGTCCCACAAACAGCAATGAGATAATGACCAGATAATCCATTTTAGTGATGTTGGTTGAGGGATAAATATATCTAGATCACTAGGAGGTGGGTTGAGGCTGGCGCAACACATTTCACAAGATCCTCACATCCGTTAGAGAAAGACATCACAGCCTTTCACCCCATTGTTCTGGCCTGCATTTATAGGAGTGCAGACTGATGCAAAATAGTCATTTAGCAGCTCTGCCATAATCATAGAATCATACAGCACAGAAAGAGGCCATTCGGCCCATCATGCCAGCTCTTTGAAAGAGCTATCCAATTAGTCGCACTCCCCTGCTCTTTCCCCATCGCCCTGAAAATGTTTCCTTTTCAAGTATTTATTCAATTCCCTTTTGAAAGTTATTATTGAATCTGCTTCCACCAGCCTTTCAGGCGGTGCATTCCAGATCACAACAACTCGCTGAGTAAAAAAAAAATTCTCTTCATCTCCCCTCTGGTTCTTTTGCGAATTATCTTAAATCTGTGTTTGTCGAAGTCTTTGGTGCTTTCCACAGTTGTCTAAAGTTGGTGAGGTGATGGGGAGTGGTGCTGCAAGTGGAGAACGCCTTGTTAGCCCTCCCCAATGTATTTGGGGAGGGCTAACAAGGAAAGGGAATACACAATAAATGGTAGGATACTGAGAAGTGTAGAGGAACAGAGGGACCTTGGAGTGCATGTCCACAGATCCCTGAAGGTAACAGGACAGGTAGATAAGGTGGTTAAGAAGGTATACGGAATGCTTTCCTTTATTAGCCGAGGCATAGAATATAAGAGCAGGGAGGTTATGCTTGAACTGTATAAAACACTGGTTAGGCCATAGCTAGAGTACTGTGTACAGTTCTGGTCACCACATTACAGGAAAGATGTGATTGCACTAGAGAGGGTACAGAGAAGATTTACGAAGATGTTGCCAGTACTGAAGAATTTTAGCTATGAGGAAAGATTGGCTAGGCTGGGGTTGTTTTCTTTGGAACAGAGGAGGCTGAGGGGAGATATAATTGAGGTGTATAAAATTATGAAGGGCCTAGATAGAGTGGATAGGAGGGACCTATTTCCCCTAGCAGAGAGGTCAATAACCAGCGGGCATAGATTTAAAGTAATTGGTAGAAGGATTAGAGGGGAATTGAGGAGAACTTTTTTCACCCAGAGGGTGGTGGGGGTCTGGAACTCACTGCCTGAAAGGGTGGTAGAGGCAGAAACCCTCATCGCATTTAAAATGTACTTGGATATGCACTTGAAGTGCCGTAACCTACAGGGCTACAGACCAAGAGCTGGAAAGTGGGATTCGGCTGGATAACTCTTTTTCGACCAGTGCAGACACGATGGGCCGAATGGCCTCCTTCTGTGCCGTAAATTTCTATGATTCTATGGTTCTGATTTCAAAGGTTCTGGTCAGAGTCAAGGGTGCTATAGTTGTCATCTCCTTGGCCTGCAGCATGACAGGGAGATGGAGCAGAGGCAGCAAAGAGAACAAGCTGCTCACTGAGGGAGGGGGAGAAGGGCTCTCAGCAGGAGGCCTTACCCACCTTGGGTCTTCCGAGAGCAACTCTCTTACCTCAGCCTGAGCCAGGAGCAGTGTGTGAGGTGTCTGCACTTTTACAAAGGAGGTGCTCACAGAACTCTGCCGCCTCTTGCAATCAGACCTGCAGCCTCACTCCAGGGCACGGACAGTGCTGCCAGTGGCTGTGAAGGTGACCGTGGCCCTGAATTTCTTTGCGTCGGGATCCTTCCAGCTTGGAGCAGGTGACATCTGTAACATCTCCAACTTTGTCGTCCACTGCTGCATGAGAGAGGCAACAGACGCTCTTTATGCCAGGAGAGGGGACTTCATTGTCTTCTCTCTGAACAGAGAGAAGCAGGTGGAGCGGGCAGGTGGCTTTGCCAGGATAGCGGCCTTCCTCATGGTACAGGGCGCCATCGACTGCACGCACTGGCTTTGTGGGCACCGCTTCTAAATGCTCAGATGTACCGCAACCACAAAGGTTTCTACTCGCTGAATGTGCAGTTGGTGTGCAACCATGCTCAGCACATCATGATGGTGAATGCCCAGTATCCTGCTAGCAGTCATGATGCTTTTATTCTGCACCAGTCTGCTGTTCCCTCAGTCTTTGACCCACCACGTCAAACCAGAGGGTGACTACTGGGCGACAAGGGCTATCCCTTGACCACCTGGCTCATGACTCCGTTCTGCAACCCAAACACATTCCAACCCAACAACGAGAGCCATGTTGCCACACGAAACATCATAGAGCAGACCATTGTGGTGCTGAAGTAATGGTTCGGCTGCCTGGACCGCTCTGGAGGAGCCCTACAGTACTCACCAGAGCGAGTGTCCTGATTTGTGGTGGTCTGCTGTATCCTCCACAACCTGACCAGCATGAGGGCCACCATCCCTTGCCACCAGGGATACGGCTACCAGCTCAGGAGGAGGAGGAGGAATCGGAAGGAAGGAGGCAATCCAGACAGCCCTTTCTGTCTGGGCTATCTGGGATCGAATCATCTGCCTGAAGTACCTGTGAACGCAACCCCAATTCCCCATTCAACATTAGTCCCACCTTACCTTCCCTCTGTTACTGACCATCACAACGTCCTCTTGGCCACAATGTCGAAATAAAAACCACCACAAAGCAAACATTCCAATCCAACTTTATACATCTATCCATTCAATATTACATCAAAGAAACAGCTAATCACCCTTGTGCATTCCCTTAGTGACTGTCTTGCATGTGTTTTTGCCTAGCCTAGTGCTCCTACGCAGTGCTACCCCAATGGTTGCAGCATAGCTGGTGGAAGATGCTGACTTTCAGTGGAGGAGACTGCAGATGGCCTTGCAGGTCGACCTTGAGGAGCTCTGGGCCTAGTAGGCCCGGCTTCAGACTGCACCACCTCAGTATGGGTGGCAGAAGTCTGGGCTGGCTGGCTGACAGGCAACAGCAAGGGGACTGGCGGAGTGGCAGTGGTGGGAGTACGAATGCTGTCATCCTGAGAGAGGACAGACGGTTCGGCCTCCACGAATCCATTGCCACTTGCAATCCTAGTAAACTGCTGGAGTATGGACTGCTGTGACACCCTTCAAGCCCCTTTCAACAAATGATGGCAGCAGTCTCAGCTTGCGTGGCAGCAAGTTGAGCTTGCATGACTTCAGTCTGAGCTTCTATTGCAGCACGCAAACATTGGGTGGCTTCTGCTTGTGCTGCAATGGAAGCTGAGATTTCGGCCATCAGGTGTGGTGTGATGGTTGGGTCCACAATTGTGTTAATGGATCTGCCCAGCCCTTCCACACTGGAAAGGATGGGCTCCTGCGCAAAGCCCTGTTCAAGGTTGGAGCTGGACTCCTCCATGCTCCTTGACATTTCATTCAGGCTTTCCAGCAGGCCTGCCAATGCACCAAGCATTTCATTGTGCATACCCATCAGCGTTCTTCTGTAGGCCGCCACATCGAAGTCCTCATCTGAGTCCTGTGCAGCAGAACTTGTGTGCGACCTCGCCCTCCAGGGAGTTGGCACCTGCGCTACCTTTTTCCCCCTGCCCTGGCTGCAGCCCACTTGTACCCGGTATCTTATCATGTGCAGATCCCGCGTCTAACCTATCCTTTAAAGTGAGTTGGTGGCTGGGACTGTGAAATCAAGTGATGGTGTTTCTTCTTCTTCTTCACTCTCCCCTCCCTCTTCTTGTTGAAGTACTGGCTGGGCAGGCTGGATATCTTGGGTGTCTGAAATGAGAAAGGCACATGGGTAAGGTTGTGGTGACGGGGGGATGGGGGTAAAGAAAGAGGTGCATGCTTACACCATGTGCAGCTTATACATCAGAAGAGATTGTGGGATGAGGGGGAAATGGGATGTGAGAAGGAGCATAACGTATGAGGAAACTGGCATCTTCTATTCTTTCAGCACTGCCACTGGCCATGGGCTCAGCCATGCCCCTGCCAAGAATGGCCAGCGCCATCTCCTCCATGGGGGTGAGGTCATGCGGGCGAGCCTGTCCCCCGCCAGTTAAGTTCTGCTGGTGCTGGTTATGCGCCACCTTTTCCTGCAAGAGAAAGGGAAGTGTGTCAGTGAGTGTGGTGTAATGTGTTTGGGTTATGTGGCTGTCATGGTTGAATAGCTGACAGTGTGTCCAAGCTGTGAGATGTGGGTGTGAGGTTTGCAACAGTGGTAGGTGTGTGAGGGTGAGGTGAAGCTATGAATGTGAGGTGTGAGTTATGTTTGGTAGAGATTGTTGGTAGGTGAGTGATGGGGGTGAGGTGCATTGAGCAGTGTGTGAGGCTAGTGGTGCGTATGGTGGGATATGGCATTTGAAGATTCACCTTGACTACTCGTGTGAGGCCATTAAATTTCTTCCTGCACTGAGTCCAGGTCCTCAGGGCTACACTGCTGACATTTATCACAGTGGCTATCTGCTCCCACTGTACTCTGGTCTATTGTCTAGAGATCCTCTTGCCCCCTGTGGAAAGAGGACCTCTTTCCTGGAGTTGCCCACCTGGACCAAGGCCTCCAGTGCTGCATCGAAGAACCTTTGTGCACGCTCTCTCCCTTGTTGTGCCATCATTATAACTTTCTTGTCCACTGTCTTCCCAGCCACTTCAGTCACCTGTTGCAGGCAAAAGGCACCTTCCCTTTAAGAGGTGCAGACTGCCTTTGAGTAGTGCAGGCTAGCTTTAATTGAAGCCAGCCTTGCACTAACTTGGACCCCTTGCTGAGTGCTGCCTGCAATCCTCCGATCCGACGCGCATTGCTATCGCATCGCGATCCCCGCGCCCGTTTTCAGGGGCTACTGGATTTCTAGGCCGCTGCCTTTCGGATATAGTGTTCGACAAGCCCATGCCTGCTAGAGTGGGGAGTTGTCCAGGCCAATATTGTTCCCTCAAACAATCTGGCTCCTCAATTCATTTGCTGTGTGTAAATTGACTGTTGTGTTTGCCTACATAACAACAGTGACGGAACTTCCAAAGTCAATCCAATCACAGTAAAGCACGTGGGACATTTTGAGGAGGCAAAAGGCGATATATAAATCTATCTTTTGTTTCTTTCTCACTCTGTGCTAGTGCTATCAAGTATTCCCATTTCTCACATGATTCCTGGATGGAATACAGAGCCAAGCAAGGATTCTCAAAATTGTCTGATTTACAAGATGTCGAATGTCTGACCTAAAAGGCGTCTAATGTCTGACCTACTAGACGTCTGATGTACAAGATGTCTGATATCTGTAGGAGTTCTGAAATTCGCCAGTGAGATTTTCTGAGGATCTCAGCATCTATTTAGTTGCTGCCCACACGACTTATGATGAGGTCTGAGACAGGAAACAGAATTCAAAGAAAATGGGAAAGATGGTTCGAGAAGCAACAAGCAGAAAAGGTTTAATCAAGAAATGTGGCAGCGAACCTTTTTTTTATTCGTTCATGAGATGTGGGCATCGCTGGCAAGGCCAGCATTTATTTCCCATCCCTAATTTCCCTTCAGAAGGTGGTGGTGGGCCGCCTTCTTGAACCGCTGCAGTCCGTGTGGTGAAGGTACTCCCACAGTGCTGTTAGGGAGGTAGTTCCAGGATTTTGACGCAGCGACAATGAAGGATCGGCGATATACTTCCAAGTCAGGATGGTGTGTGACTTGGAGGGGAACTTGCAGGTGATGGTATTCCCATGCGCCTGCTGCCCTTGTCCTTCTAGGTGGTAGAGGTCGCGGGTTTAGGAGGTGCTGCCGAAGAAGCCTTGGGGAGTTGCTGCAGTGCATCTTGTAGATGGTACACACTGCAGACACGGTGCGCCGGTGGTGGAGGGAGTGAATGTTTAAGGTGGTGGATGAGGTGCCAATCAAGCGGGCTGCTTTATCCTGGATGGTGTCGAGCTTCTTGAGTGTTGTTGGAGCTGCACTCATCCAGGCAAGTGGAGAGTATTCCATCACACTCCTGACTTGTGCCTGGTAGATGGTGGAAAGGCTTTGGGGAGTCAGGAGGTGAGACACTCGCCGCAGAATACCTAGCCTCTGACCTGCATTTGTCGCCACAGTATTTATCTGGCTGTTCCAGTTAAGTTTCTGTTCAATGGTTACCCCCAGGATGTTGATGGTGGGAGATTCAGCGATGGTAATGCCGTTGAATGTCGAGGGGCAGTGGTTAGACTCTCGCTTGTTGGAGATAGTCATTGCCTGGCACTTGTGTGGCGCGAATGTTACTTGCCACTTATTAGCCCAAGCCTGAATGTCGTCCAGGTCTTGCTGCATGCGGGCATAGACTGCTTCATTATCTGAGGAGTTGCGAATGGCACTGAACACTGCAGTCATCAGCGAACATCCCCACTTCTGACCTTATGATGGAGGGAAGGTCATTGATGAAGCAGCTGAAGATGGTTGGGCCTTGGACACTGCCCTGAGGAACTCCTGCAGCGATGTCCTGGGGCTGAGATGATTGACCTCCAACAACCACAACCATCTTTGTGCTAGGTATATATATCTCATACGACTCCAGCCAGTGGAGAGTTTCCCCCCTGATTCCCATTGACTTCAATTTTACTAAAACTTCTTGATGCCACACTCGGTCAAATACTGCCGTGATGTCAAGGGCAGTCACTCTCACCTCACCTCTGGAATTCAGCTCTTTTGTCCATGTTTGGACCAAGGCTGTAATGAGTTCTGGAGCCGAGTAGCCCTGGTGGAATCCAAACTGAGCATCAGTGAGCAGGTTATTGGTGAGTAAGTGCCACTTGATAGCACTGTCGACAACACCTTCCATCACTTTACTGATGATTGAGAGTAGACTGATGGGGCGGTAATTGGTTGGATTGGATTTGTCCTGCTTTTTGTGGACTGGACATACCTGGGCAGTTTTCCACATTGTCGGGTAGGTGCCAGTGTTGTAGCTGTACTGGAGCAGCTTGGCTAGAGGCATGGCTAGTTCTGGAGCACAAGTTTTCAGCACGACAGCCGGGATGTTGTCGGGGCCCATAGCCTTTGCTGTATCCAGTGTGCTCAGCCATTTCTTGATATCACGTGGAGTGAATCGAATTGGCTGAAGATTGGTTTCTGTGATGGTGAGGACCTCAGGAGGAGACCAAGATGGATCATCCACTCAGCACTTCTGGCTTCTTCACTCAGAGGGTAGTAGGTCTGTGGAATTTGCTGCCCCAGGAAGCTGTGGAAGCTACATCATTAAATAAATTTAAAACAGAAATAGACAGTTTCCTAGAAGTAAAGGGAATTAGGGGTTACGGGGAGCGGGCAGGAAATTGGACATGAGGCTGAGTTCGGATCGGTCGAGGCCCTGTGGGTGGCGTAGCGGGCCCAGGGGCTGAGTGGCCGGGTCCTGCTCCTACTTCTTGTGTTCTTTAGATTTGAGGTGAGGATCAGATCAGCCATGATCTTATTGAATGGCGGAGCAGGCTCGAAGGGCCGATTGGCCTACTCCTGCTCCTATTTCTTATGTTCTTATAAGATGGTTGCAAACACTTCAGCCTTGTCTTTTGCACTCACGTGCTGGGCTCCCCCATCATTGAGAATGGGGATATTCATGGAGCCTCCTCCTCCCGTTAGTTGTTTAATGGTCCACCACTATTCACAACTGGATGTGGCAGGACTGCAGAGCTTTGATCTGATCCGTTGGTTGTGGGATCGCTTAGCCCTGTCTATAGCATGCTGCTTCCGCTTTTTAGCATGCATGTAGTCCTGTGTTTTAGCTTCCCCAGGTTGGCACCTCATTTTTAGGTATGCCTGGTCCTGCTCCTGGCATGCTCTTCGACACTCCTCATTGAACCAGGGTTGGTCCCCTGGCTTGATGGTAATGGTAGAGTGAGGGATATGCCGGGCCATGAGGTTACAGATTGTGGTGGAATACAATTCCGCTGCTGCTGATGGCCCACAGCCGCCTCATGGATCCTCAGTTTTGAGCTGCTAGATCTGTTCTGAATCTATCCCATTTAGCACGGTGGTAGTGCCACACCACACGATGGAGGGTGTCCTCAGTGTGAAGACGGGACTTCGTCTCCCCAAGGACTGTGTGGTGGTCACTGCTACCAATGCTGTCACGGACAGATGCATCTGCGACAGGTAGATTGATGAGGACGAGGTCAAGTATGTTTTTCCCTCGTGTTGGTTCTCTCACCACCTGCCGCAGGCCCAGTCTGGCAGCTATGTCCTTCAGAGCTCGGTTAGTAGTGGTGCTACCGAGCAACTCCTGTTGATGGACATTGAAGTCCCCCACCCAGAGTACATTCTGTGCTTTTGCTACCCTCAGTGCTTCTTCCAACTGGTGTTCAATATGGAGGAGTACAGATTCATCAGCTGAGGGAAGGCGGTAGGTGGTAATCAGCAGGAGGTTTTCTTGCCCATGTTTGACCTGAAGCCATCAGATTTCATGGGGTCCGGAGTCAATGTTGAGGACTCTCAGGGCCACTCCCTCCCGACTGAATACCACTGTGCCGCCACCTCTGGTGGGTCTGTCCTGCTGGTGGGACAGGACATACCCAGGGATGGTGATGGAGGAGTTTGGGACATTGGCTGAAAGATATGATTCTATGAGTATGACTCTGTCAGGCTGTTGCAAACGCTTCAGCATCCCAATTTTGGCACAATTCCCCAGATGTTGGTGAGGAGGACTTTGCAGGGTCGAATGGGCTGGGTGTGCCGTTCTCGTGTCCGAAGCCGGTGCCGAGGTCGACGCCAGGTGGTCCGTCCGGTTTTATTATTATTATTTTCTGTAGCAGTTTGTTACAACTGAGTGGTTTGCTAGGCCATTTAAGGGCAGTTAAGAGTCAACCACATTGCTGTGGGTCTGCAGTCACATATAGTCCAGACCAGGTAAGGACGGCAGATTTCCTTCCCTAAAGGACATTAGTGAACCAGATGGGTTTTTACGACAATCCGATAGTTTCATGGTCACCATTACTGATACTAGCTTTTTTATTCCAGATTTATTTAATTAACTGAATTTAAATTCCCCAGCTGCGGTGGTGGGTTTTGAACTCAAAGAAAAGAAGAATAGCAAAAGCATGGCTTGCAAGGAGAGACAAAAAGCCTAGAAGGGGGTAACCGAATGTGTTACTCGATTGGAGGAAAATATAGTCTCAGTTCATTGATTGATAGAGCACAGCAGGATGCTATTTGGCTCATTCTCAGCTGAGCTATTGCTCATATTCTTTTTTTGTTGTGAACGTTTGTGCTCTTGAAGGTGCTGGGGTGATCTGATTATTTGCCAAGCCTGATGGATCAGTTAGCGCTGCTCTTCATCCCAATACTCCCATATGAGATGGAAAGCCATGCATAAAAGGAATGGATAGAAAAACTGACATCCACTTGCTGCTCACACTACCTGCTATTTTACCACAAATGAAGACTACCACAGGGAAGGTAAAGTACCAGACCATGCCAAGCCCAGCAGAGCCAGACCATCCCAATCCCAGCAGAGCCAGACCATCCCAATCCCAGCAGCTGCACAACAATGAATGACAGTATTGGAGGTGTGTCAGTTCTGAAAATTGAACGTTCTCACTTTCTGCGATTAGTGTCAGCATCTCAGATCAGATATACAAGGGTCAGAAGCAGGACTATCTTAGTACACCGATGCGGCATTGTTATTGCCTGGACAAACTATCCTCATAGCTTGTCCGCGTAAGTCAACAAGTAGAAATCAGTCAGCTTGAACTCTAGATCTCTAGGAGGTGGGTTGAGGCTGGCGGAACACATTTCACAAGATCCTCGCATCCATTAGAGAAAGACATCACAGCCTTTCACCCCATTGTGCTGGCCTGCATTTACAGGAGTATAGACTGATGCAAAATAGTCATTTAGCAGCTCTGCCATAATCATAGAATCATACAGCACAGGAGGCCATTTGGCTATCATGCCTCTTCTGGCTCTTTGAAAGAGGTCTCCAATTAATCCCCCTCCTCTGCTCTTTCCCCATTAGTCCTGCCAATTTTTCCTCTTCAAATTATAAATATAAGGGTAAATTTCGCAAGGCCCCTGCCAAGCGTGCGAGGTCATGCGCCCAACTTTACAGGGCGTAATTTGGGGATCAAATAATGTTTTTGCTGGTTGGGCCTCCATGTTTGCATTTTCGGGCAAATTTTTTTCCCCCATCACCAGGACTTGTGTTTCTTATTCTTGGTTGCCACTGGCTTTGAAATCGCACCGTGCAAAGAAGGTTCCGGCACACAGTGTGTCATTGAGGGGAGGAAGGGGAGCCCAACAGATGATGTCTCAATGACCCTTCAGGCGTTTTGGCCAGGGGCACCACTGCCTCAGGCCCTGCACCTGCACACAACGAAGGATTCCCATGTTCGTCGCCTCAGAAAGGCTGAAGTAGAGCTGTGCCATGTGTTGCACAGTGACCTGTACACAACATCTGGGCTCGGGAGGCCTCTTCCAGTAGAAGTGAAGGTTCCCACAGTGTGAAGAATCGTGGGAGACATGTTACATCAAGAAAATGGCCGGCCTCCCAACTTCCACCCTCCAAAAACTTCAGCTCATCCAGAACTCTGCTGCCTCTATCCTAACTCGCACCAAGTCCTATTCAGCCATCATCCCTGTGCTCGCTGACCTACATTGGCTCACAGTCCAGCAAAGCCTCTATTTTAACATTCTCAGCCTTGTTTTCAAATCCCTCTATGGCCTTACCCCTCCCCATCTCTGTAACATCCTCCAGCCCTACAACCCTCTGAGATCTCTGCAGTACTCCAATTTTGGCCTCTTGTGCATCTCCGATTTCCTTCGCTCCATCATTGACGGCCGTGCCTTCAACCGTCTAGGCTCGAAGCTCTGGAATTCCCTCCCTAAACCTCTCCACCTCTTCACCTCTCTCACCTCCTTTAGGACGCTCCTTAAAACCTTCCTCTTTGACCTTCCCTTTGGTCCTAATTGTCTCCTTTGGCTCTGTGTCAATTTTTTTGTCCGATAACGCTCCTGTGAAGCGCCTTGGGACGTTTTACTACGTTAAAGGCGTTATATAAATGCAAGTTGTTGTTGTTAAAGTGACAACCGCTATGTTTGCAAGGTGTTCATAAAGAGAATGGGTTTGCACCCAGTCACTGTTCAGGTAATGTCTGATCATCAAATTCGAATCCCGCGCGAGTGTCTATTATCCAGGAAGCAGCGATGCTGCATTATTCCACAGTGCCTGCATGGTGTCAGCCAGTGTCTCAGTTGGTAGCATTTCATTTGAAGGTGCAAGTAACAAAGTAAGAGTTTCAGGCAGGAGAAGATCTTTGTTCCATCTAGCCCAACTATTCACAGTATTCCCTTGGTGCATTGCTAATAACCTGAATCCCATTTGTTGACAAGGACCTGTCTAGTTCCTTCTTTAAACCCTCTGAGGTTTCTTGTTCCATATTTTGCTGTCCTGAGCTGTTAAGATGGCCCCTTGGTGCAAGCCTGTCCCTAGCTGGACCTAACGTCAAAAAGCCAGGGAGAAAATTTGGAGAGCAGCTGCAAGCCTGAACGCAAGGCCTCCATACCTTCCGGTTGTTGCTTTGTGTGGTGTCCCTACGTCTGGGTGCCCCATGGCTCTCAATACCGGGAATACCTACTCCTGCATCCTTAACTGTGTCAGCCGTGGCTCAGTGGGTAGCACTCTCACCTCTGAGTCTGAAGGTTGTGGGTTCAAGTTCCTCACCAGAGACTTAAGCACAAAATCCAGGCCGACAGCCCCAGTGCAGTACTGAGGGAGTGCGGTACTGTCGGAGGTTCCGTCTTTTGGATGATATGTTAAACCAAGGCCCCGTCGGCCCTGTCAGGTGAATGTAAATGATCCCATGGCACTATTTCAAAGAGTGGAAGGGGAGTTCTCCTGGAGTCCTGGCCAATATTTATCCCTGAACCGACATCACTAAAAAACAGATTATCTGGTCATTATCATATTGCTGTTTGTGGGACCTTGCTGTGCACAATTTGGCTGGTGTGTTTCTGACATTACAAGAGTGACTGCACTTCAAAAGTACTTCAAGGCACTTTGGGACGGTCTGAGGTCGTGAAAGGCGCTTTATAAATTCAGGTCTTTCATTCTTTAACATGTCAGCAATGTGCCTGTACCTATTGCAGAAACCCTGGAGCAACATACAGGAGACGGAGGGCCTGGTAAAATGGGTATCCATTACACCCCCAACCTCTTTTTCTGACTTTTGTGCCTAGGAAATGGGTGTTCCGTGGAGGCAAAGGCCAGGAGAATTAGCCTCACTGTCTAAGTGAATGTTCACCATCATTGTGCAAAGTATCAAACTAGTCTCTTGTGGAACACATTAGCCTGATGAATATTTTGGTAATCAGGAGCTGTTATTGCCACTTGAGGTCGCTGCGCGAGTTGAGATTCACCTTCATATCTTGTTTTAAAAGTGTACGAAATATTCAGTGAAAGTTTAGTTGTACTGGTAGGAGACGCAGTTGTACGTTTCAGACATAGAGCACACTTGCCATCCTCGTTGATCTGTCTAGCAGCATCAGATCATGGGCCTCCATGTAAAGACATTTAAACCAACGTTCACCAGCACAAGTGTGTTGAGGGACCTCGTGGTCAACAGAAAAAGCAAGTAGCTAACCAGGCCTCTAATGTCTGTAACACAGACACCCTACAAATATTATTGTACCTAGGGTTGCCAACTCTGGTTGGATGTATTCCTGGAGGTTTCATCACATGGCCTCCCGCCTCCAACTGCCCCGCCCCCAAGCTCCTGCCATTGGTCTACCCAACACGTCCATCCTCATGGCGCACTATCTTTCCAATTGGAAAGCAAACAGACTCTTCATGACTCAATTGGATAATTATAAACTGTCAAACAGCCTTTTTTCCCCCTAACTCCTATATTTTTTATAACTAATAAACAAAAGTGTTCCAAGAAAATGGAAAAAAAGACACACAATTTTTTCAACACCCCTATGATCATTCTCCCAGGTCGCTCGCAGCAGTGTCCTGGAGATTAATCTTCAATTCCTGGAGACTCCAGGGCAATCCTGGAGAGTTGGCAACTCTAGTTGTACTCATGACATGCCTCTTCTGTGGTGAGGTTAGATCACTGTGAGAAGTAGTAGCCTTATGAAGTAGTCTTAATAATTAAGCTGGAGGTTGTCTGCAGGGTTCATGACCTCTGGTATGTTCTTTCTGTCGGTGCTCACTCTAAGTAATCTCCACTTTCTCCTAGGTTTTTTTTTGCATGCCATTTCTAACGGTATTGGGCATGTTTCGGAAGAAAAAAAAACACAATAGTAGGTTGAGATGCTTTAGCATGAGGCCTTGCTTATATGCCCCACATAAAGCCAGACTTTGGGGAGGTTGGAGCACATCCCTCTATCCATTGCTTTGTGATGTCTTGCTGTTTTTTTTTCCATGAAGTAACAAGCTTTATTTCCTCCCACTCCTCCTTCTCCTTCTCCTCCTCCTCCTCCTCTACCTCCTCCTCCTCCTTCTTCCTGGGAGAATGGACAGCCAGTGTCAGCAGAACATATTTACATTCTGAGGGCAAAAAGTGAAAAGCCCTCACCAGTTCCAGAAACCTGTCAAACCCCAAAGTGCAAAGGTCACGGCTATGTCCATTTTCCGAGGGTATAACAGTAGGTGTGGTGTGTAAGTGTAACCTCTAACCAGTTATGCTGTTAGGCTGTTCTTCTATTATACAGGAATCCCTCAGTCTAAAGTTAAGTAGTTCAAAAAAAAACCATAGGCCCAAACATTGGGGCGTCGCATAGCAGCACTTCCAAAGCGGTTTTATGTGACAATTGAGACTGCAGAGAGGGAAGGAGGGTAAAGTAATGTCATTGGCACTAGCAAAAAGGTTACAATTTCAGATATTGGGCAACCTGGCATGATGTGTTGGCATTCAGACTTGCTGTGCCACGGAGCGGAAAGGCACAGGTTCGTGTCTGGGGCACCACCATGGTGAGCTCACCAGTTTGTCCATGCATTGTAGGGAAACATTGAGGGCAGTTCCTTCCCCGCCAGCCACCCCACTCCTCCCCACACATACCACAGGGATGAAGAGAAAATTAGAGGGACTTTATATCCTCCCCCCTTTCCAGACTCCATCCAGAAACCGGCATCGGTAGGGGCCTGGGAATCAAATGGGCTGCCCCCTCTCCCCCTCCCACATTCCTCCAAGGTGAGCTGCACGGCCCAGAGAGGGGAATTGAGAGAGAAAAAACCCAAGATATCCGAAAATGCATCATCTCAATCGGGTTAGAGGTTCGTTGTGTCTCAAGTTGTCACCCAGTGCCAGTTGTTTCCCTCCGTCTGTCTTCTGTAACCTTCAAAGGAGCGTCCATTGCATTGTAAAGAGCTTTAGAGCGAGGGCATGACTGTATCACAAAGACAGCACATCGGAATGCAAGCCAGCTCCTCTGTGCCATTACTAATGTTCTTTTTTCCTCCTCCCCCCTCCCCCGATTGTGTTTTCTCTTCCCCACCTCCCCTCCCCCTCCTTTCTACTGCACATTGCAAGAAATGTCAAGAAGAGAAGGTACGATCCCAACCAGGCTGGCGCTATCTGAAGAGAGGCGAGGGACCGCCTCATCAGCTCTGCACCTGTGGATTCTGGGTTCAATCGCTTAGCATAAACTGTCATGGCTCAGCGCAGCGGAGGAAACACACAGAGCAGAAACCAAATCACCCAACGCAATGTTGACACTCCACTTGCAGTGAAGGGGGCTGGAATATTCTACAGACAGAGAGGCTACCCTTTTCTCCTCAACTCTCCGCCCCTTTACTCACCACATCATTCCCTCCTCCCCCCACCCCCAGGAAGATACAGAGACTTATTGGGGGCTCCAAGTACATTCTCGACAAAACAGCAAAGCGGATTCGATTCTCACTTCGAGGACAATCCGCTGCGACGCAGAGGAGGCACGCGACTGGGGTTGAACGTACCCAAGACGTAACTGCGCATGAATTTTTTTTTCTTTCTTGTTCCTGGAGCAGGCGCTACTCTCCCACGGCATGACATTCTCTTTCCGAAGGTACCTGCATGGAAATTAAACAAAAACAACAACAAAAAAACCCGAGGGAAGGAGATAGCATCGCAGCACCGATCGATGGATGTCTTAACAGCACTGTTTTTATTTCCTCGGAAGCTTAAGTGGTCAATATTTTCATTCAATCTCAGGTCCATTTACTCAGCAATTTTTCTTTATGGGCTTTGAACTGCCACAGATTTTTTTCTAGTTTGTAACCGGGGCAGCGACAGAACACACATATAGAAAATATAATATATATATACATAGAACAAAATAGGGACTGTAAAAAGGAAAACTACAAATTGAAAAGATTCTTTTTCACCACCTCGTAATCCTTTGTGTTCATATATAGCGGGTGTTTTATGGCAATCAGGTCAACATTCCAGATGAATACTAACTCCCTTACCTCATGCCCAAGTCCTCAGCACCTTGTCGAATGGCAGGTTCATTGCCCACGTCTCTATATGGGTTCCATCGAAGGCTGGAATGCCTCCCCTCCCTCATGATGATGCACTATAAAGGTAATCCGATTGGCACAGTTGAAAGGTAATCCATTGGCACCGGGTGACTGCGAGAATGATGTATTGACTCTCGCTGGTGAGTGCCCACCGATACAGGTTGTGACCCCTGTCCCAGTCCATCTCAGATTTACTCTCGCGCTTATTAAAAAAAAATCCAGAGGACAAAATCTGCTTCTTTAATGGGTGAAAAATGATAGGCCGGTGGCGTGTGCAATCATGGGGACATGCACTCCAGACATGTGCTGGGAGCAAAGAAGCAAAGTATCAACATCTCCCCCCGCCCCTGCCCCCCGAGTTCATATGAGCTGTGAACACAGATTGGTTTTAATGATAGTCTTACTTACGTTGGACTGCACTGTCGGTGGCATTTCGTTCAATCTGCACCCATTGCTGGGATGTAGAACTGTTCCACGCATGACATAGAGTTTTCTTCTCACTGGTGCGAAACAGCACCATTGGGTACTATAAATATACCAGTGAAAAGGAAAAGGAGCAGCGGCCGTTAAACTTGCAAACAGTGAAACGATAGCAAAATACTGCGGATGCTGGAAATCCGAAATAACAACAGAAAACGCTGGAAAAACTCAGCTGGCCAGGCAGCATCCGTGGAGAGAGAAACAGAGTTAACGTTTCAGGTCGAAGACCTTTCGTCAGACGAAAGGTCTTCGACCTGAAACGTTAACTCTGTTTCTCTCTCCACGGATGCTGCCTGGCCTGCTGAGTTTTTCCAGCGTTTTCTGTTGTTATTGCAAACAGTGAACGTTGCTTTGTTTCGTTCTGTAGGATAATAGTCATATCTATTTTCAATCCTCCTTTGCAATCAGAATTGAAAAGCCAGCAGATTCTGGGGAATGGGTGGTGCAGTGAGTTAGGACAATGTCCTTTCCCCATCTGGGACCTGGGTTTGAATCCAGCCTAGAATGATGCTCCTTCTGTGCTGTATCATTCTATGATTCAATGATGATCTCCCTCTCACAGCTACGAAGTGCGTCACAGGTTCAACTCAGTGGGCTGTAAGTTCAAAGGACAAAGGTGTCCATAATTCGGCACTAAATTATCCTACTCAAATACAGTGTTAGGAACTGGAAATGGCAGACTTGTACAGCGAGGATGCCTTTCCAAGATCAGGTTGAGTCTCATTGGAGTAAGCATTGCTCTGGCCACTGTGTGTGGCGACTTTGTAAATGCATCAACACGAGTAGAGGAAATCCTCTGGAACACTCTTCCAATGTCAGTGCACACAGCAACCAGATCAATTATTACTTCATTGATGGGCTTTGCCTCTAACCTGATCTCTCTCGGCCCTGGAAGTGTCTGATGGAGCAATGTACAGAGAGCATCATCCTGCACCTCCCCTCCCATGGGAATGCCTGAAGGAGCAGTATAGAGAGAGCTTCAATCTGCACCGAACATGGACTACACTTGATGTGAGAGTGTTTGGCGCTGACCTTGGACACAGAAAGTGAAAAATGTTCCATTTCCCAGCACTGATGTCCCTTATCTTCTCCAGCACAATAATTGACCATTTTTCTTTTTAAATGAGAAAGGCACTCGGACAATTCCGGGGCTTTACGGATATTAAAACAATTTCTATTAGTTTTTAAACCACCATTTACATTCTATGAAACATTTTATAAAATTCATTCTCGGGATGTGGGCGTCGCTAGCAAGACCCACCATTCATTGCCCATCACTAATTGCCCTCGAGAAGGTAGTGGTGAGCCGCCTTCTTGAACTGCTGCAGTCCGTGTGGTGAAGGTACTCCCACAGTGCTGTTAGGGAGGGAGTTGCAGGATTCTGACCCAGCGACGATGAAGGAATGGGGATATATGTCCAAGTCAGGATGGTGTGTGACTTGGAGATGGTGGCGTTCCGATGCACCTGCTGCCCTTGTCCTTCTAGGTGGTGGAGGTCACGAGTTCGGAAGGTGCTGTCGAAGAAGCCTTGGCAAGTTGCTGCAGTGTATTCTTTAGATAAGACAGACTGCAGCCACAGTGTGCCGGTGGTGGAGGGAGTACTGATATCAGGAATCACAGATAAAATAGCTTTACAAGACTACTTGCTGGGAGGGGCGGGGGGGTGGGATAAATATGATAATTAAGGGACTCTTTCTGTGAAGGCTTGCTGGAGGCAATAGCAGTAGAGCATCCAGTCCCTCGGCAAAGCATCAATAATTCCAACCTGTGACTGACAGTGGGATAAGCCTACTGTCATTATCCAGGAGCAATCAACTCTCCTCGCTGACTGAACATCCCACCTCAGTCATAGAGCTTTAAATGCATGGCTGAACTCACCAAAGGAAAAAAAAATCAGTTCCTCCATACCCAGACAGTCTCCATACACAGACAGTCTCCATACCCAGACAGTCTTCATACACAGACAGTGTTCACTGGAGATGTCAGACAATTTCTCCACCCCCCATTACTCCCACCTTATTTTTCAATGCTGTTCAAACCCCCCAAAAGGGTGAAGTTCCTGTGGGGGCCAATTCTGGCTGGTGTTCCTGGAGGTTTTATCACATGACCTCCTTCCAACTGCCCCACCCCTACATCCCCCCCCTCCCCCCATTGTGGCCCGACTCGTCCATCCTCACCACATCCCACCTTCCCACACCAATTGGATAAGCGAACAGACTCTTCATTACCCGATTGGATGATTCTTAACTGTCAGTCAAACAGCCTATTCTTTACCATCACCTACATTTGTAAACAAAAGTGTTGCTATTTTTTAATGCCCGTATGATTTTCCTCCCGAGTTACACCCAGCAGTGTCTGGGAGATTAATCTTCAATTCCTGGAGGCTCCAGGGCAATCCTGATGGGTTGACAGCCCTAAGTTCCTCTCTATAGATTGGTAACCTCAAGAAGGTGGGTTCACTCAGCCTGCGACTTGTACCGAGGTCAAGAGTGGCCACCAACCAAGGTAGTATCTGGACCACGGCATCTGAATGGGCCCCTGCCTTGCCCACTACACCCGCTCTATAGCTGCTGCCTCTGTACTGTATATAACATTAGTCATTCTAGAGAACACAAAACCTTGGCTATAGCTGGGATGCTGCATGTAGCAACATAACGGGGCTTGGATCATTCATTGAGAAATTCAAGATTAAATTCAGCAGGAATATGCTAATAGGTGCATGGGGAACAAAACAAAGAAAGAAAAGATTAACAATTAAATTTTTATTTACTATGCAAAAATGTGTGTTGCACACAGCTATCCACAAAAAAAAGATTCACGGTATGAACTGCTAAATACTTGAAAATCATGAAGAAAATGATTTTTTTTATATACTCGATTCACTTCTGTTCTTAAAAGTTTTACTTATTAATGAAATGCCATGAATGGAATGACTTACTAGTTCTTTAGTAATATGACAGCACCAGGTTTATTTTCATTAAAGATCACCAGACTGAAAGAAAAATGACACGGCTAATTTATATTTAATATCGTTATTCATTGTGTAACGGGAGCATGGTAACCTGGCGACAGAGAAGGTCTTCTGTAGACTCAAAGGGGTTAAAAGCTGATCTGTGCCCACTTGTTAAACACCGGTTAACGTGCTAACGACCAGTGTGCACTGTGGAATGGGGATTGGAGGCTGATTATTTTATTTGGTGCTAGCTAGTCAACTAACTAGATTTCCACAGACCTTCTGCCAGGTTATGTTGTTACAAGGTGTACAGGAGAGAAGTAAACCTTGATCCATGTTTTATGGGTATCACAAGCTTTCGGAGCTATCGATCGCCCCTTCCTACTTCAGCTGAGGAAGGGGCGATCGATAGCTCCGAAAGCTTGTGATTTCAAATAAAACTGTTGGACTATAACCTGGTGTTGTGCGACCTCTCAATTTTGTCCACCCCAGTCCAACACCGGCATCTCCGCATTATGGGTATCACCCATGGGTTTAAAGTACAAAGGGACAATATATCTTTGCACTATATCTTATTCTTTGGCAAGTGAATAAACTACGAAATAATATGTTTTCTTTTCTCCACCGATAAGAGATTACGATTCACTCAGCTCAGCTAACTCCTTGTCAAGTTACAGTTCTTCAAAATTCACTGCTGTCACAAATAGTTTTAGCAGCAATGCTAGTTTAATAGGAGTGCATTGGTGGGCATTTGGTAAGTAATCTCTGGGACTTGTGTTCAAACGTGTTCAAAATCATGAAGGGTTTTGATAGAGTAAATAGGGAGAAAGTGTTTCCACTGGCAGGAGGGTCGGTAACCAGAGGACACAGATTTCAGATAATTGGCAAAAGAACCAGAGGGGAGAGGAGGAGGATTTTTTTAATTACACAGTGAATTGTTCAAATCTGGAATGCACTGCCTAAAAGGGTGGTGGAAGCAGATTCAGTAGTAACTTTCAAAAGGGAATTGGATATGTACTTGAAAAGGAAAAACTTGCAGGGCTATGGGGAAAGAGCAGGGGGAGTGGGACTAATTGGATAGCATTTTCAAAGAGCCGGCACAGGCACGACGGGTCGAATGGCCTGTGTTGTATGATTCTATTTCGCATCAGTCTGCACTCCTATAAATACAGGCCAGAACAATGGGGTGAAAGGCTGTGATGTCTTTCTCTAATGGATGCGAGGATCTTGTGAAATGTGTTCCGCCAACCTCAACCCACCTCCGAGTGATCTAGAGTTCAAGTTGCCTGTGATTTCTACTTGTTGACTTACGCAGACAAGCTATGAGGATCGGCTGGGATTGGGTTGGTCTGGTATTTTACCTTCCCTCTGGTTGTCTTCATTTGTGGTAAGATAGCTGGTAGTGTGAGCAGCAATGGATGTTAGTTTTCTATCCTTTCCTTTTTTGCATAGCTTTCCATCTCATATGGGAGTATTGGGATGAAGAGCAGCGCTAACTGATCCATCAGGCTTGGCAAGCATTGATAAAACTCACACAGGTAAGGCGAGCGCGTTGAGTGGCTGCCAACCCCAAATTGGATTGAGTGCGGAAATCCTTGAGTGCCCAGCCTTTTGGAGAGCAGGCACTTCCCATTATAGGGAACATTCTAGGAAAAGACAACTTGAGATGCTGCCGTTTATCTCCTTGTAGCCAGTTGCAAAGTGGATGGCCCAAAGCTTGTGGATAGGAAGGACACCTTCCCACTCTCGCACTTCATACTGAAGGGAAAGAAAGCTTCTGGTCCTACTGTCTCTTGACCCATTGAAGGGTCAGCACGCTGTTAGCTGTTCAGGATGCTTGTGCGACTGGGTTCTAATGTCCGCTATCCACAGGAGTTTGACGGGAATGTGTAAATTAATTAATTTTATGCCAAAACATCAGAGCAGTCGACTTATTAGGATATCTCCTTGAATGGAAACAGTGGATTTTGGGTAGATTTCCCCATTCATGAGGACATAATAAAACTTAACGGTGTGATGGGAGAGGTTGTGCACAATATGGCCTAACCAGCAGATATAAAACAGAGCCACAGGTTACTTGAAGATACTGATGTCTATAAAGAGATTAACCCCTTTCAGGCAACTCTGTAGATTGTACTTCCCCTTTGAACACTGAAGGGCTCTGGAAGTGCCTCTTTACGTACCTCAGCACGGCATACCCAAAGTGACTCCAGTCGGGCTTGCTCCAGGTACCTAGTATCACTGCCCAGAGCGGATAGAATACTGTAGGATGTAAATTGCACTTCTAAAAACTCAGCTTTAAAGAAAAAAAAGAAAGACTTGCATTTATATAGCGCCTTTCACAACCTCAAGACGTTCCAAAGCACTTTACAGTCAATGAAGTACTTTTTGAAGTGCAGTCACTGTTGTAATGTAAGAAACGCGGCAGCCAGTTTGCACACAGCAAGGTCCCACAAACAGCAATGTGATAACGACCAGATCATCTATTCTTAAGTGCTGGTTGAGGAATAAATATTGACCAAGACACCAAGGAGAACTCCCCTGCTGTTCTTCGAAATAGTGCCGTTGGATCTTTTACGTCCACCTGAGAGAGCAGATGGGGCCTCGGTTTAACGTCTCATCCGAAAGACAGCACCTCAGGCAGTGCAGCTGTCAGTACAGCACTGGAGTTTAGAGAGAGATGCAGAACATGAATTGGGCTGGGCTGAGAAAACGTGAAAGTTTGTGACTTGTCGAATATCTAACATTCCAAAATACTTCGCCCTCTAGAACTCAGACAGTACAAACAGGACTTATAATGATATTCACAATGGAGGGCAACTACAAATGAGGGACGGTAGCTATTAGTGGTACAGCATTAGATTTGGATGGTTGGGCATCCCACTACCCTTGGTAGTAGAATGCTGGATTCCCATTCAGAGGGCATAGGTCTGATAGCCGTCGTGGTAGAGCGTTGAACTCTTCTTCAGCTTCTGAGGAAACACCACCCAAATCTCCTGATGTAAGAAAGAAAGACTTACATTTATATTTATGTAGGCCTACAGTGGCTAACTGCCAGCCTGCCTTAATGTTGCAGGTTGTGCGTGATTGACTCTCATGAGTTTAAAACATCCATCATCTCCATTTCTAATACAGGAATACCCTAAATAACTCTCATCCAGTTTCCACAGGGTCGGAAGGCTTCAGCTGCACATCAACCATGACACAGTGAGCAGAGATTTCCCAAGCCCATGGATTGGTGACACGAATGCTTGATTTTGTACTATTGGTTTTAGTGTGTGTGATTCACTGGGAGAGAGGATTTTCCTCTTTGTTTTTCCTTTATAGCCTTGTGAATTGGGCACATTAAAATCTTAGAGCAAGTTGAATAGATCATTAGCAAAATCGCAAGTCAACAGTGGTCTGTTAGTTGGTTACAATTCCTATTATAGTCAGCCTGATTTTTCTGACCTTTTTACGTTTAAAGATAATTTAATTGAGATTTTAATTATGGCATTGATTTGCAGCAATGTTCATTTGCTATAAGGAAGGGTTTGAGGAGTTAAGCGCAGTATGCTCTGACTTACGGTATTACAGTGATGACTTCATAGGAGAAAAGGCAAATACAAGCCACAATCCTCAAGGGCCCGAGGTAAAGTTCTTATAATGGAAGTAGATCATTACTTTCGCATAATCCGTGAACATGCCTGCAAATTATTTTGATTAAATATTTGAAGCAGAGGAAGATGCAGGGCTATGGGGAGAGAGCAGGGCAGTGGGATTATTAGTTTTGGATTGCTCCAGCCAAGAACCATCACAGATACGTTGGGCTGAGTGGCCTCCTTCTCTGCTACATTCAGATTTTTTAAAATTCATTTATGGATGTGGGCATCGCTGGCAAGGCCAGCATTTATTGCCCATCCCTAAAGATTTAGTCCCACCATTTAAAAAATGGGAGTATGGATGAGTTGGTAGCTTAATTACTGCAGGATTGCAATCTCCAACAAATTGGTTATAGCTGGCTTTTAATACTGGACCTGCCTGCCACTCCCAATCCACCACAGTTTGAGATGGTTTTCATTCATACTCCGTTACCTCTGGGAGGTAACTTGCCTCCTTCCCTAGTGCCGTTGACAAAAGTTCTCCTCCTATCAGAAGATTACTCCGGTGAAGAGGTTCAGTCGCTGGGTGAGCTCACCCAGCTGCCTCAACGCACCTCAGCTCCCAGTTGAAGGAAGTTGCTTTGTGATAAACACCTCCTACAGGATGGGGACAAGTAGGACTTTAAAATAAAACAATAAAATGGATTAAACTGTTCGGTAAGAAAGAAAAAACTGGCAGTTATACAGCACCTTTCACGACCTCAGGACGTCCCAAAGCTCTTGACAGCCAATGAAGTACTTTTGTAATGTAGGAAACGCAGCAGCCAACTTATGAACAACAAGCTCCCACAAACAGCAGTGTGACAATGACCAGATTATCTGTTTTAGTGGTGTTGGTTGAGGGATAAATATTGGCCAGAGCTCCCTTTCTCATCTGTGAAGGAATGCCATGGGATCGTTAACTTCCACCTGAGAGGGCAGACGGGGCCTCATTCGAAAGACGGCACCTCCGACAGTGCAGCACTCCCTCAGCACTGCACTGAAGTGTCAGCCTGGATTATGTGCTTAAGTCTCTGGAGTTGGGCTTGAACCCACAACCTTCTGATTCCGAGGCAAGACTGCTACCAACTGAGCCATGGCTGGCAGTTAACCAATAAACTCAGCCCTTAAAGTTACGCTGCGTGATATTAGTGTCCAATCCTTCACATTTTTTGTCCGTTTTTAACAGTGGCATTAGTGGAGTTCATCTAAAGGCCTGAAGTACTGGAAGTGCAATCTTCATACAGTATGATGCGACAGTCTCGCCGTTTAACCCTTAAATGCAAACTTTATTCCACAAGCGAGCAGGCAAACAACTCACAGCTAACAGAATGGTAAGTGAACGTGTGTAGGTCCCCGCACATGATAAACTGCTGCTAAAATTTAAAAAATCAATGATTTATAAAATGATAAACCATTTCACACCAGTTTTTGATTTTACAGTCAAGAGCAGCATGCGTAGAGTCATTGATAATTTTTTCATCTAGCACATGCTGATTTACAGATATATCCCACTGACACAAGCAAAATACTGCGGGTGCTGGCAATCTGAAATCAAAACAGAAAATGCTGGAAACACTCAGCAGGTCAGGCAGCATCTGTGGAGAGAGAAACAGAGTTAACATTTCAGGTCGATGACCCTTCGTCAGAACTGGAAGAAGTTAGAGATGTAGCATTTTATAAGTGAGTGCAAAACCAGAGAGAAATGGGGAGGAGGGTAGAACAAAAGAGAAGGTCTGGGATAAGGTGGAGGGCAGGAGTGATTAAATGACAAAAAAGGGATGATGGAGCAAGGCAAAAGGGGGTGGTAATGGGACAAGTAAAGAAACAAAAGATGGGTCCAGAGGAAGTGTAAATAGTAACTGCAGAACCATTAACAGCACCCGCTGCTCAAGAAAATGGAAGCGGTGGTTATGATCTAAAGTTGGCGAACTCAATGTTGAGGCTGGAAGACTGTCAAGTGCCCGACATCCCACTGACATTGCACTCTCACTTGTGGCCTGCAGCAAGTCATGAACAACATCCCAGCAGATGACATCAGATCCTGATAAAGCACCTTCATGACTGTGGCTTGTTGACCTGTATTCTATTGATACTGTGTACATAGTTTAACCCTTACTGCACAAACCACAACAACTGCTGTGCTTAAAATAACATGGATTTTCTAATTACTCAGCAAGGTATGGCTTCAATGAATGTATATGTCAAGTCAGCCTGTTGGGATTCTAGCGAGGTATTTGGTTATCACTTGCAGTAAGGTCCTTAAACCCACATAGCTGTTTTAGGAGATTCAGAGCCCATAACTTATCTGGGATTGCATGTGCTGGGTGAATAAAGAAAGACTTGCATTTATACAGCGCCTTTCACGGCCTCAGGATGTCCCAAAGTGCTTTACGGCCAATGAAGTACTTTTGCAGTGTAGTCACGGTGGTAATGTAGGCTAATGTAGGCAGCCAATTTGCGCACAGCAAGATCCCACAAACAGATAATCTGTTTTAGTGATGTTGTTTGAGAGATAAATATTGTCCAGGACACTGGAGAGAACTCCCCTGCTCTTCTTCGAAATAATGCCACGGGATCTTTAACATCCACCAGAGAGGACAGACGGAGCCTTGTTTTAACATCTCATCGGTACTGCACTGGTGTGTCAGCCTAGATTTTGTACTCAAGTCTTTGGAGTGGGACTTCCCACAGCCTCTGACCCTATTGAACCAGGGTCTGTGTCACACAGAATTATTACAGATAAACATTAGAATAAATTGATAAGATGGCAGTAGAGTTGCAGTAATAGTGACCACACATTGAGTGGTTCAATATGATAGGATGTAACCCACAGAGTTACATCACAGGCCCTTGAAATCTTCTGTGACTGAAGGAACTGCTTTATGGAACAGAACAACAGGGAGAGATAGGGAAATAACTCATATAGGCAAGAGCTAGTTTCTTACAGGCTGCCCAAGAACTCTTCCAGGTAATATATTCCATGTCTTCCATGTTATTTTATTTGACATCTTACATGGTTTCCAGTTGATAAGTTGGCCTCAAATATATAATTCTCATCTTTGTGTTTAAATCCCTCCATGGCCTCGCCCCTACCTATCTCTGTAACCTCCTCCAGCCCTACAACCCTCTGAGATCTCTGTGCTCCACTTCTGGCCTCTTGTGCATCCCCGATTTCCTTCGCTCCACCATTGGCGGCTGTGCCTTCAGCTGTCTAGGCTGTAGACTGGCACATAGTAGTACGTAGTATTACATAGTACTTACAGCACAGAAACAGACCATTCAGCCCAACAGGTCCATCCCGGTGTTTCTGCTCCACACGAGTCTCCTCCCACTCTGCTTCATCTAACACCATCAACATATTCCTTTCTCCCTCATGTGTTTACTTAACTTTCCCTTAAATGCATCTATGCCATTTGCCTCAACTACTCCCTGTGGTAGTGAGTTTCACATTCTAACCACTTTCTATGTAAAGAAGTTTCTCCTGAATTCCCTATTAGATTTATTAGTGACTATCTTATATTTATGGCCGCTAGTTCTAGTCTCCCCCATAAGTGGAAATATCTTCTCTTTGTCTACCCTATCAAACCCGTTCATAATCTTAAAAACCTCTATCAGGTCACCCCTTAGTCTTCTCTTTTCTAGAGAAAAGAGCCCCAGCATGTTCAATCTTTCCTGATAGGTATAACTTCTCATTTCTGGTATCATCCTAGTAAATCTTTTTTGCACCTTCAACAGTGCCTCTATATCTGTTTTATAATATGGAACCAGAACTGTTCACAGTACTCCAAGTGTGGACTAACCAGGGTTCGATACAAGTTTAACATAACTTCACTGCTTTTTAGTTCTATTCCTCTAGAAATGAACCCCAGTGCTTTGCTATTTTTCTAACCTTATTAACCTACGTCATTACTTTCAGTGATTTGTGCATTTGTACCCCCAGATCCCTCTGCTTCTCTATCCCATTTAGATACTTATTTTCCAAGGAGTATGTGGCCTCCTTATTCTTCCTACCAAAATGTACCACCTTACTCTTATTTATATTGAAGTTCATTTGCCAATTACATGCCCATTCTGTAAGTTTATTAATGTCTTCCTATTTTTTGCCGCAGTCCTCCATTGTGTTAACTACACCCTCCAATTTAGTGTCATCCGCAAATTGTGAAATTGTATTTCCGATTCCCGAGTCCAAATTGTTTATGTAAATGGTGAACAACAGTGGTCCCAGCATTAATCCTTGTTAAACACCACTTCCCATCTTTTGCCAGTCTGAGAAACTACCTTTAATCCCTACTCTCTGTTTTGGAGCCAGCTTGCGATCCATTCTGCTACTGGTCCCCTGACTCCACATGATCTGATCTTAGTCATAATCAAGTTTTTCTAATAATGCTCCTGTGAAGCGCCTTGGGACATTTTACTTCATCAAAGGTGCTATATAAATGCAAGTTGTTGTTTTTTATTTATTTTCTCTGCACTTTCCCCTCTGACAGGTCTCCCTCTGCCACTGCTCATCTCCCGGCTGAGGCAGGCTGCTACATAGCTCTCCAGCAGAACTGTCCTGTCACTGACTGTCAACGGGATCTGGTGGAGATGTGCCCTTTGGATTTTCTCCCTCTGTGCTTTCCTTTACGGAAAACTCAGGCCTCCCACTAGGGCCCCTTCCATCCCCTTCCGGCAGCAGAATTCAAATTGGGAACTCGCTCTGTTGGGACATCATAGGCAGAAGCCCATATCCCATATGCCAAGCCTCACAACAGCACTTGAGTCACTGCACCATGTACATCAAGATCCGCTGTTAATGCAAAGCATCTTTTTAAATTCATTTACTAAAGAAAGAAAGACTTGTATTTATATAGCACCTTTCACAACCATTTTGATGCAGCCCTTCTCTGTATTAACTACACGCCCAAAGCACTTTACAGCCAATGAAGTATTTTTGAAGTGTAGTCACTGTTGTAATGTAGGAAACGAAGCAGCCAATTTGTGCACAGCAAGCTCCCACAAACAGCAATGTGATAATGACCTGATAATCTTTTAGTGATGTTGATTGAGGGATAAATATTGGCCAGGACACCGGGAAGAACTCCCCTGCTCTTCTTCGAAAGAGTGTCATGAGATCTTTTACATCCTATGAGAGGGCAGACAGGGCCTCGGTCTTAACATCTCATCTGAAAGACAGCATCTCTTACAGTGCAGCGCTCTCTCAGTATTGCACTGGGAGCGTCAGCCTAGATTTTGTGCTCAAGTCTCTGGAGTGGGACTTAAACCCACGACCTATTGACTCAGAGGCAAGAGTGCTACCCACTGAGCCACGGCTGACACATCCTGTGTCACAGGATGTGGGCATCGCTGGCAAGGCCGGCATTTATTGCCCATCCCTAGTTGCCCAATGATTGATATTACTGAGGGGCTTCCTCAGCCACTTCTGAGGGCCGTTAAGTGTCAACCACGTTGGTGTGGGACTGGAGTCACATATAGGCCCAGACCAGGTAAGGACGGCAGGTTTCCTTCACTAAATGATTAGCCTGCTTAAGGCGGCAGGCATGTTAGCATCCAAAGTCTGCATGGCCTGCATAGACTCATTTGAGAGCCGTGCTTGAAGTTCCATGGAGGCAGCCACTCTGGTCAAGCTGGTCTGCAACAGGGTGGTAGGAGTGATGTGGCGCTGGCCCAGGAGAGGCATAATGGCAAAAGAGGACATGGGAACTCCACTTAAAGTGCTCCCACTTCTCACTCGTGGCACCACCCCTCAGCCAGTACCCCACATGCTGCTTCGTTTCCTGATGGCCAGGTCTGCCCCTGCACAGGTGCAGGAGGAGCAGTCTTTGGCGGGGCCCTCAGAGGCTCCTAAACCCAGAGATCGTAGGCCAAAAGCATCTCAGCAGTCAGGGCAGGGATCTGAGCAGCCTACCTCTCTACCTTTGCTGAAGATGCACCATGGGATGGACCATGTAGGAGCGCAAGGAAGCATAAGGGAAAGCTATTGTAATTCACCAACGGTATGCACATGGGTCGTGACAAAATATTATGTTGTTAAGTTTCCTTTTCTTACAACGACACATAAAAATTGTTGTTTAGCACCACTTCCACATCTTGCCCATTATTGCAACCTAACTGTCAACTCACCCTTTCAATTGTTACATGTCGGGATCCGTTGGGCGGATGTGCAATGGGTGGATGCGTGGCTGAAGGACTGTTTAGTGCAAAGGGAAGGTGTTGGTGCTGGTGGTGGGAGCAGGCCGTAGGATTTCATTTGAGATGTTTTCCTGTGTGAGTCACCACTAGCTGAACCTTCGCGTATTTCGGGCATCCCGGGCAAGATGGGGTGCCCCATCTTCATCCTCATCCTCCTCCTCCTCCTCAATGTTCTCCCTATCTGAAGTCGAGTGATGAGTGCCTTTGTCCTCCAACGCCTGCAGTCCTCTCTGCTGCACAATGTTGTCATCCTTGTTTTCAAATCCCTCCATGGTCTCGCCCCTCCCTATCTCTGTAATCTCCTCCAGTCCCACAACCTCCCCACCCCCCCCACCCCGAGATATCTGCGCTCCTCTAATTCTGCCCTCTTGAACATCCCTGATTATAATCGCTTAACCATTGGTGGCCGTGCCTTCTGTTACCTAGGCCCTAAGTTCTGGAATTCCCTGCCTAAACCTCTCCACCTTGCTACCTCTCTCTCCTCCTTTAAGATGCTCCTTAAAAACTACCTCTTTGACCAAGCTTTTGGTCACCTGCCCTAATTTCTCCTTATGTGGCTCGGTGTCAAATTTTATGTCTTTTAATACGCCTGTGAAGTGCCTTAGGAGTCTTACCACGTTAAAGGCGCTATATAAATACAAGTTGTTGTTGTTGTTGTTGTGCAGGACGCAGCACACCACTATCATTCTGGACACCCTGGCTGGCGAGTACTGCAGGGCGCCTGTAGATCTATAGTGACACCCGGAGCGCATCTTCAACATTCCAATGGCTTGCTCTATGACACACCTGGTGGTCATGTGGCTCTCATTGTAGCGCTCCTGCGCCTCATTGGTGGGGTTCCTCACAGGTGTCATGAGCCAAGTTCGAAGGGGGTATCCCTTGGCTTCTACAAGCCCGCCTTTAAGTCTGCTTCCTGGAACATAAAGGTCTGGAATGTTGGACTGCCACAGTATGAAAGCATCATGACAGCTCCCAGGGAATCTGGCACACACCTGCATGAACCTCTGCTTGTGGTTGCACACCAGCTGTGCACTGATGGAATAATAGCCCTTGCGGTTGATAAAAATGCCTGGTTGCTGTGGTTATGCGCGGATTGCCACGTGTGTGCAGTCGATGGTACCTGTGGGAATCCAGCCAGAGAGGCTAATCCGAGTGCCCGCTCATTCTGGCTATTACCATCACGGGGGAAATTTACATAACTCCCACTTCTGGCAAACAATTCATCCGTCACCTGCCTTATCCATTTATGTATATCGGACTGTGCACTCGATATATCTCTGGTAGCACCCTGGAAGGAACCAGAGGCAAACAAATTGAGGACGGTGGTGACTTTCACAGCTACTGGTAATGCACGCCCGCCAGGTCCAGCAGTTAGCAGGTCTTCTTCGAGGAGGCTGCATACGTCTGCGACCACCTGACGTGACAAGCTCAGCCTCCGGACAACTGCTCTTCCCAGAGGTCAAGGAAGCTGAGCCTCTGTCTGTACACCCTGTTATGCGGGTAGTGCCTCCTGCGACCTTGGACCCTCTCCTGTGCACCTCCCTCTTGCACACCTGCTGATCCCACTACAGCACGTTATCACTGCCATGGATGGTGATTGTCTTCCTCCTCTGATGTACCGTCAAAAACATCCAAGACACCTCCCATCAATGTTCCCTTTAAGCTGCGAGGCCACGTGCCAGCGCAGCGCTCTGGAGCTCCCGCGCAGCCGGCTCACCAGCTTTTAAATAGGAAAACCGTGCATGCGCGGTATTTTGAATGGGCTGCGCAGCCCCTTAAAGGGGCCACGCACCCCAACAGAATTAAAGGGAACATTGCCTCCCATCCTGCTGGTTTCTGTTTGAAAGCCTCCAAAGTTCTCCAAAGCCGGTATGGTGACAGGAACTGTCTGTTAAACGTTTGCCAGAGAGAACTGACAAAGCAGCTGTAAGAACTGAGCATTTATTAAGTTCGGGCTCTCTGAAGTTGATAGACCCCCCATGAAGTGAACCTGAAACTCGCCTCCTTTTTACTGGTCAGTTTCCTGAGCCCCGGAAAACCCGTGCTTGAGGCGTTAAATTCAAAGGAAAGTAAAATTCCTGTGAAAAGGCTCTCATTTGCATTCAATTATCACCTTAAATGATGTCTTCATTGCCCACCCACCTGTCCTAATGACGGTGCCGACTTCGGTGAGCAGGTTACTCGCATGCAGCCAAACACGCCTCAGTGAAACCCGGAGGTCGGCGCATTGGAGCCAAGATGCAGTTGTGATTATTTTTTCCCCAAATTTAACTATGCACCTGATTCCAACCCATCCGTTCTTGCCTGTTAAAATTCCCCCCATTAAATGGTCAGACACATTGGGCTGGATTTTCTCAGCCCCGAGGAGGCGGATATGGAGGCGGGACTGCCGGGGAAGTTGCAGAATTTGGGGGCGGGTGGCAAACCCACCCCCAACCCGCCTCCGTGCCCTCTTGCCAGGAGGCGGAAAGCTATCCGGCCCCGGGTCCCGTCTCCTTGGAGGCGAGAAGGATTAAAGCCTATTAACTGCCTGTTAACAGGTAGCTAACAGACAGAAAATAGGATTATCCCCATTTTTCGCGCTGAAGTGCGGGCTTCCCGACCTGGGGGAACCCCGCCAGGGTGTAGGAGGTGAGTAGGAGGTTTGCGGGGGTCGGAGGGGTCTGAAAGTGCGATGTAGAGGTGAGTGATGGGTGCAACTGTGGAGTGGTAAGTATGTGAGATGAGTGTAAAGTGTTAGAAAATGTTCACTTACCTTTGTTTCTACCTACAGCCTTCAGCCGCTGTGGAGCCGGAGTCCCCGACATCTCCATTGTAGAGATCACAGACTGGCTGTTGGATCCGCCGATCCAACAGCCAGCTAATTTCTGAAAGTAGAAAGGTTTGATGAGTCCTGAACACAAGGGCTCATCAAACTACACAGAATGTCAGTGTTTGACAGCTTCACAGAGCTGTCAAACGATGACATTTCTTCTTTCAAAAGTTCTTGACAGATGACACGTCATACGTTGATGTGCTCTGTCACTGACTTCCCCCTAATTGGCCTGCTGAGCCCGCTGGGCGGGCTTAACAAGGTCAATCAGTGGAAAATCCCGCTGGTTGGCCAGAAGCTGATAGAGGCGGGATTAAAACCCGGCAAGCAGCAGTCCCGCTTCCAAAAGCTTCCCATTCAGAAAATCCACCCCAAGGACTCATCAAACTACACAGAATGTCAGTGTTTGACAAATTCACAGAGCTGTCAAACAGTGACATTTTTTCTTTCAAAAGTTCTTGACAGATGACACGTCATACGTTGACGTGCTCTGTCACTGACTTCACCCGAATTGGCCTGCTGAGCCCGCTGGGCGGGCTTAACAAGATCAATCAGGGGAAAATCCCGCTGGTTGGCCAGAAGCTGATGGAGGTGGGACTGAAACCCAGCAAGCAGCAGTCCCGCCTCCAACACGTCTCCATTCATAAAATCCAGCCCTTTGTTTTTGAAATGGCTTTTCAATTATAGACTTCCATGAAAAATGAAAAAAAATTACAGTAAAACTGCCAAGTTGTTTGAACAGTTGCTGATTCTTTGTCTAAACTGAAGGGGGTCCTTCACCTGCTTCATGGGAATAAGACCCATGGTATATCTTCCTCCATCTAAACCCATGCGATACATTCTTCCATATGGCATTTAGTGGATATAAACTCTTTAAAAACTGCTGCACTGTAGGTTTGGCAAAGAAAATATTGCCTGAAGATCCCAACAATGAACGCACTGCAGGAAATTTACATCGTGTCACCACCCCCATCACTAAGGTTCAAAACACATCTGTATATCGGTAAATTCTATAATTATTATAGCGGTATACGCCACTTTAGAACTTTACAATTGTATTTTATGTTGATGGTAATTGTACAAACAGAATTTATAATGGATAACTTGAGTCTAACGAGCTGGATTTCCTTCCATGGGGGTTCACCACTGGAAAAGCAATGGGACTGTATTTCTACCCACCAGTGTGACCCTGCTCTGACCCCATTTCTGGGTTAAGGTTCATTCTAATATTGTGAGCGGGCTCCCGGCACTATTTGCGTCCTCTATTAGGAGCTCAGCTCTGAGGAGGGGGGGTGGGGGGGGGGGTGCAGGGCAGGAGATCTGGCGCTGCTGCGTCCTTTAGCGGCTGCAGCAGCTTAAAGGGGCAGGCCAGCAATTATTTGGGAGCAAGGAATTGAACTATCGAGAGCAACAGAAGGCATGTCTAAAGGTGCTATAGCAGAGCACGGAGCCCCAAGGCATTCTGAAACATCCGTAGAGGTTTTGTTGTGTGAAATAAGGCTAAGGAGGCAGCATATATTTGGCAACGAGGGAAGGAGGCCAATTAAAGGCATGTTACAGGCCTATTGGAATGAGGCGCCCTTGGCAGTAAGTGCTATCTCTAGCAATGCTGGAAGAAACTCAAATGACCTCACCAAGCGAACCAAGGTAAGAGGAGCCAGTAACAAAATAACATAATAAGCACCGTTCATATTATCACTCCCCTTGCCCTCCGTGTGTTGAACATCCAGGGGTAGGGTTTCCACTTTGGGCACAATTGGGAAATTGCACCCAAAATGCGCTTGAAATTGCGTTGATTAGGTTACACTTCAAGTTTCCGCTAAAATTCATTTGCATCACCACAATCATAAAATCTTCCATGAACCAGTGCAATCAGACAGCGTAATAGAACAGAATCGTTACATTTATTGGTCAACATCCCAGATCTGTCAACAAGCTTTTGCCGACACAAAACCATTCATCAAAAGATTGACTATGTGAAAATAGACTTGAATGTCAACTTTTCAAATTTATTGACCAATATAATCCAGTCAATAAGGAAACCAGACAGTATTGATTTGCTGTACTGTGAAGAGCAGTATTCAATAAATGGTATTTTTGATCAACTATCTCAGGTACTTTTGTCACTATAATTTAATAGAATATCCTCACTCATAAATATCCAAACTCACTGTGACCAATTTTAGCTTTGGTTCGGTTGGTGAAAGGTCTGTTTGATTCCGCAAATAAGATTCACAAGGATGATACCAGAACTGAAAGGTTATAACTATCAGGAAAGACTGAACAGGCTGGGGCTCTTTTCTCTAGAAAAGAGAAGGCTGAGGGGTGACCTGATGGAGGTCTTTAAAATTATGAAGGGGTTCGATAGAGTAGATACAGAGAAGATGTTTCCACTTATGGGGAGTCCAAAACTAGGGGCCATAAATATAAGATAGTCATTAATAAATCCAATAGGGAATTCAGGAGAAACTTCTTTACCCAAAGAGTGGTTAGAATGTGGAACTCACTACCACATGGAGTGGTTGAGGCAAACAGCATAGATGCATTTAAGGGGAAGCCAGATAAGCACATGAGGGAGAAAGGAATAGAAGGATATGTTGATAGGGTGAGATGAAGTAGGGTGGGAGGAGGCTCGTGTGGAGCATAAACGCTGGCATGGACCAATTGGGCTGAATGGCCTCTTCCTGTGCTGTAGATTTTATGTAATAGTGTGGCACAAAGCTGGAATCCTCTCACACCTTCACTTCTGTAGGACTGCCCTCTAATGGTTCCTCTTCTAGCTCTCCCAATATTGGCAGCCGATCTCCTGTAATGGCTTCTCCTGTGCCTTCTCGGTCATTTCCGATCTGCACAAGGTTCCATTCTTGTGCTTCTCCAATATGTTGCCCTTCCACAACACCATCTGTAACCATGTATGCCTACGATACCTATCTTTACATTTCCAGCATCACCCACAACTCCATGATTGTCACCCTTGCTTTTTATTAATTCCTATCCAATGCCCAGTTAAGGATGAGCCAGATTTTATTATCACAGCTCAGCATCATCTGGACGAAAGCCATTCCGTTCGGCCCCTGCCAGAAACTCCGTGTCCTAGGATCTCATCCCGTCCCTTTTTTTAGGGTTTGATAGGTTAGACGTAGAAAAGATGTTTCCACTTGTGGGGGAGTCCAAAACTAGGGGTCTTAAGTATAAGATAGTCACTAATAAATCCAATATGGAATTCCGGAGAAACTCTTTACCCAGAGAGTGGTTAGAATGTGGAACTCACTACCACAGGGAGTGGTTGAGGCGAATAGCATAGAAACATTTAAGGGGAAGCTAGTACATGATGGAGAAAGGAATAGAAGGATATGCTGATAGGGTGAGATGAAGTAGGGTGGGAGGAGGCTCGTGTGGAGCATAAACACCGGCAATGACCAGTTGGGCTGAATGGCCTGTTTCTGTGCTGTGAATTCCATGTAATTCTATGTAATGAAGGCTCAACCTGATGATGCACAACCTCAGTGACCTGCTTGAGCAAGCTGAGCTTCAAGCACCGCACCCAGTCTATTATCAAGACTGCCTACGTCCTTCCAAAATATTACCTGTCTTCGTCCCTGCTTCAAGTTCATGGCTGTTGGAAACCCTCATTTACGTCTTTGTCACCTCCAAGAGGGAGCTGCACCAGTTCTTGACTGAGGCAAAGTTCGCATCATATAGAAGGTAAGTGTCTTTATAGATAACACGCGTGACCTCCTGGACTGGTTTCGATTCCCTGAGGGGGCTCAGAGTATTTTTTCCCTTATTGGCTCTGGTTTTTTTTCCTCTCCCAGGAGATTGCAATGCTGAGGAGGGGGGTGGTGGCGAGGGCGGGTGCAGGGGAGGACGTGTCTAATCATGATGCTTCAGCCATCATGGTGTTGGGCAGGATTAATGGACCTGTTGGTCTTTTCCTGTCTCTCAATTTTCCAATGTTTATTTGCTAGAGAAATATGCTCTGTCTTCTATTACAAACATCTCCGGGCAAGGATCTGCACATTAGTTCCTATTACATCCCTATTCAGAAGCGAGAGGTTGGCCAGGCTAGAAGATAGGCAACGTGTTTCTTCATACATGGTAGCAGATGGTGATGAACTTTGAGGTTTCCCAGTGTAAAGGGGGCATCCTCCATCTTTTCCTGCTTTTTGGATGCAGCTGTAGACCTAGGAGACTCTGTAGGAGGAGAGGGAAGAGTTCCTTCCTCAAGTCCAGCCTCTCTAGGCTCCAACTCATGCAGAATTCTGGCACCTGACCAACACAAAATCCTTTCACTCATCACTCCTGTCCTTGCCAACCTCCATTGGTTCCCTGCTGCCCATTGCCTCAATATGCTTGCCTTTCCAAACCCTTCACTGCCTCCTACCTACCTTTTACAACCTCTCTGATCCTACATCCATCCAGGTACCCTTCAACTCTTCCAGTGCTGGTTCAGGACACTTCTCCCACTCTCTCCACTCTGCAATAGAACTTTCAAAAAGGTAGCCCTCAAAGCTGTGCCCTCCTTATACTCCTTGGTCTCGTTACATCTCACTCCACTTTCAAAAGACTGCTTAAAGCTCTTTGACAATACCTCCCCTAATAACTCCGCTTGAGTCCAACCTTAGATATGAAGCTCCTTGCAACATTTTGCTACATTAAAAGCGCTATATAAACGTTTGTTGTTTATCACTTTGTTCTCAGCCGTATCTCAGTGGGTAGCACTCTTGCCTCTCAAGGTTGTGGGTTTAAGTCCCACGGAAGCGAATTGAGTATAAAATCTAGGCTGACATTCCCAGTGCAGTACTGAGGGAGTGCTGCACTGTTGGAGGTTCCGTCTTTCGGACGAGATGCCCTCTTAGGTGAACATTAAAATGATCCCATGACACTATGTTGAAGAAGAGCAGGGGGAGTTCTCCCCAGTGTTCTGACCAATATTTATCCCTCAACCAACACCTAAAACAGATGATCTGGTCATTATTACATTGCTGTTTGTGGGAGCTTGCTGTGCGCAAATTGACTGCCACATTTCCTACATTACAACAGTGACTACACTTCAAAAATATTTCATTGGCTGTAAAGCACTGTGGGGACATCCTGAGGTCCCACCCCAGGAACTGTGACTGACTCCTTGGCTCCTCTCACACAGTGGAAGAAGCCAAAAGAAGCAGTTTCCAGGAGCAGGAAGTCTACATGCCACTTTGAGGAAGCTGCCCCTGAACATTATCATAGAATCATAGAAATTTACAGCACAGAAGGAGTCCATTCAGCCCATCGTGTCTGTGCTGGCCGAAACAGAGCTATCCACCCTAATCCCACTTTCCAGCACTAGGTCCGTAGCCATGTAGGTTACGGCACTTCAAGTGCACATCCAAGTACTTTTTAAATGTGATGAGGGTTTCTGCCTCTACCACCCTTTCAGACAGTGAGTTCCAGACCCCCACCACCCTTTGGGTGAAAGAAATTCTCCTCAAATCCCCTCTAAACCTCCTACCAATTACTTTAAATCTATGCCCCCTAGTTATTGACCCTCCCTGCTGAGGGAAATAGGTCCTTCCTATCCACTCTATCTAGGCCCCTCATAATTTTGTACACCTCAATTAGCTCTCCCCTCAGCCTCCTCTGTTCATTATTATCATTATAATGCCCAGGATTGCCCAGCCCCGCTCCCCTGGACATCTTCGCTCGCAGCATGTGATACCAACCATGCTGGGAGCATGCGCAAGCCAGTTGGGGGGGGGGGGGGAAATGGACCTGCACTGTCGCTGCATACCGCAGCGGAAATTCAGCCCCTTGCACTGGAGCGGAGTGAAGGGGAGCTCTACGACTGTGTGCAACTGTGAGCCGGCAGTACTTGACACTGCTTCAAGTATTTGATTCCCAGCCATCGGCATCCCTCACCTTGATGAACACAAAAGTTTGCCAACACCCCTCAGAAAATCGAAGTGAAAGCCAATGAGAAATAGGTTCGATCCTTTCATTCCTGAGCCACGGCTGACACTCACTGGGGGGTGGGGAAGAAAGGCACTGGGAAGCTGATGACACAGCGAGCACCAACAACAACCTGCATTTATATAACGCCTATCACGTAGTAAAACGTCCCAAGCCGCTTCACAGGAACGATATCAGACAAAATTTGACCCCACCTCTGAAACCCCTACAACCCAGCCTATGCTCCTTCAATCTTTCAACTCTGATCTTCTGTGCACCTCCTTCTCAGTCCAACTTTATGGAACTCCGTCCATAAACCCCTCTGCCTTGGTACTTCACTACTCACCTGCAAAAGCCTCCTTAAACCCTATCTTTTCTTGTCCATGCTTTCGGGCATCTCTCTTAACTAGTTTGACTATTGCTCATCATCCATTTATTCCTCTGTCCAATGCCTTGGGGCACTGATTGTGTTAAAGGGGCTTTCTCAGTTGTTGATACCAGGTCAGTGCCAAATTAGTGCCGGGTAGGGGCAGTTTTATGCCATGAGCAGTGCCTACTAGGAAGCGGGTTGAGCCTGTCCAAATGTAAGCGGCAGTGAAGAAAGACAGTGGGAGAAAAATTTGGTTGATTAGCGCCTCGCGTTAGCACCCTAAGAGGGTGCTAACGGGGCGCAAAGCAACTAGCGCCCGGGCGCGGCGATGTTGGCGCCACTCGCAAAATTGACCAGACATTTTGTGGCGGCGCTAAACACCTGCGCCCGCAGATCGTGACGTCAGTCGAGCGTGCAATGCCCCGGTAGTGCCCCGGACCGGATATTGAGTGGCGCCCCCTGCCTTTCCACCTGCTGCTAGCAACGACAGGTAGAGGGGAATGTTTTGCAGTCGGGAAGGGGCTGGGGGAGCACTATTTAAAGGTGGCCTCTTCCTGCCTTTTTTGGTCGGAGACATTTTTGTACCACGCATTCTGAGAGAGAGAGAGAGAGATTCTGAGAGAGAGAGAGAGAGACTTCTGGAGAGATTCAATGCTGTGTGAAGGATTTTGGGGTACTGAGCAACACTTTGCAGGTTCATTTTGATTTGACCTTCATTCCAGCAATTTAGAAGAGACTATGGGGGCGTCGTCCTGCACCTGCAGAATCGGAGGCTGCAGAGAGAGAGTGGCAAACATGGCCAGAGGGAGGAGGGCCAACAGGCCTCTGCACAGGAGACCTTACCCTCCCAGGGTATTCTGGGAACAATTCTCCTACATTCATTTGTCTGAGGAGCAGTGTTTGCGCAGGCTGCGCTTCAGCAAGGAGGTGGTCACTGAGCTCTGCCACCTCCTGCAACCTGATCTGCAGCCTCAGCTCAGGACCAGGACGTCTCTGTCGGGGGCAGTGAAGGTGACGGTGGCTCTGAATGTTTATGCCAACGGCTCCTTTCAAGCAGCTACTGGGGACATCGCCAATATCTCCCAGTTCGCTGTCCATTGCTGTATCTGGGAGGTGGCAAATGCCCTCTATAAAAGGAGATGCCAGTACATCTCTTTCCCCATGACCCAGGCCAAACAGCATGAACACTTTGCGAGGATAGCAGGCTTCCCCATGGTGCAGGGCGCCATTGACTGCACGTATGTGGCATTGTGGGCACCGCATGAAAGTGCAGAGGTTTTCCGAAGCTGCAAGGGGTTCCACTCCTTAAATGTCCAGTTGGTCTGTGACCACAGACAGCTGATACTCGCCATCAATGCCCGCCATCCTGGCAGCAGCCACGATGCTTTCATCCTGCGCCAGACTAGTGTGCCAGACCTTTTCCAGGCACCGCATCAGCCAAGTGGTTGGTTCCTCGGGGACAAGGGTTATCCACTCTGCACCTGGCTGATGACACCGCTCCATAACCCCAACACCCCTGCTGAGCTGTGGTACAATGAGAGCCATCTCGCCACCAGGAACATCATTGAGCAGACGATCGGCGTGCTCAAGCAACGGTTCCACTGTCTGGACCACTCAGGAGGAGCCCTTCAGTACTCTCCTGAGTGAGTCTCCCTCTTCATAGTTGTGTGCTGCATGCTTCACAACCTGGCAATCCTGAGGACCCAGCCAATGCCACCAGGGATTGGTGCACCACCTGAGGAGGAGGAGGAGGAAGAGGAGGAGGAGGATGAGGAGGAGGATCAGCAGCAGCACCAAGGTGGGAGGGAGGCCCACAATGTTGCCACTGCAAGGGCCGTCCGTCAACGGCTGATAACATGCCGCTTCTAGGCCCCTACTCAGAAGATGGCTTCTGGCATAGAGAACAACATCATGGAAAGCAACCCGCACCCCCTATTCCCGGCCAAAGCTGGAATGATTCCAAAGGCCAAACATGTAAATTTTGAATACAACATCTTTTTTATTTAACAAACTCTGTGTGTGTCATTTATTCAGGACAAACAATTAGAAACAAACACAACAAATCATTAATTAACAGAACTCGTTCTCACAAGCTGGAGATAAACGCCAAAACTGTAAACAAATGTTATCAGACGAACCTCGACCTTTACTACAAACATTCTCACCATTTATTTAGACCTCCTACTGTTTGTCCTTCGAGGGTGATCTCCATCCCCTGCGCGCTTCCCCCCTTCCCACCCTACTGCTCCTCCGTAATGGGGCCCCAGGTGTCTGCAGCAAGGCTGGTGGAAGGCTGCTGAATGTCAGATCCTGAGACTACAGATGCCCTTGAAGGACGCCCTCGACCAGCTCTGGGCCTGGAGGGCCCTGGCTGCAGACTGCACCAACTCTGCATGGGCGGCAGCAGTCTGGGCTGGCTGTGTTGCAGGCTGTGGCAAGTGCAATGGGGAAGTGCCAGTGGTGGGAGCAGGAATGCTGTCATCCTGAGAGAGGACAGCACCTTCCTGCTCGACCAACACACTGGCACTCCCACGGGGCAGTACCTCAGCATCCGGAGCAATCTGCTCGAGCACAGATTGCTGGCCTGCTGCGGCACCGTGAGAGCCCCGGGGCAATGTGGCCGACCCAGCGAGGATGGCAGCAGTCAGTGCTTGCATGACCTCAATCTGAGACTGCATGAGAGCAGTCTGAGACTGGATGGCAGCAGCCAGTGACTGAATTGCAGCACTAATCTGTTGCGTTGCGTCTGCCTGTACTGCAGCGGAGTGCTCCACACTCCTTGCCAGTCCATCAATGCTTTCGGGCACCCTTGCCATTGCACCCATGAGCTCAGTGTGTATGCTCAAGGCCTGGCTATTTATTTCCGCGATGAGGCGCTCCTCCTCTGCGTCCAGTGCAGCAGGACTCGCTGGTCTACTCACCCTCCGGGGAGATGGCCCCCGAGCTTCCCTACCCCCATGGTGTTGCTGCAGCCCGCTGGGTCCCGGAGCTTCATCCTCATCAGACCCTTCCCCCCTCCTCCCCTCCAGGGAAGGCGTGGTCCCAGTGTGGGCATGGGCTCCCTCGGGAGACGCAGGCGCTGAGGCTCCGGCTTCCTCTTCCTCCTCGCCTGGGCCGTCGCTGCCACTGGTAGGTTGAGGGACAGGCTGGTCAGCTGGTGGTTCACTATCTGAAAGCAGGGAGGTACAAGAGTGGCTTTAGCGTCAGGACAGGGGGCAGTAAGGGAGCAAGGACTGGAGACAGTTAGTAAGTTGGACTGAAAGTGTAAAAGGCTGGTGTTGTGAGGGGCAAGTGGAATGAGAGAGGAGAGAAAGCTGATGAACATACCATTGCTGTCCCCAAGGGGGTCGACCTCTCCAGCGGCCACGGCACCTATGACCTGGCTGGCAATGATCCTGTACACGCGCGCCTCCAAATCAGTGAGGGTGTGTAGGTCAGCCGGTCCTCCTCCAGTGTGTTGCTGCTCCCGCCTGTTATGAGAGAGCTTGGCCTGCAAGAAAAAGGACGCCGTCTGAGTGAATATGCAGCCATGTGCTTGCCTGATGTGCCTCCCATAGTTGAATAGCCCTTAATGTATGCAGCCATGTGCTTGCCTGATGTGCCTCCCATAGTTGAATAGCCCTTAATGTATGCAAGGTGTGGAATGTGCGTGTGTGTTTTATGAGATGGCCATAGGTCTTGGATGAGTGTTGGGCATTTGGGGTTTTTAAACCTTCTGGGCACAGAATGAAGTTGAGATGGAGGGATGTAGAGGTATTGAAAAGCAACCACTCACCCTGACCACCCGCGTGAGGTCGTTGAACTTCTTCCGACATTGGGTGTGGGTCCTGGGCACCATGCTCCTGGAGGAGACATGCTGAGCCACCATCTCCACACTCTTCTATATTCGCATGGTAATGGCCTCCTGCCACTCTGTGGGTAGAGTACTGACCTTCGGCGCTCCACTGCACCAACCAGAGCCACCAAGACCCAGTAGCTGAAGCGCTGAGCTCGTTCCCTGGGCCTCTCCATTCTTCTTTGCAGCAGAATTCAAGTTCAGGTCTGTCCAATCCGAGATTCAAAGCTGCAATGAGCAGAGTGTGGCTGGAGAGCAAAATCGACCCTCCCCTTTAAGAACTGGCCGGTGCCAGTGTGTCTGTGTTCCATTGCTAACTGACATCACCTGCGCTGCGCCCGCGCTCTGAGTTAGCGCCTCGCTCCTCGGCGTTAGCACCTTAAGAGAGGTGTGTAGCGCCTGATTTAGCGCTCCAATCACCTCCAGGGGCGATAGAAGCCAAGTTTGCAGTCGGAGGCAATAATTAGCGCCAGGCGCTAAACTTTGCGCCCGGCCGATAATTGCGCCCCAAATGGGGCGATACCGAATTTCTCCCATAGTGCATTTCACAACCTCAGGACGTCCCAAAGCGCTTTACAGACAATGAAGTACTTTTTTGAAGTGTAGTCCCTGTTGTAATGAAGGGAAATGCGGCAGCCAATTCACACACAGCAAGCTCCCAAAACAATGTGATAATGGCCAGATTTTAGCAATGTTGATTGAAGGATAAATATTGGCCAGGACACCGGGGTGAACCCCGCTGCTCTTCTTTGAAATAGTGCCTTGGGATCTTTTATGTTCACCTGAGAGAGCAGACGGGACCTCGGTTTAACGTCTCATCCGAAAGACGGCACCTCTGACAGTGCAGCACTCCCTCAGCACTGCACTGGGAGTGTCAGCCTAGCTTTTGTGCTCGACTCTCTGGAGTGGGACGTGAAAGGAGAATTTCTTTTCCCATCAGGCTCAGCTGGATGGGGTCCAGGTCTCAGAGATTGAAAGGTACCTTTGCCACACCTGCCAGTCCCCAGGAGGTCCTATGTTATTGATTTTAGCTAAACTAAAGGCGCATCTGAAAAGTTTCACCAACGCACTGAAAGGGTTAAGATACAATGCCACCAGCTGCTCAAAGATAATCTGTATTCAGCTGTGCGTAGCAGGGCTGATCTTTTGGGAAAATTAGTCATCTAAAAGTAATGATACATATTGAAATACTTTACTTGCCCTCGGGTTAGATCCAGCACATTCGATTTCAATTGCTCTCTCAATTACTATATAGCAAGTGGATTTTGTTAATAGGAAGGTAACAGCATGCAGGTGAACTGATTCATATGACATTTCAATTTAGTGTTGGACAAATGGCTCATTTATCTACTAAACCTTTCTAATGTCTTTCTCTCTCTGGGATTTACGTTACACCCAAAACAGTTAAAGTGAAATGCCACCTTATTTTTTTCAATTGCACGTTTCAACAGCTCATATACAAATTAAGGACTCTGTCACGTGCCCTGAACCTTGCGCTGAGGAATCTGAGTTTGGATTGCTGTGTTTCCTTTTGTCCACCTTTTACCCCATAATCTATTCTGGTAAATAATTGTTGAGTTTTTTTTCTCTTTGGCTACCTGATCCCATCTGTGTCGCCTTCCAGGAATATAATTGGTCTGTGGGAACCGCATAACCTCCATTCCAGTGATTTCATTGGTCCGCAGGAGTCACATGACCCACCATTATTCTCCGAGCAAGCTGATCGAGCATGAGTAAAGTGACCCACAAAGACGTGGAATTGCGGCATTTATTGTTTGCCAGTAATGGCATGGCAGACACTCTTTCACCTTTGCCTCTGCATGGCCCCATACCCGCTACGACCTCACCAGTCTGGGGTGACAGGTGTTCTCCCACCCCACCCCGTGAGGATCTCAGGCCGCTTGTCTCTCTCTCCCTGGCCTCTCCAGCTTCCTCACTTTGAGTCTGTAGTCTGGCCTCCCACTCTTCCAGATTTAGGGCCTGATCCATGTTCTCAGGCATAGATACCCCCCTCTTGGAGTGATGCCAGTGTACAGAAAAAGAATTTGGTCAGGGATTATACAGTAAACCGATTGCCGAAATGCCTCACTAGCTTCTATACTCTCAAGTATAGAAGAAGAAGATGAGCAGGAACTCACCCGGACTTCTAAGATGGAGTCTGGCTGGCAGGAGCTGTTTGAGCCATTTGTGTGAAACTTTGAAAAAAAGAACTTGCATTTATATAGCACCTTTCACGACCTCAGGACGTCCCAAAGTGCTTCACAGCCAATGAAGTACTTTTGAAGTATAGTCACTGTTGTAATGTAGGAAACGCGCAGTCAATTTGCGCACAGCAAGCTCCCATAAACAGCAATGAGATAATTGCCAGATAATCTGTTTTAGGTGTTGGTTGAGGGATAAATATTGGCCAGGAGAGCAGGGAGAATTGCCCTGCTCTTCTTCAAATAGTGCCATGGGAACTTTTATGACCACACGAGAGAAATGACAGGGCCTCAATTTAACATCTCATCTGAAAGACGGCACCTCCGACAGTGCAGCATTCCCTCAGTACTGCACTAGAGTGTCAGCCTAGATTTTGTGCTCAAGCCTCTGGAGTGGGACTCGAACCCGCAACCTTCTGATTCAGAGGCGAGAGTGCCACCAACTGAACCAAGGAATTTAAAATAACATGGCTGGATCGACTGGTGGACCAATCAAAAGACACGGAGAGGTCTTTGTGCATTCAATAGTTCCGTCGACCAGTAGTCTCATCCTGGCTGCTCCCAAGTCTTCACGCACACGCATCACAACGGGAGGTCAACTAGTAAGGTATAATTTGTCATGCTTTCGAGCCCAAATTGTCTGAAAATTTGGGGAATGCAACCACACCTGCACGTCAGCCGACTACAATTATGTCATTATTTCCCAGAATGCATTGCAGGATGGAGCATTAAAGTCTTCCTCCGTTTACAGTTTGACAAAAGCTTTTGGTTTAGTAAATTAAACCCAGGAACCTTCTCATGAGTTAACTGTTGAACTTTTTTTTTCAAACATAAGGTAGAGTTCCCTTTTAATAAAAGATACAAGACGACATGGAAATGTCAAACTTTCCATGCCTTCGAGGGACAATATACCTCAGACATATTTCATTTTCCACAGAAGGTAATGCAATCAAATTCAAGGATGGATATCAGAGAACCTCTATCAGTCCCCTTCTCATTTTGCTGACCCTGTCAGTAATTGATTCTGCCCTTACTGTTATACAGGCAGCTGGTATAGAGTAACTTATAGCCAGCCTGTGAGTCAGAGTGAGACTGAAAGTTTGGTGCTAAATCAGAAGCAGATAGCAATATAGGAACAGGAGGAGGCCATTCAGCCCCTCGAGCCTGTTCCACCATTCAGTGAGATCATGGCTGATCTGCATCTCAACTCCATCTACCCACCTTGGTTCCGTATCCCTTATTGCCCTTGCCTAACAAAAATCTATCAATCTCAGTTTTGAAATTTTTAATTGATCCCCAGCATCAACAGCTTTTTGAGGGAGAGAGTTCCAGATTTCCACCACCCTTTGTGTGAAGAAGTGCTTCCTGACATCACCCCTGAACGGCCAAGCTCTAATTTTAAGGTTATGCCCCCTTGTTCTGGACTCTCCCACCAGGGGAAATAGTTTCTCTCTATCTACCCTATCAAATCCTTTACTCATCTTAAACGCCTCAATCAGATCACCCCTTAATCTTCTATTCTCAAGGGAACACAAACCTGGTCTATGCAACTTGTCCTCATAATTTAACGCTGTAAGCCCCAGTATCATTCTGGTGAATTTGCATTGCACCCCATCCAAGGTCAGTATATCCTTCCTGAGGTGCGGTGCCCAGAACTGACCGCAGTGCTCCAGATGGAGTCTAACCAGAGCTTTATACAACTGTAACATAACTTCCATCCCTTTTTATTCCAGCCCCCTTGAGATAAAGGCCAACATTCCATTAGCCTATTTGATTATTTTTTGTACCTGTCCAGTAGCTTTTAGTGATTTCTGTACATGGACCCCGAAATCTCTCTGCTCCTCCACAATTCCGAGCTTCTCGCATCTAGAAAATACTCTGGTCTGTCTTTCTTGTGTCCAAAGTGGATGACATCACACTTCCCCACATTGAACTCCAGCAGCCACAGTTTTGTCCACTCACTAAATCTATCAATGCCCCATTGCAACTTTCTGCTCCCGTCTACACTACTTACTGTGCCACCACAGGTGTAAATCTGGCAGAACATATAGCCCCCTCCCCCACCCCCACCCCTACTCCAGTTATAGAAAACGGCAGATTTTTATTCCATTGAAATTATCTGCAAGATTACCATCTATGCAGTAAAGATGAAAATCTGCCTCTGAGGCAGGAGTGAGGAATTTTGAGATGGTTCCTATTCCCTTAAACAAACACGTAAATAGTGAATTAATTAAAAGGACAATTGTTAGAAATTGCTCATTTCTCCCTTCTAATTACAACGAGCTTTTATCTTGTCAATTTAGATTTAATTCCCATAAAGGTCTTTGTCACTCGCTGCCATTATTATGCTGATTTTCTGGATCTTATTCATACTTACAAAATGCATTTCTACTCTCAGCTTGATCATTTGCAGTCACATTCTTCGTTTTTCCACCTTCTAACCTCTCTCCACCCTCAGGCCCATCATCGGACACTCCCTGCCATCCTAGAACTTTCCGTTACATTTTTTTTGCTGTCTGCCTACAGCAGTAACAATCGCCCCTTTGGTGAAGTTTCTGCCCCTCTTAATCAGAAGATCGTGGGTTCAAGTCCCCACTCTAGAGCACATAATCTAGGCTGACACTCCAGTGCTGTACTGAGGGAGTGCTGCACTGTCAGAGGTGCCGTCTTTCGGATGAAATGTTAAACCGAGGCCCTGTCTGCTCTTTCAGGTGGATGTAAAAGATCCCATGACACTATTTCAAAAGGGAGTTCTCCCTGGTATCCTGGCCAATATTTATCCCTCAACCAACATCACTAAAAAGAGACTATCTGGTCATTATCTCATTGCTGTTTGTGGGACCTTGCTGTGCACAAATTGGCTGCCGCATTTCCTACATGAGGGAGAAAGGAATAGAAGGATATGCTGATAAGGTGAGATGAAGTAGGGTGGGAGGGGACTTGTGTGAAGCATAACACCAGCATAAACCAGTTGGGCCAAATGGCCTGTCTCTGTGCTGTAAATTGTAAACAAACATTAAGGAGCCAAATATGGATATATTCAGCTAGTTATCATGAATATCAATGCTCTAAAAGGAGACTGTTTGACCCCCAGTGGATGAGAACAGATAGGGGTAAAAATTCAGTTGGTTGCGCCTCCCGTTAGCGCCTTAAGAGGGCGCTAATGGGGCGCAAAGCCGCTAACGCCCGGGTGCAGCGATGTTTGCGCCGCTCGGGAACTTAACTAGAGATTGTGCGGCGGCGCTAAAACTTACCGCTGCGACCACCTGCGCGCGCAGATTGTGACGTCATTCCATGGTGCAACGCCCTTGTGGCGCCCCGGAGCGGAAATTGAGTGGCGCCCCCTGCCTTACCGCCTGGTGCATCCAACGACCAGAAGAATTGAACGCTATCAATCGCTGTGGGGCTGGGGGGGGCGCTATTTAAAGGGGGCCTCTTCCTGTCTTTTATTGTTGGTGCCATTTTTGAACTACGCATTCTGAGAGAGAGAGGGAGAGACTTCTGGAGAGATTCAACGTTGTGTGAAGGAGTTTTGGGTACTGAGCAGCACTTTGCAGGTTCATTTTGATTTGCCATTCCTTGTATCGATTTAGCAGAGACTGTGGAGCAGAGACTGTGGGAGCTGCACTCTGAGCTCTTTGCCTGGTACTCTCCATTGTTCTTTCCAGCACATTTGATGTGCAAGTCTCTCCAGGCCGAGATTCAAGGCTGCAATGAACAGGATGTGGATGGAAAGCAAGATTAACCATCCCCTTTAAGAACTGGCCCATGCCATTGTGTGTGTGTTCCATTGCTGACTGACATTACATGAGCTTCGCCAGCGCTCTGAGTTAGCGCCTCACTCCTTGGCCTTTGAGCCTTAAGACCGGTGTGCAGCGCCTGCTTTAGCGCTCCACTCACCTCCCGGGGCGGTAAAAGTGAAGTTTCCAGTCAGTGCCGATAATTAGCGCCAGGCGCTAATATTTGCGTCCAGACGATATTTGCGCCCCAAATGGGGCGCGACCTAATTTCTACCCCATACTGTTTTATTGAAGCGTTAATAAAAATAAACTGAAAGTCTTGCCCTCAAGCCATTAGTAAGATCAAAAATGATTAATACCTGCATTTTGAGTGTTCTTCAAAATGCAAATGCTATTTTCTTTCTCCGTAAGTGGCGGGCAGGCTAGTTTAAAGTTGGAGAGGGGTCATATATGTGCTATGTGGGAAGTCAGGGACACTTTCGGTTTCCAGGGCAAACACATGTGCAGGAAGTGTCTCCAGCTGCAGCTACTCGAAATCCACATTTCGGGTCTGGAGCTGTGGCTGGAGTCACTGTGGAGCATCCGCGAGGCTGAGATCTACATGGATAGCATGTTTAATGAGGTGGTCACACTGCAGGTAAAGAGTGCACAGGCAGAAAGGGAATGGGTGACTGCCAGACAGAGTAAAAGAACTAGGAAAGTAGTGCAGGAGTCCCCTGGGTCCATCTCCCTCTCCAACAGATTTTCCGTTTTGGATACTGCTGGGGGAGATGGTTTCTCAGGGGAATGCAGCAAGAGCCAAGTCCGTGGCACTATGAGTGGATCAGCTGCACAGGAGGGGAGGAAAAAGAGTGGGAGAGCAATAGTGATAGGGGATTCTATCGTAAGGGGAACAGATAGACGTTTCTGTGGCCGCAGACGTGACTCCAGGATGGTATGTTGCCTCCCTGGTGCCAGGGTCAAGGATGTCACTGAGCGGCTGCAGGACATTCTGAAGGGGGAGGGTGAACAGCCAGAGGTCATGGTCCATATCAGTACCAACGACATAGGTAGAAAGAGGGACCAGGTCCTGCAAGCAGAATATAGGGAGCTAGGAAATAAATTAAAAAGCAGGACCTCAAAGGTAGTAATCTCAGGATTACTCCCAGTGCCACGTGCTAGCGAGAGCAGAAATAGGAGAATAGACCAGATGAATGCGTGGCTGGAGAGATGGTGTAGGAGGGAGGGATTTAAATTCCTGAGGCATTGGGACCGATTCTGCGGAAGGTGGGACCTGTACAAGCTGGACGGGTTACACCTCGGCAGAACCGGGACCAATATCCTCGCAGGGAGGTTTGCTAGTGCTGTTGGGAAAGATTTAAACTAGTTTGTCAGGGGGCTGGGAACTTAAGTGTGGGCCCAGAACGGAGAGAAACAAAGCTGGAAGTGCAAGTTAGAAAAGTAGTCAGCAAAACTAGTAGGGAGCAGAAACAAAGGCCAACAGTAAAGAGGGTCAAAGTGCAGAAAAATATTAAACAGGCAAAGTTGAAGGCACTTTATCTAAATGCACGTAGCATTTGCAACAAGGTGGATGAATTAATGGCACAAATAGAATTAAATGGGTATGATGTAATTGCCATTACAGAGACATGGTTGCAGGGTAACCAAAGCTGGGAACTGAATGTTCCAGGGTACTCAACATTTAGGAAGGACAGACAAAAAGGAAAAGGAGGTGGCGTAGCGCTGTTAATAAGGGATGAGATCGGTACGGTAGAGATAAAAGATCTTGGCTCGGCAGATCGTGATGTAGAACTAGAATCAGTTTGGGTGGAGCTAAGAAACAGCAAAGGGAGGAAAACATTGGTAGGAGTTGTGTATAGGCCACCAAACAGTAGTGGTAATGTAGGGCACAGTATCAATCAAGAGATTAGAAGTGCATTTAACAAGGGCAATACGGTAATCATGGGGGACTTTAATCTACATATTGACTGGGCAAATCAAATTACCACTAATGGTGTGGAGGACGAATTCTTGGAATGCATGCGAGATGGTTTCCTGGATCAGTATGTGGAGGAACCAACCAGAGAACAGGCTATTCTGGATCTGGTACAGTGTAATGAGAAAAGGCTAATCAATAATCTTGTGGTAAAGGGGCCTTTAGGGACAAGTGATCATAATATGATTGAATTTTACATTAAGTTTGAGAGTGATGTAGTCCAATCTGAAACTAAGGTCTTCAATCTAAACAGAGGAAACTACAAGGGTATGAGGGACAAGTTGGCCATGGTAGATTGGGAGACTACACTAAAAGGTATGAAGGTAGACATACAATGGCTAACATTCAAGGAAATAATGCATAATTTGCAACAAACATATATTCCTCTAGGACATAAAAACCCAAAAAGAAAAGTGATCCAACCATGGCTAACAAAATAAATTAAAGCTAGTATTAAGTCAAAGGACAAAGTATAAAGTTGTCAGAAAAAGCAGTTAGCCTGAGGATTGGGATCTTTTTAGAAATCAGCAAAGGGGGACCAAGAAATTGATAAAGAAAGGGAAAATGGAATATGAGCACAACTAGCGAAAAATATAAAAACAGATTGTAAAAGCTTCTATAGGTATGTGAAAAGGAAAAGACTGGCGAAGGTAAATGTAGGTCCTTTACAGTCAGAGACGGGACATAGTGGTTAGCACTGGTGCCTCACAGCGCCAGAGACCCGGGTTCGAATCTGACCTCGGGTGACTGTCTGTGTGGAGTTTGCACATTCTCCCCGTGTCTGCGTGGGTTTCCTCCGGGTGCTCCGGTTTCCTCCCACAGTCCAAAAATGTGTGGGTTAGGTTGATTTGGCTATGATAAATTGACCCTTAGTGTTAGGGGGGATTAAATATGTGGGGTTATGGGGATAGGATGGGATATGTTAGGGGGAATTAAATACGTGGGGTTACGGGGGTAGGGTGGGATATGTGTACTGTGGGGATTAAAGCAGGGACAGGGTACTGGATTTGGATGATCAGCCATGATCGTATTGAATGGCGGAGCAGGCTCGACGGGCCGAATGGCCTACTCCTGCTCCTAGATTCTATGTTTCTATGTTTCTATGGGAGAATTTATAATGGGGAATGAGGAAATGGCTTAGAAATTAAATAAATACTTTGTTTCTGTCTTCACGGAGGAAGACGCATAAAACCTCCCAGAAATACGAGAAAACCAAGGGTGTGGCGAGAATGAGGAGCTTAAAGAAATTATTATTAGTAAAAAAACAATACTAGCAAAATTAATGGGACTAAAAGTCGATAAATCCCAAGGACTGGATGACCTACATCCTAGGGTTTTGAAAGAGGTGGCCATTGGAATAGTGGACGCATTGGTTGTCATCTTCCAAAATTCTATAGATTCTGGAACGGTTCCTGCAGATTGGAGGATAGCAAATGTAACCCCGCTATTTAAGAAAGGAGGGAGAGAGAAAATGGGGAACTACAGACCTGTTAGCCTCACATCAGTAGTTGGGAAAATGCTGGAATCTATTATAAAGGATGCAATAACTGGGCACTTAGAAACTAATAGTAAGATTGGGCAGAGTCAACATGGATTTATGAAAGGGAAATCCTGTTTGACAAACCTATCGGAGTTCTTTGAGGATGTAACTAGTGGAGTAGACAAAGGGGAACCGGTAGATGTGGTGTATTTGGATTTTCAGAAGGCCTTCGATTAGGTCCCACACAAGAGGTTGGTGAACAAAATTAGGGCACATGGAATTGGGGGTAATATACTAGCGTGGATTGAGAATTGGTTAACAGACAGAAAACAAAGAGTCGGGATAAACGTGTCTTTTTCAGGATGGCAGGCTGTGACTAGTGGGGTACCGCAAGGATTGGTGCTTGGGCCCCAGCTATTCACAATCTATATCAATGATTTGGATGAGGGGACTAAATGTAACATTTCCAAATTTGTTGATGATACAAAGCTAGGTGGCAGTGTCAGTTACGAAGAGGATGTGAAGAGGCTTCAGGGGGATCTCGACAGGCTCAGTGAGTGGGCGAGAACATGGCAGATGGAATATAATGTGGATAAATGTGAAGTTATCCACTTTGGTAGAAAAAACAGAAAAGCAGAGTATTTCCTAAATGGTGAAAGATTGGGGAATGCAGTTACTCAAAGGGACCTGGGTGCCCTTGTACATGAGTCACTGAAAGTGAATATGCAGGTGCAGCAAGCCATTAGGAAGGCAAATGGTATGCTGGCCTTCATTACAAGAGGATTTGAGTACAGGAGTAAAGAAGTCCTGCTCCAATTATATAGGGCCTTGGTAAGACCACACCTGGAGTACTGTGTACAATTTTGGTCTCCTTACCTAAGGAAGGATATAATTGCCATAGAGGGAGTGCAACGAAGGTTCACGAGATTGATTCCTGGGATGGCGGGACTGTCGTATGAGAAGAGATTGAGTAAACTAAGCCTGTATTCTCTTGAATTCAGAAGAATGAGAGGGGATCTCAGTGAAGCATACAAAATTATTACTGGGCTTAATAGGGTGGATGCTGGGAAAATGTTTCCCTTGGTTGGGGAGTCTAGAACCAGGGGCCACAGCCTCGGGATAAAGGGTAGGCCATTCAGGATGAATTAAGATGGGCTAAATGGACTTCCTCGTCCTTAATTATCTGGTGATAATGGGCGTAAAGAATCCAAAGACTTCATTCTCTCCAATCGGTGAAGGTTACAATTAAGACAGTATTAACAGCCAAACACACTTATCCATTTGGGTGTTGTGATGTTATTACATGAACCCAAGCCTCAGTTACCCTATTCTAGATCAGTTTGCCCATCTTTTTACAGTTTCTTTCCAATCTTTACCAAGAGAGTGGTTAGAATGTGGAACTCGCTACTACATGGAGTAGTTGAGGCGAACAGCATAGATGCATTTAAGAGGAAGCGAGATAAACACATGAGGGAGAAAGGAATAGAAGGTTATGCTGATAGGGTGAGATGAAGAGGGGTGGGACGAGACTCGTGTGAAGCATAAACACCAGCATAGACCAGTTGGGCCAACTGGCCTGTCTCTGTGCTGTAAATTGTATCTAATTCTATGTAATCTCTCCCCGCTCCCTCCAAGCTCATCGTGTTCATTAGACCTACCTCCTGCTCCGTTGATTTTCTCCCTAACTACCTGTCTGTCTTTCCTGACCTCCATTCCAGCTGGTATCGTCAATGTTTTTTCTTTCCTTGGGCACCCTCTCTCTCCCCTTCAAAACTGCCGTCATTACCATCTGCCCCTCTGAAAACCCACCCTCGACCCATCTCCAACCTGGGTTCCATCGCCAACCTGATGCCATTGATCATATCATCGCCTCCCAATCCCATGCCCGTTTCTCCCGAAACTCCCTGTTGGAATCCCTCCAGCCCAGGTTCTGCCATTCTTGCAGCTTTGAAACAGCCATCTCTCTGACTATGACCATGGTCATGATGTGGAGATGCCGCGCTGGACTGGGGTGGACAAAAATGAGAAGTCGCACAACACCAGGTTATAGTCCAACAGATTTATTTAATTTTACAAGCTTTCGGAGCTGTCGCTCCTTCCTCAGGTAAGTTAGCAGTGAGAGAATCTCCCAGAATTCACAATTTAAACACAGACAAAATCTATTCAAATCTTTCCATCAAAGACACACTAAGAGCACAGCCAAGACAATGAGATGTGTCCCAGGGGGTCCAACGTGTCAAACCACCTGCTGGCGCAAAATCATAGAGCAGAAACTGATAGCCAAGTTCCGCACTCATGAGGATGGCCTCAATCGCGATATCGGGTTCATGTCACGATACAGAACGTGACTTGACATCATGGCCGGTCTTCCCAGGTGTTTTTTTTTTTTAAAAAGACTAACACAAGAACCAACACAAATTGACAGGATATGCAGCCAGCAGGTGGTTTGACACGTTGGACCCCCTGGGACACATCTCATTGTCTTGGCTGTGCTCTTAGTGTGTCTTTGATGGAAAGATTTGAATAGATTTTGTCTGTGTTTAAATTGTGAATTCTGGGAGATTCTCTCACTGCTAACTTACCTGAGGAAGGAGCGACAGCTCCGAAAGCTTGTAAAATTAAATAAATCTGTTGGACTATGACCATGGTGGCATCCCTCCTCGACCTTTCCCCAGCTTGTTCAATCCTTCCTGATAGCTATAATCTCTCATTTCCGTATCATTCCTGTAAAAAAAAATTGCACCTTCTCCAGTGCTTCTATATCCTTTCTGTAATATAGAGACCAGAACTGTGCACAATACTCTTTAAGTGTGGTCTAACCAAGGTTCGATACAAGTTTAACAGAACCTCTCTGCTTTTCAATTTTTGCATTTATATAGCGCCTTTCACTACTTCAAGAGGTCCCAAAGTGCTTTACAGCCAATTAGGTACTTTTGAAGTGTAGTCACTGTTGTAATGATGGGAGCTACCGCCTGAGTGGAGATTCTTCAACACAGCTCAGCTCCCAGTGTAGGTGAGAACTGTTCGGTCCAATCTTGGCTGTGAGCAGTGTGTGCCATCAGTAACTATTAGCTTACACGTCTGTAGCGCATCCTTGTGTAAAGGAAACAACTGTGGTGCATTTAACCAGGCAGAAATGGCAAACGTGTAGCGGGGGGATTTTTAATTTAGGTGGGCGGGGAGGCTGAAACCAAGAAGAAAGAGAAGAGTATCTAGGAGGTTTTTTGAAGATGGGTGGAGGTTTGGCCAGCCTCCCATCTTACACGCTCTGTAAACTTCAGCTCCGTTCACCCAACACCCCTGTGCTCACTGACATATATTGGCTCCCGGTCCAGCAACGCCTCGAATTTAAATTTCTCATCCTTGTGTTCAAATCCCTCCATGGCCTCGCCCCTCCTTATCTCTGTAACCTCCTCCAGCCCTGCAGTCCTCCGAGATCTCTGCGCTCCTTCAATTCTGGCCACTTGTGCATCCCCGATTTTCATCGCTCCACCATTGGTGGCCGTGCCTTCAGCTGCCTAGGCCCTAAGCTCTGGATTCCCTCCCTAAACCTCTCCGCCTCTGTACCTCTATCTCCTCCTTTAAGACACTCCTTAAAACCTACCTCTTTGGCCAAGCTTTTGGTCACTTCTCCTCAGTGACAGATTTTGTCTGATAACACTCCTGTGAAGCGCCTGGGGATGTTAATATCGCTATATAAATGCAAATTGTTGGTGCTGCTGTTGAAGTGATTTTGGAAGGGAGCGCCAGAGGGCAGGGAAAGTGTCTAAAAGATCTTGTATATATTTTGTGCTTTTAATGTAGAAAGCCATCCCAAGAGGCTCCACAGAGATATAATCAAAAAATTGACACTGAGCCAAAGAAGGAGATATTAGGACAGGTGACTAAAAGCTCGGTCAAAGAGGGTCTTAAAGGAGAGGAGGCGGAGAGGCGGAGGGATTTAGGGAGGGAATTCCAGAGTTTAGCGCCTAGACAGCTGAAGGCATGGCCGCCAATGGTGGTCGGGGGGGGGGGGGGGGCGGCGGGGGAGAAATGGCATGTACAAGAGGCTGGTATCAGAGAAACAGCGAATTCGGGGATGGGGGGGCGGTTTGTACAGCTGGAGGTGATTGGAGAGATAGGGAGGGGCAAGGAATGAAAGTTTTAAATTGGCACGTTGGGGTATGTGAGGAAACGGAGAGGGGTGAGTGGGACTGTGCAAGCTCGGCTATGGGCAGCAGAGTTTCAGATGAGCTGAAGTTTACGGAGGGTGGAGGCTGGGAGCCTGGCCAGGAGAGTGTTGGAATAGTCGAGTGTGGAGGTGGCAAGAGATAAAGGGGGAAAAGTTCGGTTGCTTAGCGCCTCCCGTTAGCGCTAATGGGGCACAACGCAACTAGCGACCGGGCGCGGCGATGTTTGCGCCGCTCGCGAAATTGACCAGAGTTTTTGCGGCGACGCTAAACTCTACCGGCCCGATCTCCTCCGCCCGCAGATCGTGACGTCAGTCGAGCGTGCAACGCCTCCAGTGGCACCCCCTTCCTTTCCGCCTGCCGCAATCAACGATAGGAAGACTGGAACATTTTCCAGTCGGTGAGGGGCTGGGGGAGCGTTATTTAAAGGCGCCCTCTTCCTGCCTTTTTCTGTGGGAGACAGTTTTGCAGCACTCATTCTGACAGAGACAGAGAGATTCTGAGAGAGAGAGAGAGAATTCTGCAGAAAGTCAACGCTGTGTGAAGTAGTTTTGGCTACTGAGCAGCACTTTTCAGGTTATTTTGGATTTGACCTTCATTACTTCGATTGTCAAGAGACTATGGGGGCTGCACTGATTCGGGGCAGTGTCCTGTGCCTGCAGAATCGGAGGCATCAGAGACGCAGAGAGAGAGTGGCAATCATGGCCAGAGGGAGGAGGGCCAACAGGCCTGTGCACAGGGTATTCTGGGAACAATTCTCCTACATTCATTTGTCTGAGGAGCAGTGTTTGCGTAGGCTGCGCTTCAACAAGGAGGTGGTCACTGAGCTCTGCCACCTGCTTCAGCCAGATCTGCAGCCTCAACTGAGGACCAGGACGTCTCTGTCGGTGGCAGTGAAGGTGACAGTGGCTCTGAATTTTTATGCCACCGGCTCCTTTCAAGCAGCTACTGGGGACATCGGCAATATCTCCCAGTTCGCGGTCCATTGCTGTATCCGTCAGGTCACAAATGCCCTCTATGAAAGGAGATGCCAGTACATCTCTTTCCCGATGACCCGGGCCAAACAGCATAAATGCGCATTGGGCTTTGCGAGGATAGCAGGCTTCCTCATGGTGCAGGGCGCCTTTGACTGCACACATGTGGCATTACGGGCACCGCATGAGAATGCAGAGGTTTTCAGAAACTGCAAGGGGTTCCACTCCTTAAATGTCCAGTTGGTCTGTGACCACAGACAGCTGATACCCGCTGTCAATGCCCGCTATCCTGGCAGCAGCCACGATGCTTTCATCCTGCGCCAGACTGGTGTGCCAAGGCTTTTCCAGGCAGCGCATCAGCCAATTGGTTGGCTCCTCGGGGACAAGGGTTATCCACTCTGCACCTGGCTGATGACACCGCTCTGTAACCCCAACACCCCTGCTGAGCTGCAGTACAATGAGAGCCATCTCGCCACCAGGAACATATTTGAGCAGACGATCGGCGTGCTCAAGCAACGGTTCCACTGTCTGGACCACTCAGGAGGAGCCCTGCAGTACTCGCCTGAGCGAGTCTCCCTCTTCATAGTTGTGTGCTGCATTCTTCATAACCTTGCAATCCTCAGGACCCAGCCAATGCCACCAGGCCTTGGTGCACCACCGGAGGAGGAGGAAGAGGAGGAGGATGATCAGCAACAGCACCAAGGTGGGAGGGAGGCCCACAATGTTGAGTTTGCAAGGGCCGTCCGTCAAAGACTGATAACAAGCCGCTTCTAGGCCCCTACTCAGGAAATGGCTTCTGGCATGGAGAACAACAGGATGGAAAGCAACCCGCAACCCTTATAGCCGGCCAAGGCAGCAATGATTCCACAGGCCAAACATGTACATTTTGGATACAACAACTTTTTTATTTTACAAACTCTGTGTGTCATTTATTCAGGACAAACTAATAGAAACAAACACAAAAAATCATTAATTAACATAACTGGTTCTCACTACCTAGAGATAATGGCCAAAACACTCAACAAAAGTTATCAGACGAACCTCGGCCTTTAATAAAAACATTCCCAACATTTCGTCAGACCTCCTACTTTTTGCCCTTCGAGGGTGATCTCCTTCCCTTGCCCACTTGCCCCCTTCCCACCCTACTGCTCCTCCGTAATGGGGCCCCAGTGACTGCAGCAAGGCTGGTGGAAGGCTGCTGAATGTCAGATCCTGAGACTACAGATGCCCTTGAAGGACGCCCTCGACCAGCTCTGGGCCTGGAGGGCCCAGCTGCAGACTGCACCAACTCTGCATGGACAGCAGCAGTCTGGGCTACAGACGGTGGCAAGTGCAGTGGGGAAGTGACAGTGGTGGCAGCAGGAATGCTGTCATCTTGAGAGAGTGATGCGGAGATGCCGGTGTTGGACTGGGGTGGACAAAAATGAGAAGTCGCACAACACCAGGTTATAGTCCAACAGATTTATTTAAAATTACAAGCTTTCGGAGCTATCGATCGCCCCTTCTTCAGTAACTTTACCTGAAGAAGGGGCGATCGATAGCTCCGAAAGCTTGTAATTTTAAATAAATCTGTTGGACTATAACCTGGTGTTGTGCGACTTCTCATCTTGAGAGAGGACAGCACCTCCCTGCTCGACCGACACACTGCCACTCCCACGGGGCAGCACATCAGCATCCGGAGCAATCTGCTGGAGCACAGATTGCTGGCCTGCTGCAGCGCCGTGAGAGCCCCGGGGAAATGTGTCCAAACCAGCGACAATGGCAGCAGTCAGTGCTTGCGTGGCCTCAATCTGAATCTGCATGAGAGCAGTCTGAGATTGGATCACGGCAGCCAGTGACTGAATTGCAGCACTAAGCTTCAGCGTGGCATCCGCCTGTGCTGCAGCGTAGTGCTCCACACTCCTTGCCAGTGCATCAATGCTTTTGGGCACCCTTCCCACTGCACTCATGAGCTCAGTGTGCATGTCCACCACCTGGGTGTTCATTTCAGCGATGAGCCGTTCCTCCTCTGCGTCCATTGCAGCAGGACTCGCTTGCCTACTCTCCCTCCGGGGAGAAGGCCCCCAAGCTTCCCTAGCCACATCGCGTTGTTGCAGCCCGCTGGGTCCTGGAGCTTCACCCTGATCAGACCCTTCCCCCCTGCTCCCCTCCAGGGAAGACGTGTTCCCAGTGTGGGCATGGGCTTCCTCGGGAGAGGGTGGCGCTGATGCTCCGGCTTCATCTTCCTCCTCGCCTGCAGCTTCACTCCCACTGGCAGCTTGAGGGCCCGTCTCCTCAGCTAGTGAATCACCATCTGAAAGCAGGGAGGTACAAGAGAGGCTTTAGCGTGAGGACAGGGGGGCAGTAAGGGAGGAAGGACTGGAGAGATTTAGTAAGTTGGATTGAAAGTGTAAAAGGCTGGTGTTGTGAGTGACAAGTGGAAGGAGAGAGGAGAGAAAGGTGATCACCTTACCATTGCTGTCCCGAACGGGGTCGGCCTCTCCAGGGGCAACAGGACCGATCACCTGGCTTGCCACAATCCTGTGGACGCGCGCCTCAAGATCGCTGAGGCTTTGCAGCTGAGGCCGCCCTCCACCCGTCTGTTGCTGCTGTCTCCTGTTGTGAGATAGCTTGGCCTGCAAGAAAAAGGACGCCGTCTGAGTAAATATGCAGCCATGGTCTTGCCTGATGTGCCTCCCATAGTTGAATAGCCCTTAATGTATGCAAGGTGTGGAATGTGCATGTGTGTTTTATGAGAGGGCCATAGGTCTTGGATGAGTGTTGGGCATTGGGGTTTTAAGACCCTCTGGCCATAGAGTGAGGTTGAGATGGCGGGATGGAGAGGTATTGAAAAGCAGCCACTCACCCTGACGACCCGAGTGAGGTCGTTGAACTTTTTGCGACATTGCGCATGGATCCTGGGCACCATGCACCTGGAGGAGACGTGATGAGCCACCTCCAACCTCTCTTCTGTAGTCGCGCGGCAATGGCCTCCTGCCACTCTCAGGGTACAGTATAGCTCTTTGGCGCTCCAGCGCGCCAACCAGAGCATCCAAGGCCCGGTCACTGAAGTGCTGAGCTCGTTCCCTGACTCTCTCAATAGTCCTTGGCTAGAAAATTTAGGCACAGGTCTGTCCATGACGAGATTCAAGCCTGCAATGAGCAGAGTGTGGCTGGAGAGCAAGATCGACCCTCCCCTTTAAGAACTGGCCGGCGCCAGTGTGTCTGTGTTCCATTGATAACTGACATCACCTGAGCTTCGCCCGCGCTCTGAGTTAGCGCCTCGCTCCTCGGCCTTTGCGCCTTAAGACAGGTGTGCAGCGCCTGATTTAGCGCTCCACTCACCTCCAGGGGCGCTAAAAGCCAAGTTTGCAGTCGGAGGTGATAATTAGCGCCAGGCGCTAAACTTTGCGCCCGGTCGATAATTGCGCCCTAAACGGGGCGATACCGAATTTCTCCCCCAAAGCCTCTGATGGCAGAGAGCAGGAAGCAAACTGACCCCAGATCTATTGCAATGCAAAAGTTGATGGGTATTTTTGCCCACTTCGTACCACCTCCCTCAACCGACATCAGTCACCTCACCAGTTCCCCTCTCCAGACTTCAGCCTGGTTTGCAGGAGCATTTATATCAGCTGGAAATACAACTTGAGCACATCATTAATGCGACAGAAATACCCTGGAAGATCAGAAAATGCAACGATAACCCAGAGAGAGTACAGCACAGAAAACAAACAAAAAACTTGGTTTTAATTTGCATGCAGACTTGTCTCTGTGTCTCTCCTGATCTGACGTTAGGGCTACAATGTACAGAGCTGGGAGGGGGGACAGAGGGCTGTTAGTGCTGCGATTATAAGAGGCTGGGACTGATTCACAGCGATTAGAGGCACCGTTCCTTCTCCCGCTCAAGAGCCTGACGTATGAGGCAAAGTGAGTCTCGGGGCTTCAAAAGGGCAACAAAACAGGCAATGAGCATTCAGAGCCGCACACACAGAGAGAGGACAACGCTTGCATCTGAGCCAGGTCAGTCTTCAGAGCTTGCGCCCTGGCGATCCGGAACACAACGGCGCAAAACCCGTCGACTTCAAGGCAAGTTTTGCGCCCGGGATTTGAATTCAGGAAACCGATGCGGGTAGTTTCCAAAAGTTAGGAATGCGATTAAAATAAAAAAAAGGAGGGGGGGTTGAGATAAAATTATGGAGAAATAGGAAATAAAATAAAGTATTCTGCACCATACAAGAATAAATTCACCATTTTTTTCAACTATTGAGCGCATTTTAACAATGCATTAAAACTAGTTTATTGTATTTACACGGATGTATTTGCGGTAAGACTTGCTTGTTTCGGGTGAATCGTTCCGATTCCTTATCAGTTTCCCTCCCTCCACTTTCCCTTTCCTCCCTCGCTCTTTATCTCTCCCCCTCTTTCTCAGTCTCTACGGAACTGCACCTTTTTCAATGCTTGTTTGGAATTTCATTTTTGTAAATGTTTGATCCACAGACCATTTTAAGAGGTGTTTTGTTTACATTTTATTTGATCCATGGTGTTTAGGGAACGTCCCTAATTCTCACCAAACGCACCGGAGTGGAGCTCAGACTGAGCTGGGACAGTTAGTGCTCTCATCCACTTTGTTGAATTCTCATTTTTACCAAAGAAAACAACACGAGGTATTTTTGTACACTTAGTGAAAACGGTCACTATTGTGCAACAACAGACAAGAAAAATAACTCAAATTAGCTTTGATGTGGAGATTCTGAGCAAGGGATCGTTCTTGCTTGTTAACGAGCATCCAATAGTCACATCTTTAAGTGCAGCTACTTAAAGTGGAACCTTCGATTGATACTGCGATTTAAAAAAAATAGTAGATTATCTGATCTTCTCTGGTCAAAAGTGTGAGGAGATTGAAAACAGCTGCTCCCTATTTACTGCCATTCATACTGAGAGAATTATTAATATTGCAAAATATAAACAGAATTATTAATGAGTTCTACTACAGCAATGGACAAAAGTTCTCATTGGTCCCAGTGTTAGAGACACTGGAAACACAGTGGGAGGTTTACTCTGGTCTCAGTATGTTTGAGACACTGGAAACACAGTGGGAGGGTTACTCTGGTCCCAGTGTTAGAGACACTGGAAACACAGTGGGAGGTTTACTCTGGTCCCAGTGTGTTCGAGACACTGGAAACACAGTGGGAGGTTTACTCTGGTCCCAGTGTTAGAGACACTGGAAACACAGTGGGAGGTTTACTCTGGTCCCAGTGTGTTAGAGACACTGGAAACACAGTGGGAGGTTTACTCTGGTCCCAGTGTTAGAGACACTGGAAACACAGTGGGAGGTTTACTCTGGTCCAGTGTGTTAGAGACACTGGAAACACAGTGGGAGGTTTACTCTGGTCCCAGTGTGTTAGACACACTGGAAACACAGTGGGAGGTTTACTCTGGTCTCAGTGTGTTAGAGACACTGGAAACACAGTGGGAGGTTTACTCTGGTCTCAGTGTGTTAGACACACTGGAAACACAGTGGGAGGTTTACTCTGGTCCCAGTGTTAGAGACACTGGAAACACAGTGGGAGGTTTACTCTGGTCCCAGTGTGTTAGAGACACTGGAAACACAGTGGGAGGTTTACTCTGGTCCCAGTGTGTTAGAGACACTGGAAACACAGTGGGAGGTTTACTCTGGTCCCAGTGTGTTCGAGACACTGGAAACACAGTGGGAGGTTTACTCTGGTCCCAGTGTGTTCGAGACACTGGAAACACAGTGGGAGGTTTACTCTGGTCCAGTGTTAGAGACACTGGAAACACAGTGGGAGGTTTACTCTGGTCTCAGTGTGTTCGATAAACTGGAAACACAGTGGGAGGTTTACTCTGGTCCCAGTGTTCGATACACTGGAAACACAGTGGGAGGTTTACTCTGGTCTCGGTGTGTTCGATACACTGGAAACACAGTGGGAGGTTTACTCTGGTCCCAGTATTAGAGACACTGGAAACACAGTGGGAGGTTTACTCTGGACTCAGTGTGTTCGATACACTGGAAACACAGTGGGAGGTTTACTCTGGTCCCAGTGTTAGAGACACTGGAAACACAGTGGGAGGGTTTACTCTGGTCTCAGTGTGTTCGATACACTGGAAACACAGTGGGAGGTTTACTCTGGTCCCAGTGTTAGAGACACTGGAAACACAGTGGGAGGTTTACTCTGGACTCAGTGTGTTCGATACACTGGAAACACAGTGGGAGGGTTTACTCTGGTCTCAGTGTTAGAGACACTGGAAACACAGTGGGAGGTTTACTCTGGTCCCAGTGTTAGAGACACTGGAAACACAGTGGGAGGTTTACTCTGGTCCCAGTGTGTTAGAGACACTGGAAACACAGTGGGAGGTTTACTCTGGTCCCAGTGTTAGAGACACTTGAAACACAGTGGGAGGTTTACTCTGGTCCCAGTGTTCGAGACACTGGAAACACAGTGGGACGGTTTACTCTGGTTTCGCTGTGTTCGATACACTGGCAACACAGTGGGAGGGTTTACTCTGGTCCCAGTGTGTTAGAGACACTGGAAACACAGTGGGAGGTTTACTCTGGTCTCAGTATGTTTGAGACACTGGAAACACAGTGGGAGGGTTACTCTGGTCCCAGTGTTAGAGACACTGGAAACACAGTGGGAGGTTTACTCTGGTCCCAGTGTGTTCGAGACACTGGAAACACAGTGGGAGGTTTACTCTGGTCCCAGTGTTAGAGACACTGGAAACACAGTGGGAGGGTTTACTCTGGTCCCAGTGTTAGAGACACTGGAAACACAGTGGGAGGTTTACTCTGGTCTCAGTGTGTTAGAGACACTGGAAACACAGTGGGAGGTTTACTCTGGTCCCAGTGTGTTAGACACACTGGAAACACAGTGGGAGGTTTACTCTGGTCTCAGTGTGTTAGAGACACTGGAAACACAGTGGGAGGTTTACTCTGGTCTCAGTGTGTTAGACACACTGGAAACACAGTGGGAGGTTTACTCTGGTCCCAGTGTTAGAGACACTGGAAACACAGTGGGAGGTTTACTCTGGTCCCAGTGTGTTAGAGACACTGGAAACACAGTGGGAGGTTTACTCTGGTCCCAGTGTGTTAGAGACACTGGAAACACAGTGGGAGGTTTACTCTGGTCCCAGTGTGTTCGAGACACTGGAAACACAGTGGGAGGTTTACTCTGGTCCCAGTGTGTTCGAGACACTGGAAACACAGTGGGAGGTTTACTCTGGTCCCAGTGTTAGAGACACTGGAAACACAGTGGGAGGTTTACTCTGGTCTCAGTGTGTTCGATAAACTGGAAACACAGTGGGAGGTTTACTCTGGTCCCAGTGTTCGAGACACTGGAAACACAGTGGGAGGTTTACTCTGGTCTCGTGTGTTCGATACACTGGAAACACAGTGGGAGGTTTACTCTGGTCCCAGTATTAGAGACACTGGAAACACAGTGGGAGGTTTACTCTGGACTCAGTGTGTTCGATACACTGGAAACACAGTGGGAGGTTTACTCTGGTCCCAGTGTTAGAGACACTGGAAACACAGTGGGAGGGTTTACTCTGGTCTCAGTGTGTTCGATACACTGGAAACACAGTGGGAGGTTTACTCTGGTCCCAGTGTTAGAGACACTGGAAACACAGTGGGAGGTTTACTCTGGACTCAGTGTGTTCGATACACTGGAAACACAGTGGGAGGGTTTACTCTGGTCTCAGTGTTAGAGACACTGGAAACACAGTGGGAGGTTTACTCTGGTCCCAGTGTTAGAGACACTGGAAACACAGTGGGAGGTTTACTCTGGTCCCAGTGTGTTAGAGACACTGGAAACACAGTGGGAGGTTTACTCTGGTCCCAGTGTTAGAGACACTTGAAACACAGTGGGAGGTTTACTCTGGTCCCAGTGTTCGAGACACTGGAAACACAGTGGGACGGTTTACTCTGGTTTCGCTGTGTTCGATACACTGGCAACACAGTGGGAGGGTTTACTCTGGTCCCAGTGTGTTAGAGACACTGGAAACACAGTGGGAGGGTTTACTCTGGTCCCAGTGTTAGAGACACTGGAAACACAGTGGGAGGTTTACTCTGGTCTCAGTGTGTTAGAGACACTGGAAACACAGTGGGAGGTTTACTCTGGTCCCAGTGTGTTAGACACACTGGAAACACAGTGGGAGGTTTACTCTGGTCTCAGTGTGTTAGAGACACTGGAAACACAGTGGGAGGTTTACTCTGGTCTCAGTGTGTTAGACACACTGGAAACACAGTGGGAGGGTTTACTCTGGTCTCAGTGTTTTCGAGACACTGGAAACACAGTGGGAGGGTTTACTCTGGTCTCAGTGTGTTCGATACACTGGAAACACAGTGGGAGGGTTTACTCTGGTCCCAGTGTGTTAGAGACACTGGAAACACAGTGGGAGGTTTACTCTGGTCCCAGTGTTAGAGACACTGGAAACACAGTGGGAGGGTTTACTCTGGTCTCAGTGTGTTCGATACACTGGAAACACAGTGGGAGGTTTACTCTGGTCCCAGTGTTAGAGACACTGGAAACACAGTGGGAGGTTTACTCTGGACTCAGTGTGTTCGATACACTGGAAACACAGTGGGAGGGTTTACTCTGGTCTCAGTGTTAGAGACACTGGAAACACAGTGGGAGGTTTACTCTGGTCCCAGTGTTAGAGACACTGGAAACACAGTGGGAGGTTTACTCTGGTCCCAGTGTGTTAGAGACACTGGAAACACAGTGGGAGGTTTACTCTGGTCCCAGTGTTAGAGACACTTGAAACACAGTGGGAGGTTTACTCTGGTCCCAGTGTTCGAGACACTGGAAACACAGTGGGACGGTTTACTCTGGTTTCGCTGTGTTCGATACACTGGCAACACAGTGGGAGGGTTTACTCTGGTCCCAGTGTGTTAGAGACACTGGAAACACAGTGGGAGGTTTACTCTGGTCTCAGTATGTTTGAGACACTGGAAACACAGTGGGAGGGTTACTCTGGTCCCAGTGTTAGAGACACTGGAAACACAGTGGGAGGTTTACTCTGGTCCCAGTGTGTTCGAGACACTGGAAACACAGTGGGAGGTTTACTCTGGTCCCAGTGTTAGAGACACTGGAAACACAGTGGGAGGTTTACTCTGGTCCCAGTGTGTTAGAGACACTGGAAACACAGTGGGAGGGTTTACTCTGGTCCCAGTGTTAGAGACACTGGAAACACAGTGGGAGGTTTACTCTGGTCTCAGTGTGTTAGAGACACTGGAAACACAGTGGGAGGTTTACTCTGGTCCCAGTGTGTTAGACACACTGGAAACACAGTGGGAGGTTTACTCTGGTCTCAGTGTGTTAGAGACACTGAAACACAGTGGGAGGTTTACTCTGGTCTCAGTGTGTTAGACGCACTGGAAACACAGTGGGAGGTTTACTCTGGTCCCAGTGTTAGAGACACTGGAAACACAGTGGGAGGTTTACTCTGGTCCCAGTGTGTTAGAGACACTGGAAACACAGTGGGAGGTTTACTCTGGTCCCAGTGTGTTAGAGACACTGGAAACACAGTGGGAGGTTTACTCTGGTCCCAGTGTGTTCGAGACACTGGAAACACAGTGGGAGGTTTACTCTGGTCCCAGTGTGTTCGAGACACTGGAAACACAGTGGGAGGTTTACTCTGGTCCCAGTGTTAGAGACACTGGAAACACAGTGGGAGGTTTACTCTGGTCTCAGTGTGTTCGATAAACTGGAAACACAGTGGGAGGTTTACTCTGGTCCCAGTGTTCGATACACTGGAAACACAGTGGGAGGTTTACTCTGGTCTCGGTGTGTTCGATACACTGGAAACACAGTGGGAGGTTTACTCTGGTCCCAGTATTAGAGACACTGGAAACACAGTGGGAGGTTTACTCTGGACTCAGTGTGTTCGATACACTGGAAACACAGTGGGAGGTTTACTCTGGTCCCAGTGTTAGAGACACTGGAAACACAGTGGGAGGGTTTACTCTGGTCTCAGTGTGTTCGATACACTGGAAACACAGTGGGAGGTTTACTCTGGTCCCAGTGTTAGAGACACTGGAAACACAGTGGGAGGTTTACTCTGGACTCAGTGTGTTCGATACACTGGAAACACAGTGGGAGGGTTTACTCTGGTCTCAGTGTTAGAGACACTGGAAACACAGTGGGAGGTTTACTCTGGTCCCAGTGTTAGAGACACTGGAAACACAGTGGGAGGTTTACTCTGGTCCCAGTGTGTTAGAGACACTGGAAACACAGTGGGAGGTTTACTCTGGTCCCAGTGTTAGTGACACTTGAAACACAGTGGGAGGTTTACTCTGGTCCCAGTGTTCGAGACACTGGAAACACAGTGGGACGGTTTACTCTGGTTTCGCTGTGTTCGATACACTGGCAACACAGTGGGAGGGTTTACTCTGGTCCCAGTGTGTTCGATACACTGGAAACACAGTGGGAGGGTTTACTGTGGTCTCAGTGTGTTCGATACACTGGAAACACAGTGGGAGGGTTTACTCTGGTCCCAGTGTGTTAGAGACACTGGAAACACAGTGGGAGGTTTACTCTGGTCCCAGTGTTAGAGACACTGGAAACACAGTGGGAGGTTTACTCTGGTCCCTGTGTGTTAGAGACACTGGAAACACAGTGGGAGGGTTTACTCTGGTCCCAGTGTTCGATACACTGGAAACACAGTCAGAGGTTTACTCTGGTCTCAGTGTGTTCGATACACTGGAAACACAGTGGGAGGTTTACTCTGGTTTCGCTGTGTTCGATACACTGGAAACACAGTGGGAGGGTTTACTCTGGTCCCAGTGTGTTAGAGACACTGGAAACACAGTGGGAGGGTTTACTCTGGTCTCGGTGTTAGAGACACTGGAAACACAGTGGGAGGTTTACTCTGGTCCCAGTGTGTTCGAGACACTGGAAACACAGTGGGAGGGTTTACTCTGGTCTCAGTGTTTTCGAGACACTGGAAACACAGTGGGAGGGTTTACTCTGGTCTCAGTGTGTTCGATACACTGGAAACACAGTGGGAGGGTTTACTCTGGTCCCAGTGTGTTAGAGACACTGGAAACACAGTGGGAGGTTTACTCTGGTCCCAGTGTTAGAGACACTGGAAACACAGTGGGAGGTTTACTCTGGTCCCTGTGTGTTAGAGACACTGGAAACACAGTGGGAGGGTTTACTCTGGTCCCAGTGTTCGATACACTGGAAACACAGTCAGAGGTTTACTCTGGTCCCAGTGTGTTCGAGACACTGGAAACGCAGTGGGAGGGTTTACTCTGGTCTCGGTGTTAGAGACACTGGAAACACAGTCAGAGGTTTACTCTGGTCCCAGTGTGTTCGAGACACTGGAAACACAGTGGGAGGATTTACTCTGGTCTCAGTGTTTTCGAGACACTGGAAACACAGTGGGAGGTTTACTCTGGTCCCAGTGTTAGAGACACTGGAAACACAGTGGGAGGGTTTACTCTGGTCTCAGTGTGTTAGAGACACTGGAAACACAGTGGGAGGTTTACTCTGGTCTCAGTGTTAGAGACACTGGAAACACAGTGGGAGGGTTTACTCTGGTCTCAGTGTTAGAGACACTGGAAACACAGTGGGAGGGTTTACTCTGGTCCCAGTGTTAGAGACACTGGAAACACAGTGGGAGGGTTTACTCTGGTCTCAGTGTTAGAGACACTGGAAACACAGTGGGAGGTTTACTCTGGACTCAGTGTGTTCGAGACACTGGAAACACAGTGGGAGGGTTTACTCTGGTCTCAGTGTTAGAGACACTGGAAACACAGTGGGAGGGTTTACTCTGGTCTCAGTGTTAGAGACACTGGAAACACAGTGGGAGGTTTACTCTGGTCTCAGTGTGTTAGAGACACTGGAAACACAGTGGGAGGGTTTACTCTGGTCCCAGTGTGTTAGAGACACTGGAAACACAGTGGGAGGGTTTACTCTGGTCTCAGTGTTAGAGACACTGGAAACACAGTGGGAGGGTTTACTCTGGTCTCAGTGTTAGAGACACTGGAAACACAGTGGGAGGTTTACTCTGGTCTCAGTGTGTTAGAGACACTGGAAACACAGTGGGAGGGTTTACTCTGGTCCCAGTGTGTTAGAGACACTGGAAACACAGTGGGAGGTTTACTCTGGTCCCAGTGTTAGAGACACTGGAAACACAGTGGGAGGTTTACTCTGGTCTCAGTGTGTTAGAGACACTGGAAACACAGTGGGAGGGTTTACTCTGGTCCCAGTGTGTTAGAGACACTGGAAACACAGTGGGAGGGTTTACTCTGGTCCCAGTGTGTTAGAGACACTGGAAACACAGTGGGAGGTTTACTCTGGTCCCAGTGTTAGAGACACTGGAAACACAGTGGGAGGGTTTACTCTGGTCCCAGTGTTAGAGACACTGGAAACGCCGTGGGAGGTTTACTCTGGTCCCAGTGTTAGAGACACTGGAAACACAGTGGGAGGTTTACTCTGGTCCCAGTGTTAGAGACACTGGAAACACAGTGGGAGGGTTTACTCTGGTCTCAGTGTGTTCGAGACACTGGAAACACAGTGGGAGGGTTACTCTGGTCCCAGTGTTAGAGACACTGGAAACACAGTGGGAGGTTTACTCTGGTCTCGGTGTGTTAGAGACACTGGAAACACAGTGGGAGGTTTACTCTGGTCTCAGTGTTAGAGACACTGGAAACACAGTGGGAGGTTTACTCTGGTCTCAGTGTTAGAGACACTGGAAACACAGTGGGAGGTTTACTCTGGTCTCAGTGTGTTAGAGAAACTGGAAACACAGTGGGAGGTTTACTCTGGTCCCAGTGTGTTAGAGACACTGGAAACACAGTGGGAGGTTTACTCTGGTCCCAGTGTGTTAGAGACACTGGAAACACAGTGGGAGGGTTTACTCTGGTCCCAGTGTGTTAGAGACACTGGAAACACAGTGGGAGGTTTACTCTGGTCCCAGTGTTAGAGACACTGGAAACACAGTGGAGGGTTTACTCTGGTCCCAGTGTGTTAGAGACACTGGAAACACAGTGGGAGGGTTTACTCTGGTCCCAGTGTGTTAGAGACACTGGAAACACAGTGGGAGGGTTTACTCTGGTCCCAGTGTGTTAGAGACACTGGAAACACAGTGGGAGGTTTACTCTGGTCCCAGTGTTAGAGACACTGGAAACACAGTGGGAGGGTTTACTCTGGTCTCAGTGTGTTAGAGACACTGGAAACACAGTGGGAGGTTTACTCTGGTCTCAGTGTTAGAGACACTGGAAACACAGTGGGAGGGTTTACTCTGGTCTCAGTGTTAGAGACACTGGAAACACAGTGGGAGGGTTTACTCTGGTCCCAGTGTTAGAGACACTGGAAACACAGTGGGAGGGTTTACTCTGGTCTCAGTGTTAGAGACACTGGAAACACAGTGGGAGGTTTACTCTGGACTCAGTGTGTTCGAGACACTGGAAACACAGTGGGAGGGTTTACTCTGGTCTCAGTGTTAGAGACACTGGAAACACAGTGGGAGGGTTTACTCTGGTCTCAGTGTTAGAGACACTGGAAACACAGTGGGAGGTTTACTCTGGTCTCAGTGTGTTAGAGACACTGGAAACACAGTGGGAGGGTTTACTCTGGTCCCAGTGTGTTAGAGACACTGGAAACACAGTGGGAGGGTTTACTCTGGTCCCAGTGTTAGAGACACTGGAAACACAGTGGGAGGGTTTACTCTGGTCTCAGTGTTAGAGACACTGGAAACACAGTGGGAGGTTTACTCTGGTCTCAGTGTGTTAGAGACACTGGAAACACAGTGGGAGGGTTTACTCTGGTCCCAGTGTGTTAGAGACACTGGAAACACAGTGGGAGGGTTTACTCTGGTCCCAGTGTGTTAGAGACACTGGAAACACAGTGGGAGGTTTACTCTGGTCCCAGTGTTAGAGACACTGGAAACACAGTGGGAGGGTTTACTCTGGTCCAGTGTTAGAGACACTGGAAACGCCGTGGGAGGTTTACTCTGGTCCCAGTGTTAGAGACACTGGAAACACAGTGGGAGGTTTACTCTGGTCCCAGTGTTAGAGACACTGGAAACACAGTGGGAGGGTTTACTCTGGTCTCAGTGTGTTCGAGACACTGGAAACACAGTGGGAGGGTTTACTCTGGTCCCAGTGTTAGAGACACTGGAAACACAGTGGGAGGTTTACTCTGGTCTCGGTGTGTTAGAGACACTGGAAACACAGTGGGAGGTTTACTCTGGTCTCAGTGTTAGAGACACTGGAAACACAGTGGGAGGTTTACTCTGGTCTCAGTGTTAGAGACACTGGAAACACAGTGGGAGGTTTACTCTGGTCTCAGTGTGTTAGAGAAACTGGAAACACAGTGGGAGGTTTACTCTGGTCCCAGTGTGTTAGAGACACTGGAAACACAGTGGGAGGTTTACTCTGGTCCCAGTGTGTTAGAGACACTGGAAACACAGTGGGAGGGTTTACTCTGGTCCCAGTGTGTTAGAGACACTGGAAACACAGTGGGAGGTTTACTCTGGTCCCAGTGTTAGAGACACTGGAAACACAGTGGGAGGGTTTACTCTGGTCCCAGTGTGTTAGAGACACTGGAAACACAGTGGGAGGGTTTACTCTGGTCCCAGTGTGTTAGAGACACTGGAAACACAGTGGGAGGGTTTACTCTGGTCCCAGTGTGTTAGAGACACTGGAAACACAGTGGGAGGTTTACTCTGGTCCCAGTGTTAGAGACACTGGAAACACAGTGGGAGGGTTTACTCTGGTCCCAGTGTTAGAGACACTGGAAACACAGTGGGAGGTTTACTCTGGTCCCAGTGTTAGAGACACTGGAAACACAGTGGGAGGTTTACTCTGGTCCCAGTGTTAGAGACACTGGAAACACAGTAGGAGGGTTTACTCTTGTCTCAGTGTGTTCGAGACACTGGAAACACAGTGGGAGGGTTTACTCTGGTCCCAGTGTTAGAGACACTGGAAACACAGTGGGAGGTTTACTCTGGTCCCAGTGTGTTAGACACACTGGAAACACAGTGGGAGGTTTACTCTGGTCTCAGTGTTAGAGACACTGGAAACACAGTGGGAGGGTTTACTCTGGTCCCAGTGTTAGAGACACTGGAAACACAGTGGGAGGTTTACTCTGGTCCCAGTGTGTTAGAGACACTGGAAACACAGTGGGAGGGTTTACTCTGGTCCCAGTGTTAGAGACACTGGAAACACAGTGGGAGGTTTACTCTGGTCCCAGTGTTAGAGACACTGGAAACACAGTGGGAGGTTTACTCTGGTCCCAGTGTGTTAGAGACACTGGAAACACAGTGGGAGGTTTACTCTGGTCCCAGTGTGTTAGAGACACTGGAAACACAGTGGGAGGTTTACTCTGGTCCCAGTGTGTTCGAGACACTGGAAACACAGTGGGAGGTTTACTCTGGTCCCAGTGTGTTCGAGACACTGGAAACACAGTGGGAGGTTTACTCTGGTCCCAGTGTTAGAGACACTGGAAACACAGTGGGAGGTTTACTCTGGTCTCAGTGTGTTCGATAAACTGGAAACACAGTGGGAGGTTTACTCTGGTCCCAGTGTTCGATACACTGGAAACACAGTGGGAGGTTTACTCTGGTCTCGGTGTGTTCGATACACTGGAAACACAGTGGGAGGTTTACTCTGGTCCCAGTATTAGAGACACTGGAAACACAGTGGGAGGTTTACTCTGGACTCAGTGTGTTCGATACACTGGAAACACAGTGGGAGGTTTACTCTGGTCCCAGTGTTAGAGACACTGGAAACACAGTGGGAGGGTTTACTCTGGTCTCAGTGTGTTCGATACACTGGAAACACAGTGGGAGGTTTACTCTGGTCCCAGTGTTAGAGACACTGGAAACACAGTGGGAGGTTTACTCTGGACTCAGTGTGTTCGATACACTGGAAACACAGTGGGAGGGTTTACTCTGGTCTCAGTGTTAGAGACACTGGAAACACAGTGGGAGGTTTACTCTGGTCCCAGTGTTAGAGACACTGGAAACACAGTGGGAGGTTTACTCTGGTCCCAGTGTGTTAGAGACACTGGAAACACAGTGGGAGGTTTACTCTGGTCCCAGTGTTAGAGACACTTGAAACACAGTGGGAGGTTTACTCTGGTCCCAGTGTTCGAGACACTGGAAACACAGTGGGACGGTTTACTCTGGTTTCGCTGTGTTCGATACACTGGCAACACAGTGGGAGGGTTTACTCTGGTCCCAGTGTGTTAGAGACACTGGAAACACAGTGGGAGGGTTTACTCTGGTCTCGGTGTTAGAGACACTGGAAACACAGTGGGAGGGTTTACTCTGGTCCCAGTGTGTTCGAGACACTGGAAACACAGTGGGAGGGTTTACTCTGGTCTCAGTGTTTTCGAGACACTGGAAACACAGTGGGAGGGTTTACTCTGGTCTCAGTGTGTTCGATACACTGGAAACACAGTGGGAGGGTTTACTCTGGTCCCAGTGTGTTAGAGACACTGGAAACACAGTGGGAGGTTTACTCTGGTCCCAGTGTTAGAGACACTGGAAACACAGTGGGAGGTTTACTCTGGTCCCTGTGTGTTAGAGACACTGGAAACACAGTGGGAGGGTTTACTCTGGTCCCAGTGTTCGATACACTGGAAACACAGTCAGAGGTTTACTCTGGTCTCAGTGTGTTCGATACACTGGAAACACAGTGGGAGGTTTACTCTGGTTTCGCTGTGTTCGATACACTGGAAACACAGTGGGAGGGTTTACTCTGGTCCCAGTGTGTTAGAGACACTGGAAACACAGTGGGAGGGTTTACTCTGGTCTCGGTGTTAGAGACACTGGAAACACAGTGGGAGGTTTACTCTGGTCCCAGTGTGTTCGAGACACTGGAAACACAGTGGGAGGGTTTACTCTGGTCTCAGTGTTTTCGAGACACTGGAAACACAGTGGGAGGGTTTACTCTGGTCTCAGTGTGTTCGATACACTGGAAACACAGTGGGAGGGTTTACTCTGGTCCCAGTGTGTTAGAGACACTGGAAACACAGTGGGAGGTTTACTCTGGTCCCAGTGTTAGAGACACTGGAAACACAGTGGGAGGTTTACTCTGGTCCCTGTGTGTTAGAGACACTGGAAACACAGTGGGAGGGTTTACTCTGGTCCCAGTGTTCGATACACTGGAAACACAGTCAGAGGTTTACTCTGGTCCCAGTGTGTTCGAGACACTGGAAACGCAGTGGGAGGGTTTACTCTGGTCTCGGTGTTAGAGACACTGGAAACACAGTCAGAGGTTTACTCTGGTCCCAGTGTGTTCGAGACACTGGAAACACAGTGGGAGGATTTACTCTGGTCTCAGTGTTTTCGAGACACTGGAAACACAGTGGGAGGTTTACTCTGGTCCCAGTGTTAGAGACACTGGAAACACAGTGGGAGGGTTTACTCTGGTCTCAGTGTGTTAGAGACACTGGAAACACAGTGGGAGGTTTACTCTGGTCTCAGTGTTAGAGACACTGGAAACACAGTGGGAGGGTTTACTCTGGTCTCAGTGTTAGAGACACTGGAAACACAGTGGGAGGGTTTACTCTGGTCCCAGTGTTAGAGACACTGGAAACACAGTGGGAGGGTTTACTCTGGTCTCAGTGTTAGAGACACTGGAAACACAGTGGGAGGGTTTACTCTGGTCTCAGTGTGTTAGAGACACTGGAAACACATTGGTTGGTTAACTTGGTCTCAGTGTTTTCGAGACACTTGAAACACAGTGGGAGGTTTACTCTGGACTCAGTGTGTTCGAGACACTGGAAACACAGTGGGAGGGTTTACTCTGGTCCCAGTGTTAGAGACACTGGAAACACAGTGGGAGGGTTTACTCTGGTCTCAGTGTTAGAGACACTGGAAACACAGTGGGAGGGTTTACTCTGGTCTCAGTGTTAGAGACACTGGAAACACAGTGGGAGGTTTACTCTGGTCTCAGTGTGTTAGAGACACTGGAAACACAGTGGGAGGGTTTACTCTGGTCCCAGTGTGTTAGAGACACTGGAAACACAGTGGGAGGGTTTACTCTGGTCTCAGTGTTAGAGACACTGGAAACACAGTGGGAGGGTTTACTCTGGTCTCAGTGTTAGAGACACTGGAAACACAGTGGGAGGTTTACTCTGGTCTCAGTGTGTTAGAGACACTGGAAACACAGTGGGAGGGTTTACTCTGGTCCCAGTGTGTTAGAGACACTGGAAACACAGTGGGAGGTTTACTCTGGTCCCAGTGTTAGAGACACTGGAAACACAGTGGGAGGTTTACTCTGGTCTCAGTGTGTTAGAGACACTGGAAACACAGTGGGAGGGTTTACTCTGGTCCCAGTGTGTTAGAGACACTGGAAACACAGTGGGAGGGTTTACTCTGGTCCCAGTGTGTTAGAGACACTGGAAACACAGTGGGAGGTTTACTCTGGTCCCAGTGTTAGAGACACTGGAAACACAGTGGGAGGGTTTACTCTGGTCCCAGTGTTAGAGACACTGGAAACGCAGTGGGAGGTTTACTCTGGTCCCAGTGTTAGAGACACTGGAAACACAGTGGGAGGTTTACTCTGGTCCCAGTGTTAGAGACACTGGAAACACAGTGGGAGGGTTTACTCTGGTCTCAGTGTGTTTGAGACACTGGAAACACAGTGGGAGGGTTTACTCTGGTCCCAGTGTTAGAGACACTGGAAACACAGTGGGAGGTTTACTCTGGTCTCGGTGTGTTAGAGACACTGGAAACACAGTGGGAGGTTTACTCTGGTCTCAGTGTTAGAGACACTGGAAACACAGTGGGAGGTTTACTCTGGTCTCAGTGTTAGAGACACTGGAAACACAGTGGGAGGTTTACTCTGGTCTCAGTGTGTTAGAGAAACTGGAAACACAGTGGGAGGTTTACTCTGGTCCCAGTGTGTTAGAGACACTGGAAACACAGTGGGAGGTTTACTCTGGTCCCAGTGTGTTAGAGACACTGGAAACACAGTGGGAGGGTTTACTCTGGTCCCAGTGTGTTAGAGACACTGGAAACACAGTGGGAGGGTTTACTCTGGTCCCAGTGTGTTAGAGACACTGGAAACACAGTGGGAGGTTTACTCTGGTCCCAGTGTTAGAGACACTGGAAACACAGTGGGAGGGTTTACTCTGGTCCCAGTGTGTTAGAGACACTGGAAACACAGTGGGAGGGTTTACTCTGGTCCCAGTGTGTTAGAGACACTGGAAACACAGTGGGAGGGTTTACTCTGGTCCCAGTGTGTTAGAGACACTGGAAACACAGTGGGAGGTTTACTCTGGTCCCAGTGTTAGAGACACTGGAAACACAGTGGGAGGGTTTACTCTGCTCCCAGTGTTAGAGACACTGGAAACACAGTGGGAGGTTTACTCTGGTCCCAGTGTTAGAGACACTGGAAACACAGTGGGAGGTTTACTCTGGTCCCAGTGTTAGAGACACTGGAAACACAGTAGGAGGGTTTACTCTTGTCTCAGTGTGTTCGAGACACTGGAAACACAGTGGGAGGGTTTACTCTGGTCCCAGTGTTAGAGACACTGGAAACACAGTGGGAGGTTTACTCTGGTCCCAGTGTGTTAGACACACTGGAAACACAGTGGGAGGTTTACTCTGGTCTCAGTGTTAGAGACACTGGAAACACAGTGGGAGGGTTTACTCTGGTCCCAGTGTTAGAGACACTGGAAACACAGTGGGAGGTTTACTCTGGTCCCAGTGTGTTAGAGACACTGGAAACACAGTGGGAGGGTTTACTCTGGTCCCAGTGTTAGAGACACTGGAAACACAGTGGGAGGTTTACTCTGGTCTCAGTGTGTTAGAGACACTGGAAACACAGTGGGAGGTTTACTCTGGTCCCAGTGTGTTAGACACACTGGAAACACAGTGGGAGGTTTACTCTGGTCTCAGTGTGTTAGAGACACTGGAAACACAGTGGGAGGTTTACTCTGGTCTCAGTGTGTTAGACACACTGGAAACACAGTGGGAGGTTTACTCTGGTCCCAGTGTTAGAGACACTGGAAACACAGTGGGAGGTTTACTCTGGTCCCAGTGTGTTAGAGACACTGGAAACACAGTGGGAGGTTTACTCTGGTCCCAGTGTGTTAGAGACACTGGAAACACAGTGGGAGGTTTACTCTGGTCCCAGTGTGTTCGAGACACTGGAAACACAGTGGGAGGTTTACTCTGGTCCCAGTGTGTTCGAGACACTGGAAACACAGTGGGAGGTTTACTCTGGTCCCAGTGTTAGAGACACTGGAAACACAGTGGGAGGTTTACTCTGGTCTCAGTGTGTTCGATAAACTGGAAACACAGTGGGAGGTTTACTCTGGTCCCAGTGTTCGATACACTGGAAACACAGTGGGAGGTTTACTCTGGTCTCGGTGTGTTCGATACACTGGAAACACAGTGGGAGGTTTACTCTGGTCCCAGTATTAGAGACACTGGAAACACAGTGGGAGGTTTACTCTGGACTCAGTGTGTTCGATACACTGGAAACACAGTGGGAGGTTTACTCTGGTCCCAGTGTTAGAGACACTGGAAACACAGTGGGAGGGTTTACTCTGGTCTCAGTGTGTTCGATACACTGGAAACACAGTGGGAGGTTTACTCTGGTCCCAGTGTTGGAGACACTGGAAACACAGTGGGAGGTTTACTCTGGACTCAGTGTGTTCGATACACTGGAAACACAGTGGGAGGGTTTACTCTGGTCTCAGTGTTAGAGACACTGGAAACACAGTGGGAGGTTTACTCTGGTCCCAGTGTTAGAGACACTGGAAACACAGTGGGAGGTTTACTCTGGTCCCAGTGTGTTAGAGACACTGGAAACACAGTGGGAGGTTTACTCTGGTCCCAGTGTTAGAGACACTTGAAACACAGTGGGAGGTTTACTCTGGTCCCAGTGTTCGAGACACTGGAAACACAGTGGGACGGTTTACTCTGGTTTCGCTGTGTTCGATACACTGGCAACACAGTGGGAGGGTTTACTCTGGTCCCAGTGTGTTAGAGACACTGGAAACACAGTGGGAGGGTTTACTCTGGTCTCGGTGTTAGAGACACTGGAAACACAGTGGGAGGTTTACTCTGGTCCCAGTGTGTTCGAGACACTGGAAACACAGTGGGAGGGTTTACTCTGGTCTCAGTGTTTTCGAGACACTGGAAACACAGTGGGAGGGTTTACTCTGGTCTCAGTGTGTTCGATACACTGGAAACACAGTGGGAGGGTTTACTCTGGTCCCAGTGTGTTAGAGACACTGGAAACACAGTGGGAGGTTTACTCTGGTCCCAGTGTTAGAGACACTGGAAACACAGTGGGAGGTTTACTCTGGTCCCTGTGTGTTAGAGACACTGGAAACACAGTGGGAGGGTTTACTCTGGTCCCAGTGTTCGATACACTGGAAACACAGTCAGAGGTTTACTCTGGTCTCAGTGTGTTCGATACACTGGAAACACAGTGGGAGGTTTACTCTGGTTTCGCTGTGTTCGATACACTGGAAACACAGTGGGAGGGTTTACTCTGGTCCCAGTGTGTTAGAGACACTGGAAACACAGTGGGAGGGTTTACTCTGGTCTCGGTGTTAGAGACACTGGAAACACAGTGGGAGGTTTACTCTGGTCCCAGTGTGTTCGAGACACTGGAAACACAGTGGGAGGGTTTACTCTGGTCTCAGTGTTTTCGAGACACTGGAAACACAGTGGGAGGGTTTACTCTGGTCTCAGTGTGTTCGATACACTGGAAACACAGTGGGAGGGTTTACTCTGGTCCCAGTGTGTTAGAGACACTGGAAACACAGTGGGAGGTTTACTCTGGTCCCAGTGTTAGAGACACTGGAAACACAGTGGGAGGTTTACTCTGGTCCCTGTGTGTTAGAGACACTGGAAACACAGTGGGAGGGTTTACTCTGGTCCCAGTGTTCGATACACTGGAAACACAGTCAGAGGTTTACTCTGGTCCCAGTGTGTTCGAGACACTGGAAACGCAGTGGGAGGGTTTACTCTGGTCTCGGTGTTAGAGACACTGGAAACACAGTCAGAGGTTTACTCTGGTCCCAGTGTGTTCGAGACACTGGAAACACAGTGGGAGGATTTACTCTGGTCTCAGTGTTTTCGAGACACTGGAAACACAGTGGGAGGTTTACTCTGGTCCCAGTGTTAGAGACAGTGGAAACACAGTGGGAGGGTTTACTCTGGTCTCAGTGTGTTAGAGACACTGGAAACACAGTGGGAGGTTTACTCTGGTCCCAGTGTTAGAGACACTGGAAACACAGTGGGAGGGTTTACTCTGGTCTCAGTGTTAGAGACACTGGAAACACAGTGGGAGGGTTTACTCTGGTCCCAGTGTTAGAGACACTGGAAACACAGTGGGAGGGTTTACTCTGGTCTCAGTGTTAGAGACACTGGAAACACAGTGGGAGGGTTTACTCTGGTCTCAGTGTGTTAGAGACACTGGAAACACATTGGTTGGTTAACTTGGTCTCAGTGTTTTCGAGACACTGGAAACACAGTGGGAGGTTTAATCTGGACTCAGTGGGGTAGAAATTAGGTCGCGCCCCATTTGGGGCGCAAATATCGTCCGCGCGCAAATATTAGCGCCTGGCGCTAATTATCGGCACTGACAGGAAACTTCACTTTTACCGCCCCGGGAGGTGAGTGGAGCGCTAAATTAGGCGCTGCACACCTCTCTTAAGGCGCAAAGGCCTAGGAGTGAGGCGCTAACTCAGCGCACGAGCGCAGCGCAGCTGCTGCCAGTTAGCGCGGGAACACAGACACACTGACGCCGGACACTTCTTAAAGCGGGGGGGGCCACTTGCTCCCCAGCCACACCCTGCTCATTGCAGCCTTGAATCTCAGCCTGGAGAGACCTGTAATCCATTTTGCTGCCAAGAATGGAGAGGGTGAGAGAACGCGCTCATCGCTTCACCGAGCGGGCCTTGGATGCTCTGGTTGACGCAGTGGAGCGCAGACGATGCATGCTGTTCCCAGAGAGTGGCAGGAGGCCTTTGCCACGCGAGTTCAGAAGAGTGTGGAGGGAGGTGGCTCAGAGCGTCTCCTCCAGGAGCATGGTGCCCAGGACCCATGTCCAGTGCCGCAAGAAGTTCAACGACCTCACTCGGGTCGTCAGGGTGAGTGGCTTTTTCTCAATACCTCTCCATCCCTCCATCTCAACCTCACTCTATGGCCAGAGGGTCTTAAAACCCCAATGCACAACACTCATCCAACACCTATGGCCCTTTCATCAAACACACACACACATTCCACACTTTGCATACAGTAAGGGCTATTCACCTATGGGAGGCACATCAGGCAAGACCATGGCTGCATATTGTAAGGGCTATTCACCTATGGGAGGCACATCAGGCAAGACCATGGCTGCATATTGTAAGGGCTATTCACCTATGGGAGGCACATCAGGCAAGACCATGGCTGTATATTGACTCAGATGCTGTCCTTTTTCTTGCAGGCTAAGCTGGCTCATAATCGGAGACAGCAGCAACGGACGGGTGGAGGGCGGCTTCAGCTGCAACCCCTCAGCGATCTGGAGGAGCGCGTCCACAGGATTGTGGCAAGCCGGGTGATCGGTCCCGTCGCCACTGGAGACGCCGACCCCGTTGTGGACAGCAATGGTAAGGTCATCACCTTTTTGTCCTCTGTCCTTCCACTTGTCCCTCACAATACCAGCCTTTGACACTTTCAATCCAACTTGCTAACTCGCTGCACTTATTCCTCCCTTACTGCCACCCTGTCCTCACGCTAAAGCCACTCTTGTACCTCCCTGCTTTCAGATGGTGATTCACCAGCTGAGGAGATGGTCCCTGAAGCTGCCACTGGGAGTGATGCTGCAGCTGAGGAGGAAGCCGGAGCATCAGTGCCACCCTCTCCCGAGGAAGCCCATGGCCACACTGGGAACACGCCTTCCCCGGAGGGGAGCAGGGGGGAAGGGGCTGATGATGGTGAAGTTCCAGGACCCAGCGGGCTGCAGCAACGCCATGGGGGGGGGAGGGAAGAACGGGAGCCTTCTCCCCAGAGGGAGAGTATGCCAGACACTCCTAATGCAATGGACGCAGAGGAGGAGCGGATGATTGCAGAAATGAACAGCCAGGCGGTGGTCATGCACACTGAGCTCATGGGTGCAGTGGGAAGGGTGCCCGAATGCATTGAGGCACTGGCAAGGAGTGTGGAGCACTTCGCTGTAGCACAGGCGGATGCCACACTAAAGCTTACTGCTGCAATTCAGTCACTGGCTGCCAGGAACCTATCTGAGCCTGCTCTCATGCAGACTCAGATTGAGGCCACGCGAGCACTGACTGCTGCCATCCTCGATGGTTCGTGCACATGTCCCCGGGGCTGTCACCGCGCCGCAGCAGGCCAGCAATCTGTTCTCAGGCAAATTGCTCCGGATGCTGAAGTGCTGCCCCGTGGGAGTGCCAGTGTGTCGGGCGAGCAGGGAGTTGCTGTCCTCTCTCACGATGACAGCATTCCTGCTGCCAACACTGTCACTTCTCCACTGCACTTGCCACCGCCTGTAGGACAGACTGCTGCCGCCCATGCAGAGTTGGTGCAGTCTGCAGCCGGGCCCTCCAGGCCCAGAAGTGGTCGAGGCCGGCCTTCAGGGGCATCTGCAGTGTCAGGGTCTGACAAGCAGCAGCCTTCCACCAGCCTTGCTGCAGCCACTGAGGTCCCATTACGGAGGAGCAGTAGGGTTAGAAGGGGGGAAGTGCGCAAGGGAAGGAGATCACCCTCGAAGGGCAAAAAGTAGGATGTGTGCCAAAATGCTGGTCATTTTTTTATTAAAGGCCGAGGTTCATGGCCCAACTTTTGTTTAGTGTTTTGGACATTATCTCCAGGTTGTGAGAACCAGTTATGTTATTGACTGTTTTTTGGTGTTTATTTCTATGAGTTTCTCATGAGGAATTGACACACACAGAGTTTGTACAATAAATAAGTTTCTGTATTCAAAATATACATGGCTGGTGGTTGGAATTATTGGTGCCTTGGCCGGCTTAGGGGTTGCGTGCTGGGTTGATTCGTGTTTGTAGCACTGGCAGGGGTCCTAGAAGCGGCTTGCTATTAGTCGTTGACGGACGGCCCTTGCAGTTTGACCATTGTGGGCCGCCCTCCTGCCTTGGTGCTGCTGCTGATCATCGTCCTCGGCCTGTTCCTCCTCTTCCTCCTCCTCCTCTTGTGGTGCTGCAAGGCCTGGTGGCATTGGCTGCGTCCTGAGGATTGCCATGTTGTGCAACATGCAGCACACCACTACGAATTTGGAAACTTGCTCAGGCGAGTACTGCAGGGCTCCTCCGGAATGGTCCAGACAGCGGAATCGTTGTTTGAGCACGCCGATTGTGCGCTCAATAATGTTCCTCGTTGCTTGTTGGCTTTCCTGGTACCGCAGCTCAGCAGGGGTGTTTGGCGCACGGAGCGGTGTCATCAGCCAGGTGCTCAATGCGTACCCCTTGTCCCCCAGAAGCCAACCAACTGGCTGATGCGGTGCCTCGAAAATTTCTGCCACAGTACTCTGGCGCAGGATGAAAGCATCGTGGCAGCTGCCCGGATAGTGGGCATTGACAGCGAGAATCACCTGTCTGTGGTCACAGACCAACTGCACATTCAAGGAATGGAACCCCTTTCTGTTCCGGAACTCCTCTGCATTCTCTCGCGGAGCACGCAAAGCCACATGCGTGCAGTCAATGGCGCCCTGCACCATGGGGAAGCCCGCTACCCTCGCAAAGCCCATAGCACGGTCATGCTGCTTGTCTGGGGTCATAGGGAAGGAGATGAAGTCTCGTCTCCTTGTGAAGAGGGCATTGGTGACCTGCCGAATGCAGCGATGCACCGCAAACTGGGAGATATTGGCGAGGTCCCCAACAGCAGCTTGGAATGAGCCAGTGGCGTAGAAGTTCAAGGCCACTGTGACCTTCACTGCCACCGACAGAGACGTCCTGGACCTCAGCTGAGGCTGCAGATCTGGCTGCAGCAGGTGGCAGAGCTCAGTGACCACCTCCTTGCTGAATCGCAGCCTTCGCAAACACAGCTCCTCGGACATGTGGATGTAGGAGAGCTGTTCACGATATACCCTGGGAGGGTAAGCTCTCCTGTACATGCGCCTGATGGGCCTCCTCCGTCTGGCCATCATTGCCACTCTCTGTCTGCGTCTCACTCTGCTCCGATTGAGCTGGAGCAGGACGACGCCCCCAATCATTGCAGCCCCCATCTTCTCTTTGCCAGAAAAGTAATGAGGTACAGCAACGAAAGTAGCAGCAAAGTTAGGATGAACTAGGCAAAACTACCTCACAAAGCGTTGAGTCAATGTAGAAGTCTCTCTCTCTCTCTCTCCGAATCTCTCTCTCTCTCTCAGAACGAGTGGTGCATAAATGTCGACCACAGAAAAAGACAGGAAGAGGCCCCCTTTAAATAGCGCCCCCCCCAGCCCCAGACCGATTGATAACGTTCCAGTCTTCCGGTCGTTGGAAGCGCCAGGCGGTAAGGCAGGGGGCGCCACTCAATTTCCGCTCCGGGGCGCCCCAAGGGCATTGCACCACAGAATGACGTCACAATCTGCGCGCGCAGGTGGTCGCAGCGGTAAGTTTTAGCGCCGCCGCACAATCTCAAGTTAAGTTCTCGAGCGGCGCAAACAGCGCTGCGCCCAGGCGTTAGCGCCTTAACGCCCCATTAGCGCCCATTTAAGGCGCTAACGGGAGGCGCAACCAACTGAATTTTTACCCCAGTGTGTTCGAGACACTGGAAACACAGTGGGAGGGTTTACTCTGGTCCCAGTGTTAGAGACACTGGAAACACAGTGGGAGGGTTTACTCTGGTCTCAGTGTTAGAGACACTGGAAACACAGTGGGAGGGTTTACTCTGGTCTCAGTGTGTTAGAGACACTGGAAACACATTGGTTGGTTAACTTGGTCTCAGTGTTTTCGAGACACTGGAAACACAGTGGGAGGTTTACTCTGGTCCCAGTATTAGAGACACTGGAAACACAGTGGGAGGTTTACTCTGGACTCAGTGTGTTCGAGACACTGGAAACACAGTGGGAGGGTTTACTCTGGTCTCAGTGTTAGAGACACTGGAAACACAGTGGGAGGGTTTACTCTGGTCTCAGTGTTAGAGACACTGGAAACACAGTGGGAGGTTTACTCTGGTCTCAGTGTGTTAGAGACACTGGAAACACAGTGGGAGGGTTTACTCTGGTCCCAGTGTGTTAGAGACACTGGAAACACAGTGGGAGGGTTTACTCTGGTCTCAGTGTTAGAGACACTGGAAACACAGTGGGAGGTTTACTCTGGTCTCAGTGTGTTAGAGACACTGGAAACACAGTGGGAGGGTTTACTCTGGTCCCAGTGTGTTAGAGACACTGGAAACACAGTGGGAGGTTTACTCTGGTCCCAGTGTTAGAGACACTGGAAACACAGTGGGAGGTTTACTCTGGTCTCAGTGTGTTAGAGACACTGGAAACACAGTGGGAGGGTTTACTCTGGTCCCAGTGTGTTAGAGACACTGGAAACACAGTGGGAGGTTTTACTCTGGTCCCAGTGTGTTAGAGACACTGGAAACACAGTGGGAGGTTTACTCTGGTCCCAGTGTTAGAGACACTGGAAACACAGTGGGAGGGTTTACTCTGGTCCCAGTGTTAGAGACACTGGAAACGCAGTGGGAGGTTTACTCTGGTCCCAGTGTTAGAGACACTGGAAACACAGTGGGAGGTTTACTCTGGTCCCAGTGTTAGAGACACTGGAAACACAGTGGGAGGGTTTACTCTGGTCTCAGTGTGTTCGAGACACTGGAAACACAGTGGGAGGGTTTACTCTGGTCCCAGTGTTAGAGACACTGGAAACACAGTGGGAGGTTTACTCTGGTCTCGGTGTGTTAGAGACACTGGAAACACAGTGGGAGGTTTACTCTGGTCTCAGTGTTAGAGACACTGGAAACACAGTGGGAGGTTTACTCTGGTCTCAGTGTGTTAGAGAAACTGGAAACACAGTGGGAGGTTTACTCTGGTCCCAGTGTGTTAGAGACACTGGAAACACAGTGGGAGGTTTACTCTGGTCCCAGTGTGTTAGAGACACTGGAAACACAGTGGGAGGGTTTACTCTGGTCCCAGTGTGTTAGAGACACTGGAAACACAGTGGGAGGTTTACTCTGGTCCCAGTGTTAGAGACACTGGAAACACAGTGGGAGGGTTTACCCTGGTCCCAGTGTGTTAGAGACACTGGAAACACAGTGGGAGGGTTTACTCTGGTTCCAGTGTGTTAGAGACACTGGAAACACAGTGGGAGGGTTTACTCTGGTCCCAGTGTGTTAGAGACACTGGAAACACAGTGGGAGGTTTACTCTGGTCCCAGTGTTAGAGACACTGGAAACACAGTGGGAGGGTTTACTCTGGTCCCAGTGTTAGAGACACTGGAAACACAGTGGGAGGTTTACTCTGGTCCCAGTGTTAGAGACACTGGAAACACAGTGGGAGGTTTACTCTGGTCCCAGTGTTAGAGACACTGGAAACACAGTAGGAGGGTTTACTCTTGTCTCAGTGTGTTCGAGACACTGGAAACACAGTGGGAGGGTTTACTCTGGTCCCAGTGTTAGAGACACTGGAAACACAGTGGCAGGTTTACTCTGGTCCCAGTGTGTTAGACACACTGGAAACACAGTGGGAGGTTTACTCTGGTCTCAGTGTTAGAGACACTGGAAACACAGTGGGAGGTTTACTCTGGTCTCGGTGTGTTAGAGACACTGGAAACACAGTGGGAGGTTTACTCTGGTCTCAGTGTTAGAGACACTGGAAACACAGTGGGAGGTTTACTCTGGTCCCAGTGTGTTAGACACACTGGAAACACAGTGGGAGGTTTACTCTGGTCTCAGTGTTAGAGACACTGGAAACACAGTGGGAGGTTTACTCTGGTCCCAGTGTTAGAGACACTGGAAACACAGTGGGAGGTTTACTCTGGTCTCGGTGTGTTAGAGACACTGGAAACACAGTGGGAGGTTTACTCTGGTCTCAGTGTTAGAGACACTGGAAACACAGTGGGAGGTTTACTCTGGTCCCAGTGTGTTAGACACACTGGAAACACAGTGGGAGGTTAACTCTGGTCTCAGTGTTAGAGACACTGGAAACACAGTGGGAGGTTTACTCTGGTCTCAGTGTGTTAGAGAAACTGGAAACACAGTGGGAGGTTTACTCTGGTCCCAGTATTAGAGACACTGGAAACACAGTGGGAGGGTTTACTCTGGTCCCAGTATTAGAGACACTGGAAACACAGTGGGAGGTTTACTCTGGTCCCAGTGTGTTAGAGACACTGGAAACACAGTGGGAGGTTTACTCTGGTCCCAGTGTTAGAGACACTGGAAACACAGTGGGAGGTTTACTCTGGTCCCAGTGTTAGAGACACTGGAAACACAGTGGGAGGTTTACTCTGGTCCCAGTGTTAGAGACACTGGAAACACAGTGGGAGGTTTACTCTGGTCCCAGTGTTAGAGACACTGGAAACACAGTAGGAGGGTTTACTCTTGTCTCAGTGTGTTCGAGACACTGGAAACACAGTGGGAGGGTTTACTCTGGTCCCAGTGTTAGAGACACTGGAAACACAGTGGCAGGTTTACTCTGGTCCCAGTGTGTTAGACACACTGGAAACACAGTGGGAGGTTTACTCTGGTCTCAGTGTTAGAGACACTGGAAACACAGTGGGAGGTTTACTCTGGTCTCGGTGTGTTAGAGACACTGGAAACACAGTGGGAGGTTTACTCTGGTCTCAGTGTTAGAGACACTGGAAACACAGTGGGAGGTTTACTCTGGTCCCAGTGTGTTAGACACACTGGAAACACAGTGGGAGGTTTACTCTGGTCTCAGTGTTAGAGACACTGGAAACACAGTGGGAGGTTTACTCTGGTCCCAGTGTTAGAGACACTGGAAACACAGTGGGAGGTTTACTCTGGTCCCAGTATTAGAGACACTGGAAACACAGTGGGAGGTTTACTCTGGTCTCAGTGTGTTAGAGACACTGGAAACACAGTGGGAGGGTTTACTCTGGTCCCAGTATTAGAGACACTGGAAACACAGTGGGAGGTTTACTCTGGTCCCAGTGTTAGAGACACTTGAAACACAGTGGGAGGGTTTACTCTGGTCCCAGTGTTAGAGACACTGGAAACACAGTGGGAGGTTTACTCTGGTCTCGGTGTGTTAGAGACACTGGAAACACAGTGGGAGGTTTACTCTGGTCTCAGTGTTAGAGACACTGGAAACACAGTGGGAGGTTTACTCTGGTCTCAGTGTTAGAGACACTGGAAACACAGTGGGAGGTTTACTCTGGTCTCAGTGTGTTAGAGAAACTGGAAACACAGTGGGAGGTTTACTCTGGTCCCAGTGTGTTAGAGACACTGGAAACACAGTGGGAGGTTTACTCTGGTCCCAGTGTGTTAGAGACACTGGAAACACAGTGGGAGGGTTTACTCTGGTCCCAGTGTGTTAGAGACACTGGAAACACAGTGGGAGGTTTACTCTGGTCCCAGTGTTAGAGACACTGGAAACACAGTGGGAGGGTTTACTCTGGTCCCAGTGTGTTAGAGACACTGGAAACACAGTGGGAGGGTTTACTCTGGTCCCAGTGTGTTAGAGACACTGGAAACACAGTGGGAGGGTTTACTCTGGTCCCAGTGTGTTAGAGACACTGGAAACACAGTGGGAGGTTTACTCTGGTCCCAGTGTTAGAGACACTGGAAACACAGTGGGAGGGTTTACTCTGGTCCCAGTGTTAGAGACACTGGAAACACAGTGGGAGGTTTACTCTGGTCCCAGTGTGTTAGACACACTGGAAACACAGTGGGAGGTTTACTCTGGTCTCAGTGTTAGAGACACTGGAAACACAGTGGGAGGTTTACTCTGGTCTCGGTGTGTTAGAGACACTGGAAACACAGTGGGAGGTTTACTCTGGTCTCAGTGTTAGAGACACTGGAAACACAGTGGGAGGTTTACTCTGGTCCCAGTGTGTTAGACACACTGGAAACACAGTGGGAGGTTTACTCTGGTCTCAGTGTTAGAGACACTGGAAACACAGTGGGAGGTTTACTCTGGTCCCAGTGTTAGAGACACTGGAAACACAGTGGGAGGTTTACTCTGGTCTCGGTGTGTTAGAGACACTGGAAACACAGTGGGAGGTTTACTCTGGTCTCAGTGTTAGAGACACTGGAAACACAGTGGGAGGTTTACTCTGGTCCCAGTGTGTTAGACACACTGGAAACACAGTGGGAGGTTTACTCTGGTCTCAGTGTTAGAGACACTGGAAACACAGTGGGAGGTTTACTCTGGTCTCAGTGTGTTAGAGAAACTGGAAACACAGTGGGAGGTTTACTCTGGTCCCAGTATTAGAGACACTGGAAACACAGTGGGAGGGTTTACTCTGGTCCCAGTATTAGAGACACTGGAAACACAGTGGGAGGTTTACTCTGGTCTCAGTGTGTTAGAGAAACTGGAAACACAGTGGGAGGTTTACTCTGGTCCCAGTATTAGAGACACTGGAAACACAGTGGGAGGTTTACTCTGGTCTCAGTGTGTTAGAGACACTGGAAACACAGTGGGAGGGTTTACTCTGGTCCCAGTATTAGAGACACTGGAAACACAGTGGGAGGTTTACTCTGGTCCCAGTGTTAGAGACACTGGAAACACAGTGGGAGGTTTACTCTGGTCCCAGTATTAGAGACACTGGAAACACAGTGGGAGGTTTACTCTGGTCTCAGTGTGTTAGAGACACTGGAAACACAGTGGGAGGGTTTACTCTGGTCCCAGTATTAGAGACACTGGAAACACAGTGGGAGGGTTTACTCTGGTCCCAGTGTGTTAGAGACACTGGAAACACAGTGGGAGGTTTACTCTGGTCCCAGTGTTAGAGACACTGGAAACACAGTGGGAGGGTTTACTCTGGTCCCAGTGTTAGAGACACTGGAAACGCAGTGGGAGGTTTACTCTGGTCCCAGTGTTAGAGACACTGGAAACACAGTGGGAGGTTTACTCTGGTCCCAGTGTTAGAGACACTGGAAACACAGTGGGAGGGTTTACTCTGGTCTCAGTGTGTTCGAGACACTGGAAACACAGTGGGAGGGTTTACTCTGGTCCCAGTGTTAGAGACACTGGAAACACAGTGGGAGGTTTACTCTGGTCTCGGTGTGTTAGAGACACTGGAAACACAGTGGGAGGTTTACTCTGGTCTCAGTGTTAGAGACACTGGAAACACAGTGGGAGGTTTACTCTGGTCTCAGTGTTAGAGACACTGGAAACACAGTGGGAGGTTTACTCTGGTCTCAGTGTGTTAGAGAAACTGGAAACACAGTGGGAGGTTTACTCTGGTCCCAGTGTGTTAGAGACACTGGAAACACAGTGGGAGGTTTACTCTGGTCCCAGTGTGTTAGAGACACTGGAAACACAGTGGGAGGGTTTACTCTGGTCCCAGTGTGTTAGAGACACTGGAAACACAGTGGGAGGTTTACTCTGGTCCCAGTGTTAGAGACACTGGAAACACAGTGGGAGGGTTTACTCTGGTCCCAGTGTGTTAGAGACACTGGAAACACAGTGGGAGGGTTTACTCTGGTCCCAGTGTGTTAGAGACACTGGAAACACAGTGGGAGGGTTTACTCTGGTCCCAGTGTGTTAGAGACACTGGAAACACAGTGGGAGGTTTACTCTGGTCCCAGTGTTAGAGACACTGGAAACACAGTGGGAGGGTTTACTCTGGTCCCAGTGTTTGAGACACTGGAAACACAGTGGGAGGTTTACTCTGGTCCCAGTGTTAGAGACACTGGAAACACAGTGGGAGGTTTACTCTGGTCCCAGTGTTAGAGACACTGGAAACACAGTAGGAGGGTTTACTCTTGTCTCAGTGTGTTCGAGACACTGGAAACACAGTGGGAGGGTTTACTCTGGTCCCAGTGTTAGAGACACTGGAAACACAGTGGGAGGTTTACTCTGGTCCCAGTGTGTTAGACACACTGGAAACACAGTGGGAGGTTTACTCTGGTCTCAGTGTTAGAGACACTGGAAACACAGTGGGAGGTTTACTCTGGTCTCGGTGTGTTAGAGACACTGGAAACACAGTGGGAGGTTTACTCTGGTCTCAGTGTTAGAGACACTGGAAACACAGTGGGAGGTTTACTCTGGTCCCAGTGTGTTAGACACACTGGAAACACAGTGGGAGGTTTACTCTGGTCTCAGTGTTAGAGACACTGGAAACACAGTGGGAGGTTTACTCTGGTCCCAGTGTTAGAGACACTGGAAACACAGTGGGAGGTTTACTCTGGTCTCGGTGTGTTAGAGACACTGGAAACACAGTGGGAGGTTTACTCTGGTCCCAGTGTGTTAGACACACTGGAAACACAGTGGGAGGTTTACTCTGGTCTCAGTGTTAGAGACACTGGAAACACAGTGGGAGGTTTACTCTGGTCTCAGTGTGTTAGAGAAACTGGAAACACAGTGGGAGGTTTACTCTGGTCCCAGTATTAGAGACACTGGAAACACAGTGGGAGGGTTTACTCTGGTCCCAGTATTAGAGACACTGGAAACACAGTGGGAGGTTTACTCTGGTCTCAGTGTGTTAGAGAAACTGGAAACACAGTGGGAGGTTTACTCTGGTCCCAGTATTAGAGACACTGGAAACACAGTGGGAGGTTTACTCTGGTCTCAGTGTGTTAGAGACACTGGAAACACAGTGGGAGGGTTTACTCTGGTCCCAGTATTAGAGACACTGGAAACACAGTGGGAGGTTTACTCTGGTCCCAGTGTTAGAGACACTGGAAACACAGTGGGAGGTTTACTCTGGTCCCAGTATTAGAGACACTGGAAACACAGTGGGAGGTTTACTCTGGTCTCAGTGTGTTAGAGACACTGGAAACACAGTGGGAGGGTTTACTCTGGTCCCAGTATTAGAGACACTGGAAACACAGTGGGAGGTTTACTCTGGTCCCAGTGTTAGAGACACTGGAAACACAGTGGGAGGGTTTACTCTGGTCCCAGTGTTAGAGACACTGGAAACACAGTGGGAGGTTTACTCTGGTCTCGGTGTGTTAGAGACACTGGAAACACAGTGGGAGGTTTACTCTGGTCTCAGTGTTAGAGACACTGGAAACACAGTGGGAGGTTTACTCTGGTCTCAGTGTTAGAGACACTGGAAACACAGTGGGAGGTTTACTCTGGTCTCAGTGTGTTAGAGAAACTGGAAACACAGTGGGAGGTTTACTCTGGTCCCAGTGTGTTAGAGACACTGGAAACACAGTGGGAGGTTTACTCTGGTCCCAGTGTGTTAGAGACACTGGAAACACAGTGGGAGGGTTTACTCTGGTCCCAGTGTGTTAGAGACACTGGAAACACAGTGGGAGGTTTACTCTGGTCCCAGTGTTAGAGACACTGGAAACACAGTGGGAGGGTTTACTCTGGTCCCAGTGTGTTAGAGACACTGGAAACACAGTGGGAGGGTTTACTCTGGTCCCAGTGTGTTAGAGACACTGGAAACACAGTGGGAGGGTTTACTCTGGTCCCAGTGTGTTAGAGACACTGGAAACACAGTGGGAGGTTTACTCTGGTCCCAGTGTTAGAGACACTGGAAACACAGTGGGAGGGTTTACTCTGGTCCCAGTGTTAGAGACACTGGAAACACAGTGGGAGGTTTACTCTGGTCCCAGTGTGTTAGACACACTGGAAACACAGTGGGAGGTTTACTCTGGTCTCAGTGTTAGAGACACTGGAAACACAGTGGGAGGTTTACTCTGGTCTCGGTGTGTTAGAGACACTGGAAACACAGTGGGAGGTTTACTCTGGTCTCAGTGTTAGAGACACTGGAAACACAGTGGGAGGTTTACTCTGGTCCCAGTGTGTTAGACACACTGGAAACACAGTGGGAGGTTTACTCTGGTCTCAGTGTTAGAGACACTGGAAACACAGTGGGAGGTTTACTCTGGTCCCAGTGTTAGAGACACTGGAAACACAGTGGGAGGTTTACTCTGGTCTCGGTGTGTTAGAGACACTGGAAACACAGTGGGAGGTTTACTCTGGTCTCAGTGTTAGAGACACTGGAAACACAGTGGGAGGTTTACTCTGGTCCCAGTGTGTTAGACACACTGGAAACACAGTGGGAGGTTTACTCTGGTCTCAGTGTTAGAGACACTGGAAACACAGTGGGAGGTTTACTCTGGTCTCAGTGTGTTAGAGAAACTGGAAACACAGTGGGAGGTTTACTCTGGTCCCAGTATTAGAGACACTGGAAACACAGTGGGAGGGTTTACTCTGGTCCCAGTATTAGAGACACTGGAAACACAGTGGGAGGTTTACTCTGGTCTCAGTGTGTTAGAGAAACTGGAAACACAGTGGGAGGTTTACTCTGGTCCCAGTATTAGAGACACTGGAAACACAGTGGGAGGTTTACTCTGGTCTCAGTGTGTTAGAGACACTGGAAACACAGTGGGAGGGTTTACTCTGGTCCCAGTATTAGAGACACTGGAAACACAGTGGGAGGTTTACTCTGGTCCCAGTGTTAGAGACACTGGAAACACAGTGGGAGGTTTACTCTGGTCCCAGTATTAGAGACACTGGAAACACAGTGGGAGGTTTACTCTGGTCTCAGTGTGTTAGAGACACTGGAAACACAGTGGGAGGGTTTACTCTGGTCCCAGTATTAGAGACACTGGAAACACAGTGGGAGGTTTACTCTGGTCCCAGTGTTAGAGACACTGGAAACACAGTGGGAGGGTTTACTCTGGTCCCAGTATTAGAGACACTGGAAACACAGTGGGAGGTTTACTCTGGTCCCAGTGTGTTAGAGACACTGGAAACACAGTGGGAGGGTTTACTCTGGTCCCAGTGTGTTTGAGACACTGGAAACACAGTGGGAGGGTTTACTCTGGTCCCAGTGTTAGAGACACTGGAAACTCAGTGGGAGGTTTACTCTGATCCCAGTGTTAGAGACACTGGAAACTCAGTGGGAGGTTTACTCTGGTCCCAGTGTGTTCGAGACACTGGAAACACAGTGGGAGGGTTTACTCTGGTCCCAGTGTTAGAGACACTGGAAACACAGTGGGAGGTTTACTCTGGTCCCAGTGTGTTAGAGACACTGGAAACACAGTGGGAGGTTTACTCTGGTCTCAGTGTGTTAGAGACACTGGAAACACAGTGGGAGGTTTACTCTGGTCTCAGTGTGTTAGAGACACTGGAAACACAGTGGGAGGTTTACTCTGGTCTCAGTGTTAGAGACACTGGAAACACAGTGGGAGGTTTACTCTGGTCCCAGTGTTAGAGACACTGGAAACACAGTGGGAGGTTTACTCTGGTCTCAGTGTTAGAGACACTGGAAACACAGTGGGAGGTTTACTCTGGTCTCAGTGTGTTCGATACACTGGAAACACAGTGGGAGGATTACTACGGTCTCAGTGTGTTCGAGACACTGGAAACACAGTGGGAGGTTTACTCTGGTCTCAGTGTTAGAGACACTGGAAACACAGTGGGAGGTTTACTCTGGTCCCAGTGTGTTCGATACACTGGAAACACAGTGGGAGGATTACTCCGGTCTCAGTGTGTTCGAGACACTGGAAACACAGTGGGAGGTTTACTCTGGTCCCTGTGTTAGAAACACTGGAAACACAGACCATTACAGTGGTCCCAGTGTTCAGGGAACGATAGCGTAGTGGTAATGTCACTGGGCTAATAATCCACGAGACATGAATTCAAATCCCACCACAGGCAGCTGGGGAATTTAAATTCTTCAGTTAATTAAATAAATCTGGAATAAAAAAGCTAGTGTCAGTAATGGTGACCATGAAACTATCAGGTTGTTGTAAAAACCCATCTGGTTCACTAATGCCTTTTAGGGAAGGAAATCTGCCGTCCTTAACTGGTCTGGCCTATATGTGACTCCAGACCCACAGCAATGTGGTTGACTCTGAAATGGCCTAGCAAGCCACTCAGTTGTAACAAACCGCTACGAAACAAAATCATCACTGCCCCATGACATCGCTGCAGGAGTTCCTCCGGGCAGTGTCCTAGGCCCAACCATCTTCAGCTGCTTTATCAATGACTTCCCTCCAACATAAGGTCAGAAATGGGGATGTTCGCTGATGACTACACAGTGTTCAGTGCCATCCACAACTCCTCAGATAATGAAGCAGTCCATGCCCGCATGCAACAAGACCCGGACGACATTCAGGCTTGGGCTGATAAGTGGCAGGTAACATTCACGCCACAGAAGTGCCAGGCAATGACTATCTCCAACAAGTGAGAGTCTAACCACTGCCCCTTGACATTCAATGGCATTACCATCGCCGAATCCCCCACCATCAACATCCTGGGGGTCACCATTGACCAGAAACTTAACTGGACCAGCTACATAAATACTGTGGCAACAAGAACAGGTCAGAGACTAGGTATTCTGCAGCGAGTGTCTCACCTCCTGACTCCCCAAAGCCTTTCCACCAGCTACAAGGCACAAGTAAGGAGTGTGATGGAATACTCTCCACTTGCCTGGATGAGTGCAGCTCCAACAACACTCAAGAAGCTCGACACCATACAGGACAAAGCAGCCCGCTTGATTGGCAGCCCATCTACCACCGTAAACATTCACTCCCTCTGCCACCGGCGTACCATGGCTGCAGTGTGTACCATCTGCAAGATGCACTGCAGCAACTCGCCAAGCTTCTTCGGCAGCACCTCCCAAACCCGTGACCTCTTCCACCTAGAAAGACAAGGACAGCTGGTGCATGGGAACACCACCACCTCCAAGTCACACACCATAAGAACATAAGAACATAAGAAATAGGAGCAGGAGTAGGCCAATCGACCCCTCGAGCCTGCTCCGCCATTCAATAAGATCATGGCTGATCTGATCCTAACCGCCAATCTACTATCTATCACAGAACCATCTCCTGCATCTAACAGAATTGCACACACGAAATAGGAGCAGAATCAGGCGAAGTATATCATCGCTGGGTCAAAATCCTGGAACTCCCTCCCTAACAGCACTGTGGGAGTATCTTCACCACACGGACTGCAGCGATTCAAGAAGGCGGCTCACCACCACCTTCTCAAGGGCAATTATGGATGGGCAATAAATGCTGGCCTTGCCAGCGACGCCCACACCCCATAAACGAATGAAAAAACTTTTTTTTAAAAGAACACTAAACACAGTGGGAGGGTTTACTCTGGTGACTATAATATTGTGCACATAGTGGAACATTGGTCCTTCTGATGCTGGCTTCTCTCTGCACATTAGTTTCATCCAACTTATAACGTAAATATTGTTATTACTCCTGCTTTCTGATGAACAAGAGTATCTGGCTTGCAAGCCTGAATGTGAAATCGGACTGGCTACTTTAACCATTTGAGATTTGCAGGGCTCTCTCTGCACCAAATGCAAAAATGGGAGAAGTTTATAATTGCTTTGTGTATTTCAAGACTCCTATTAATGCTGTTTGGTTCGGTAGGTTTCCCTAATTTACTGCTCCTCTATGTAATTTAACAATTTTATTGGTTCACAAGATTAACTATGGATGAGTAAAGCCATTTGGCCCTTTCAACTCATCCATCCGTGCTCACCCCTTCAGTGCGTTTACACCACCCCCCACCCCACACACAGACGCAGTATCTAAGCGTTTCTTCAATGATGTCAGGGTTTTTGCCTCCACGACCCTGCCCGGGGTCCATCCCATGTGTTGATCACTCCTTGTGTGAAGAAGAATTTGTGTGTTTGAAGACTAGTGCTGTTTCTAAATTTGCCTTTCACCAACTTGAACTTATCTCCCTTTGTCCCTACTGTGGTAGTTTAATTTGAAGAGGTCTAGGCACAGTCTGTGATGGAGTAGAGCAGTATGTGTGTTTGTTGAAAGCTGAGAAAGTCCTTCAGGAAGGAAGGGTTACAAAGTGTTCTTGGAGTGGTTGAGATGGCACCATTTGTTCCCCCTCATTACCATTAAAGGGGCTGATCAATAACTTCCAGCGGTTTTAGAAACCAATTTCTGCTGACGAGTGGCAGGAGAAGGTATCACTAAATATATGAGTCATATATGGCGCTGATATTGAGTTGGACTTTGTGAGTGACTTATGTCGGTCTGTCACCCAAGAGAAAGATGAAACCCATCAATAGCCCACTTGCTGTCGGGTTATAATTATTATCATGAGCGATTCAGTTGTGGCTCAGTGGGTAGCACTCTCACCTCTGAGTCAGAAGGTTGTGGGTTCAAGTCCCACTCCGGAAACTTGAGCACAAAATCTCGATTGACACTCCAGTGCAGTACTGAGGGAGTGCTGCACTGTCGGAGGTGCCGTCTTTCAGATGAGATGTTAAACCGAGGCCCCGTCTGCTCTCTCAGGTGGATGTAAAAGATCCCTTTGTGCTATTTTGAAGAAGAGCAGGGGATTTCTCCTAATGTCCTGGCCAACATTTATCACTCAACCAACATCACTGAAACCGATTATCTGGTCATTTCTCTCATTGCTGTTTGTGGGATCTTGCTGTGCACAAATTGGTTGCTGCGTTTCCTAGTGATGGCATTTCAAAAAGGTACTTAATTGGTAGTAAAGTGCTTTGAGGTCTTGAAAGGCACTATATAAATGCAAGTTCTTTCTTGCGTTATATATCCCAATATTTTACTAGGTTTTAAATTGTCATTTCGTATTGTCTAAACATTGAAAGTGCTGAGGCTACGATTAGACATAAGGGCCTTCTGAAGTCTTCCAGTGCTACATTGTATGGTTATGGCCAATATTATTTCATCCAGTGAACACTGGTTCCCATTTTATTTGCTCTTTTCCCAGCTGCATAACTGATCATATTGTTCTGCGAAACTTTAGCTGTGTCTGTCCCTTTTGGTCTCCCTATTTTATTACCATCAGAAAATTTGACAAGCTTGTATTTGGTTTTGTTAGCCAGGTTACCAATGTAGGTTAGAAGCAGCAGAAGTTCCAGCGCTGTCACCCCACAATTGTAACTCAACATGAGTCAGCAACTTCAGGAGAAGACAAATGTGTCTCCAAGGTCAGGTGACACAGACACCGCAGCACCAGGAATGTAAGATGGTGTCAAGGGTGGGCGATGGTAAAAAATGAAGAGCAAAGCAAAGTAGCAATTGTTTCTTTGACAGCACCTCCAAACCCGCGACCTCTTCCACCAAGAAGGACAAGGACAGCAGGCGCATGGGAACACCACCACCTCCAAGTTCTCCTCCAAGTCACACACCATCCTGACTTGGAAGTATATCGTCGATCCTTCATCGTCGCTGGGTCAAAATCCTGGAACTCCCTCCCTAACAGCACTGTGGGAGTACCTTCACCACACGGACTGCAGCGGTTCAAGAAGGCGGCTCACCACCATCTTCTCAAGGGCAATTAGGGATGGACAATAAATGCTGGCCTTGTGAGCGACACCCATGTCCCAAGAATAAAGTTTAAAAAATTCAGCCAGTGTATTCTGAAGGCACCACTATTAACCCTGCAAACCCCACTGTTGGACTGTTGTGTCTGACACCAAGTCACACGTAAGCTGGAATATCCTCCAACATAACACTGGCAAAGCTGAAGCCACTCGGCTCAACCCTCACCACATACTCTCCAGTTTGATCCTCCTTGCCTCTGCTTGCTCAGTGAGTCCAACAATGCACAGTCTCGGGGTCATGTTTGGACTTGAGCTGGGCTTTACATACTCTCCAGTTTGATCCTCCTTGCCTCTGCTTGCTCAGTGAGTCCAACAATGCACAGCCTCGGGGTCATGTTTGGACTTGAGCTGGGCTTTAATCCCATATCCTATGCGTGGTCTAACACTGCCTTTTTTCACTTTCACAGCATCACCTGCCCCTTGCCCTTGCCTCACTTCTACCACTTCTGATACCCTAATCCATGCCTTTGTACTTCCAGGCTCCAAGTCTCTCCTTGCTGGCCTCTCGAGTTCCAGACTTCCATCAAACTCAACTTGTCTAAAACTCCATTGCCCGCATACTGTCCTGCACTATCTTTTCCTTGCCCATCACTCCCCTTCCCCCAAAGCATTAACTTCCAAATCCTCATCTTCGTCCATCTACATGCCCAATTTCAACAACAACAACTGTCATTTATATAGTGCCTTTTAACGTAGTGAAAGGAAGTAGGGGGTGCACAAGAGGCCAGAATTGCAGGAACGCAGCGATCTCGGAGGGTTGTAGGGCTGGAGGTTACAGAGATAGGGAGGGGCGAGGCCATGGAGGAATTTGAAGACAAGGATGAGAATTTTAAATTTGAGGCATTGCCGGATCGGGAGCAAAGGTAGGACATTGAGCACAGTGGTGATGGGTGAACAGGACTTGCTGCGAGTCAGGATACGGGCAGCAGAGTTTTGGATGAGCTGAAGTTTACGGCGGGCGGAAGAGGCCGGCCAGGAGAGCGTTGGAATCATCGAGTCTGGAAGACTTTCTTTTTCCTTGTTAATAAAAGGACCATTTGAATGCAAATTGGCTAAATCTCAGCTCGTGAAGATCTGGCACTGTAGAACACAGAGTAACTGTTAAAAATTGATTTGCAATGGACTCCATATTATAGTGAGCAATGTCTTCTCCTCAGCTGCTGTCTGTGACCCCCAAGTGGTTACAACTTGCCCTCTGAGATGAGTCTGTTGTTAGACTGCTTCAAGAGAAACAGCATTATCATTAGTGTGTGACAACACAGCACAGTGGCACACAGCCCGCCAGAGAATAGTAGGAATCCTCTATGCACCAGGTCTTTTTCAGACAACACCAACTTGCATTTATATAGCATCTTTAATGTAGTAAAAAGACTCAAGGTGCTTCACAGCAGTGTTATCAGACAAAATTTGACACCGAGCCATATTAGGACAGGTGACCGAAAGCTTGGTCAAAGAGGTAGGTTTCATGGTGTGACCTGAAGGAGGAGAGAGAGGTTTAGAGATGGATTTCCAGAGCTTAGGGCCTAGGCAGCAGAAGGCACAGAGTGAAGGAAATCAGAGCTGTGCAAGAGGCCAGAATTGGAGAAGCGCAGAGATCTCAAATAATCATTTAAGGAAAGAAATCTTCATCAGTGGGTAATAGTCCCAGTATAAAGGGAGGTGTAATGTCAGTTGGCAACAATCAATAGATAATAAATGTTGATACATTTACACACATCCCTGTGATTAAACTCTTGTATCCCTATTTCTTTTACAGAACGAGTAAGATGGGCCCCACAGGTATAAGGAGGCTGGTCTGGAACCACAGTTTGATGGGCACACTGTTTCTAGTGGGTTTGCTGTTCCCACCCCTATACTCCTGTCATGGACAGATTGATCCCCTAGCTCTGGGTCGGGCAGACCCTCAGTGTTGGGAATCCTCCTCCGCGCTTCTCCTTGAAATGAGGAAACCCCGAATAGCGGACACTGTCAGCGGCTTCTGGGACTTCATGATCTACCTTAAGTCATCGGATGAGTCCAAACACGCCGCCCTCTTCTGGGTCCTGGCACAGCTATTCTGGGACATCTATGTGGACTGTATGATATCTCGAACCCACGGGTTGGGACGAAGACGATTCACTGAAGATGAAAAGGAACTAACCGCTCTACACGCCCAGATCTCAGGCAGTATGTCTCCAGTCATCATTTACATATGCTCTTGCTGTCCATTCATCCATCAGTACTCTCGTTCTATTAACCCTCCTCCCCCCACCTGCTCTCCTGAAGGTGCTAGTTTGACAAGGAACAGTTCCACGGGCAACTGGCAGCCTTCTGGCACATCGCCCAAGTGGTCATTCTCGTGTGTGAGCCTAGACAACAACATCAACTTGCATTTATATAGCGCCTTTAACGTAATAAAACGTCCCAAGGTGCTTTACAGGACCAAGGGTCAGTGCTGGGGCCACTGCTTTTTTTGATATATATTAATGACCTGGATATTGGAATACAGAGTAGAATTTCTAAATTTGCCAATGACACCAAACTTGGGGGTGTGGCAAACAGTGAGGATGATACCAATCGACTGCAACAGGACGTAGAAAGGCCAGCAGAATGGGCAGACAAGTGGCAGATGGAATTTAATACAGAGAAGTGTGAGGTGAAGCATTTTGGCAGAAGGAACAGGGAGAGGCAATATACACTTAATGGCACAGTTTTAAGAATGTGCAGGAACAGAGGGGCCTGGGAGTTAATGTGCATAGGTCCCTGAAGGTGGCGGGACATATTGAGAGAGTGGTTAGCAAAGCATATGGGATCTTGAGCTTCATAAATAGAGGTATTGAGTACAAAAGTAGAGAAGCTATGCTGAACCTTTATAAAGCGCTGGTTAGGCCACAACTGGAGTATTGCGTCCAGTTCTGGTCACCACACTTTAGGAAGGATGTGAAAGCCCTTGAGAGGGTGCAGAGGAGATTTACCAGAATGGTTCTGGGGATGGGGGATCTTACCTACAAGGACAGGTTGGAAAAGCTGGATTTGTTTTCATTAGAGCAAAGGATGCTGAGGGGTGATTTGATAGACGTGTACAAGATTATGACGGGTTTAGATAGGCTAGACTGGGAAGGCTGTTCCCACTAGTTGATGGTACAAGGATTAGGGGACACAGATTTAAGGTTTTGGGCAAGAGATACAGGGGGGATGTGAGGAGAACTTTTTTACGCAGCGAGTGGTGATGACCTGGAACTCGCTGCCGACGGAAGTGGTGGAAGCGGAGACACTCAATGTTTTCAAGGGGAGACTGGATAGGCACTTGAGGGAAATAAACTTGCAGGGCTATGGGGATAGAGCAGGGGAATGGGACTGACTGGATTGCTCTGCAGTGAGCCGGCATGGACGATGAGCCGAATGACCTCCTTCTGTGCCGTTATGACTCTATGGGGGAGAAATTCAGTATCGCCCCAATTGGGGCGCAATTATCGGCCGGGCGCAAAGATTAGCGCCTGCCGATAATTATCGCCACCGACTGCAAACTTGACTTTTATCGCCCCTGGAGGTGATTGGAGCGCTAAATCAGGCGCTTCACACCTGTCTTAAGGCGCAAAGGCCGAGGAGCGAGGCGCTACCTCAGAGCGCTGGCGAAGCTCATGTGATGTCAGTCAGCAATGGAACACACACACAATGACACGGGCCAGTTCTTAAAGGGGATGGTTGATCTTGCTTTCCATCCACATCCTGCTCATTGCAGCCTTGAATCTCGGCCTGGAGAGACCTGCACATCAAATCTGCTGGAAAGAACAATGGAGAGTACCAGGGAAGAGCTCAGAGTGCAGCCCCCACAGTCTCTTCTAAATTGATACAAGGAATGGCAAATCAAAATGAACCTGCAAAGTGCTGCTCAGTACCCAAAACTCCTTCACACAGCGTTGAATCTCTCCAGAAGTCTCTCTCCCTCTCTCTCAGAATGCGTGGTTCAAAAATGGCACCAACAATAAAAGGCAGGAAGCGGTCGCCTTTAAATAACGCTCCCCCACTCCCTTCATGACTGGAGAACGCTCCCCTCAACCTGTCGTTGCTAGCGTCAGGCGGTAAGGCAGGGGGCGCCACTCAATATCCGCTCCGGGGCGATACCGTGGCGTTGCGCACTCGACTGACGTCACGATCTGCCGGCGCAGGAGCTCGTGGCGGTAGTGTTTAGCGCCGCTGCAAAATGTCTAGTTAATTTCGCGAGCGGCGCAAACATCGCCGTGCCTGGGCGCTAGATGATTTGCGCCCCATTAGCGCCCTCTTAAGGCGCTAACGGGAGGCGCAACCAACTGAATTTTTCCCCCTATGACTCTATGACTAGGACAGCTGACCAAAAGCTCGGTCAAAGAGGTAGGTTTTAAGCAGAGTCTTAAAGGAGGAGAGAGAGGCAGAGAGGTTTAGGGAGGGAATTCCAGAGTTTGGGGCCAATATGGCTGAAGGCACGGCCACCAATGATGGGCCAAAGGGAGTAGGGGATGAACAAGAGGCCAAAGTTGGAGGAACACCGAGTTCTCGGAGATAGGATGGGGCGAGGCCATAGACAGTAAGTATTAGCAGACTAATTGAGCAAGGAGGTCACTGCAGCCAAGCATACCTGAATGCTTCAACAAGGATAGTTAGATAGCAATCGGTGGCAGGAAATGTGCCTGATTTCTCTCCTTGCTGCGACCAATTGCTGCTCTGACTGAGCGGCTAACTTGGCACAGACTTCCAATCAAACTCTGGACCTTCTGGGTGCTGGCATCACTCACTAGGCCACCAGGAACCAAGTCTCTGCTTAACTTTTATAGGTATTTTCCCCCTGTTTTCCTCAGCGGATGAATGCGATGTGTGTTGTTATTGGACCTTTCACGCCAGTCAGATCCCAGGTGTGATTCCCCAGTTGGAGGTGAAGAAATCTCTGGTCTTCAGTTGGCTAATCCCAGTCAGAACAGCAATTGAGGGGGTTGAATTTTCATCTTCACCCCCTGGGTGATGATCTGACGGAGTGCATCGCCTGCTTCATTTGTAGATATCACCCAAATTTTATTCCACTGCAGAATGAAAATCGGGCCTGTTCTACAACAGGCGGGCGATCCGCTCCACCAGATTACAAGACACAAGCAGTAGGGGCTTGAGAGAGGCTGGAATAGCAGAAAGACTAGGAGAACCAGTAGGAAAGATACCAGAGTCAATGCTAGATTTTCATTTCAACTTTTCATCAGCAGGATTTAGGACTTTGGCCTGTGGATGTTGGCTTCCCTATGATGGTGTATAATTGGAGCCTAGCCTAGCAAAAGACTTGCAATAGCATGATATTAGCGTTGATGGTTATGTTCAGAAGTCAGACAATTTTTTTTTAAATGAGGGTGGGGCAGTCCATAGCCCTCTCCCCTCCCTACCTCTGTAACCTCCTCCAGCCCTACAACCCTCTGAGATCTCTGCATTCCTCCAATTCTGGTCTCTTGCGCATCCCCTATTTTAATCACTCCACCATTGGTGGCCGTGCCTTCATCTGCCTAGCCCTAAGCTCTGGAATTCCCTCCCTAAACCTCTCCACCTCTCTTCTCCGACAAGATGCTCCTTAAAACCTACGTCTTTGACCAAGCATTTGGTCATCTGTCCTAATATCTCCTTATGTGGCTCTGTGTCAAATTTTGTCTGATAATGCTCCTGTGAAGCTCCTTGGGATGTTTTACTACATTAAAGGCACTATATAAATGTAAGTTTTTGTTGTTGTGATATATACCAGCTGCCCCTGATTTGCTACGTTATATCAAATATATGAGAATTTGAATCTGACACCAAATATGGTTGCAACTAAACCGTTTATTGTGTTCAACCAAGTCTTGACACACTCAATGTCTAAGCAGTAGTCATACAGAGAAATAATCAATATTACTCTGCTTTTCATCTGGGTAGAGAGTCGTAACCATCACTGATCCTTTGGTTCTTGTCTCTCTCTATAAACTGTGAAGTTCAAGATTTTTATAGACCTCTAGTCACGCATACTGTCCTTGATGATTCATTATGGCATGGTGAGAGTTATTGTGAACAAGACTCCCATAAATGAAGGATTTCCTGACAAACACCAGATGGCTAACTTGTTTACCACCTTGGGCCCGTTGTCCCATTTCCTATCTCAAGACTATTGTTTCACCATATATTGACAAAGTTTAGTCAACAGGTACGAATTAGAACATATGCAGAAAATAAACAGCAGTCTGCTAAATTGTGCACATTGAACCCCAACTTAACCATTTCATTATTTCTAGCTACAGTATAAATCTACAAGCCATTTATAAGTCAAAACAAACCAAAAACCGTAATCATGTGAGATTAAATCAAATCCTAAGTATATATGAATAGGGTATCTTACACAAAGCTTTTGGTTCCATTCCTGCTGTTAATAGATTTGAATTGTTAAATCAAGATGAACCCAGGAGCAGACTTAGATTTAATTCTCAAGTGTGAAGGTTTGTGGTCTGCGGATTAGAGCACAGAATCCAGGCTCACACTACAGTGCAATACTGAGGGAGTGCTACACTGTCTGAGGTGCTTTTCATGGCCTAAAGATGTCCCAAAGCACTTTACAACAAATGAAGTACTATTTTTTGAATTGTAGTCTCTGCTGTAATGTAGGAAGTACAGCAGGAATTTGCACACCGTAAGGCCCACAAACAGTAATGTGATAAATGACCAGATAATCTGTTTTAGTGGTGTTGGTTGAGGGATTAACATTGCCAGGACACCAGGGAGAACTCTCCAGCTCTTGAATTAGTGCCATGGGATCTTTTATGTCCACACGAGAGGGTAGACAGAGCCTCGGTTTAACATCTCATCTGAAAGACAGCACCTCCAACAGTGCAGCACTCCCTCAATACCGCACTGGAGTGTCAGTCTAGATTTTTGTGCTCAAGTCTCTGGAGTGGGACTTGAACCCACAACCTTCTGACTCAGAGTCAAGAGTGCAGCTCACTGAGCCACAGCTGACCACTGGCACTGCTGAGTCCTATAAAGGGGCTCAGCCGCCTTCCCTATTCAATTCTGATGAAGGTCTCTGTATCCGAAGCATTAACCTACCTTTGCTTGAACTGTTGGGAGTTTAGTGTAATTGCATGCCTCTTGATCCATTCTCATTTGTTCTATTAATGAGTGCTGTAAGTACATTGGGCTGTATTTTGCGACCCCCTTCGGGTACGTATGAGGTGCGCAAGTTCCAGGTTTAGGCATGCGAAGCACATGCGCTAAAACCCGGAACTTGCGCTAAAACCTGGAACTTGCAATCTGTCAAGAAGACTCTTGACAGATCATAGCCAACCCCGGAAGGTGGGCCTCTGCAGGTGGAGAGTTGCGCTATTTGCCCAACTTCCACCCGCTGAATGCCCGTGAACTTCTTACGCCTGGTAAAAGAAGGCATAAGGCATAAGGCCTGCTTTTACCAGCATAAGAGTTTTTAGAAAAATACAATATTTATCACTCCTTTATACATTAAAAAGCTTGTCCAATAAGGTAAGTTTATTTTTAGCCCTGTTAAAACATATAAAAAAATAAATTCAAAATTAAGTTTTTGTTTAAAATATCTAATTAAATGGCATTTTAATTTTAAATATGTAATTTTTTAAAACTTATTTCATGTGTTCGTGTATTTTTTAAGTGATCCCCATTCATACTTATGGGAGTTCTGTACGTACAGAACTCCCATAAGTATGAATGGGGATTCCCTTCTTTTATTGGTTGGGCCGGCCCACGTGATCCCAGGGGCGCTTGCCCGTGCGTACCCGGAGAGGCCCAGGATCGACAAGCCTCCGTATCTCCCGGGCCACCAGGTAAATGCGAGGATATTTTATAGGTCGGAGGCATCCGCCCGCGAGAAGCCTCCGAACGCAAATGTTGGGCCAGTATAACTGACCTTGGGGCTGTCATCATCCACTATAATTGACGCTACATATTTCCTTTTAATCTGTAATCTAGATGGCTGGTTTACACATCAGTGCGCCAGGCTGAACACTCTTATAAGGTCATTTATGAAATAGAGGCTCTGCTTATTTTGCGCCTGTTGTGAATTTTAATTTATGAGCATTTGTAACATGTTAACTGTAGCTGAACATTAATAGAGGTCACACATTCCTTCTCTCAAGTTACATTTTAAACTGACATTTCAGTGCAGTACTGAGGGAGTGCTGCACTGTCAGAGGTGCCGTTTTTCGGATGAGACGTTAAACTGAGGCTCCATCTGCCCTCTGAGGTGGATGTAAAAGATCCCGTGGCACTGTTTGAAGAAGAGCAGGGGATTTTCCCTGGGGTCCAGGCCAATATTTATTCCTGAACCAACATCGCGAAAAGCATTGCTATTTGTGGGAGCTTGCTGTGCACAAATTGGCTGCCGTGTTTCCTACATTACAACAGTGACTACACTTCAAAAAGTACTTCATTAACTGTAAAGTGCTTTATGACGTCCTGAGGTTATGAAAGGCGCTATATAAATACAAGGGGAAAAAATTCAGTTGGTTGCGCCTCCCGTTAGCGCCTTAAGAGGGCGCTAATGGGGCGCAAAGCAACTAGCGCCCGGGCGCGGCGATGATTGCGCCACTCGCGAAATTAACTAGACATTTTGTGGCGGCGCCAAACAGTACCGCCACGATCTCCTGCGCCGGCAGATCGTGACGTCAGTCAAGTGCGCAACGCCCTGGTAGCACCCCGGACCGGATATTGAGTGGCGCCCCCTGCCTTACTGCCTGCCGCTAGCAACGACAGGTTGAGGGGAGCATTTTGCAGTCAGGAAGGGACTGGGGGAGTGCTATTTAAAGGCAACCGCTTCCTGCCTTTTTTTGTTGGCGACATTTTTGAACCACGCATTCTGAGAGAGCGAGAGAGAGACTCCTGGAGAGATTCAACGCTGTGTGAAGGAGTTTTGGGTACTGAGCAGGACTTTGCAGGTTCATTTTGATTTGCCCTTCCTTGTATCGATTTAGAAGAGACTGTGGGGGCTGCACTCTGAGCTCTTTCCCTGGGTCTCTCCATTGTTCTTTCCAGCAGATTTGATGTACAGGTCTCTCCAGGCCGAGATTCAAGGCTGCAATGAGCAGGATGTGGATGGAAAGCAAGATCAACCCTCCCCTTTAAGAACTGGCCGGGGCCATTGTGTCTGTGTTCCATTGCTGACTGACATCACATGAGCTTCGCCAGTGCTCTGAGGTAGCGCCTCGCTCCTCGGCCTTTGCGCCTTAAGACAGCTGTGAAGCGCCTGATTTAGCGCTCCAATCACCTCCAGGGGCGATAAAAGTCAAGTTTGCAGTCGGAGGCGATAATTAGCACCAGGCGCTAATCTTTGCACCCAGCCGATAATTGCGCCCCAAACGGGGCGATACTGAATTTTTCCCCCCCAAGTCTTTTATCTTCCTGTTGGGCAGTGCATACGTGGCAAAGATCAGAATTTGTCTGTTGCTTTTCCATAAACATTTCTATTTGATAAAGATCAAACATTAGATGTAAATAAATATACCCAAGACACTCTAACTTGTTATACTGACCATTGATACATTGTTAATTTTTCCAGAATGAGTGTATGACTGAAATGTCTATCTGATAGTACAGACTGATCTCTATTAAGGACTAGGGACTAGTAGTTCTGGTGATGGGGATGAGAGACAAAGGCTAAGTTGGCCATGAGGTAGGCTTTAAAATTGACGAGTGGGCTCCACGTCTGACTTGAGCTCATCAAGGTAAAGGATGTAAACGTTGGGGGCAATGGATTTTTTTTCTATTTTTGGCCACCAGTATCAGATCTGAAGTATGTGTCAGATCCAAGGAGGGAGGGGGTGGTATAAACTGGTCTTGGGCGGTTTCACAAAACAGGCGATAGTGAATCAGCCGCCCGTTTTAGACTCCGCCCGATATTAGTTTCATTAGTCAACGGGCTGCCGATTCACTATGGCCCACTTTGCGCTACTGCCCAAGGTGAATTTCACCATCAAGGTAGATATAATCTGCCCCAGCACACATGTAGCCCCAATCTGAGAGAGCACCGTTCGCTGCCCTTTCCCCCCCACCAAGCCCCCCAACTGCTACTCAAACCCTTATACATGGCTTTGTCACCTCCAGATTCCACGACTCTGATGCTCTCCTTGCTGGTCTCTCAGTTTCCATAAAATCCAACTTGTCCAAAACTCTGCTGCATTGTCCTGGCCAATATTTATCCCTCAATTAACATAACAAAACAGATTATCTGGTCATTATCACATTGCTGTTTGTGGGAGCTTGCTGTGCACAATTTTGCTACCTTATAACTGACTACACTTCAGAAGTACTTAATTGGCTGTAAAGTGCTTTGGGACGTCTAGTGGTCGTGAAAGGCGCTGTATAAATGCAAGTCTTTCTTTCTTTATTGTACCGTCCCACTTGCCCATCATCCCAGTCCTCTCTGACCTTATGCTGGCTCCCCATCCCCCAACACGTCACATTTAAAATCCTTGTCCTTATCTAGAAACCCTTGAAAGGCCTTGCCCCACCCTATCTCTGCAATCTCCTCCAGCCCTATATGCCCTCCTGAATGCTCTGTTCCTCTGGCTCCAGCCTCCTGTACATCCCACACCACTCCCTCTTCCTTCAGCTCAACATTGATAGCAGAACTTTCAATCATCCCAGTCTTACTCTCTGGAACGCCCTACTTAAACCTCTCCACCTATTAAAAACCTTCTTAAGGCCCACCCTTTCGACCAAGTTTCTGATTGTTCTTCCTAATATCTCTGTCAGCTGTGGCTCAGTGGTAGCACTCTTGCCTCTGAGACCTGATGCTGTTCAAATCCCACTCCAGGGACTTGAGCCCAAAAATCTTGGCTGAAACTCCTGTGCAGGACTGAGAGAGTACTAGTAGAAGAAGACGCAGGGGAGTTCTCCCTGGTGTCCTGGCCAATATTTATTCCTCGACCAACTTCACTAAAACAGATTATTTGGTCATTATCTCATTGCTGTTTGTGGGACCTTGCTGTGTGCAAATTAGCTACCACATTTCCTACATTACAGCAGTGATTGCAGTTCAAAAGTACTTCATTGGCTGTGAAGCACTTTGGGATGTCCTGAGGTTGTGAAAGGCGCTGTAGAAATACAAGTCTTTCTTTTCTCGCTTCTTGGTTCAGCTTCCAATTCTTTGTACCTAGTTGTGAAGCCCTTTGGGAGCGTTCTGTACGTTACAGGCGTTGTACAGATGCAAGTTGCTGTTGTGCAGTGTCAATGAGACATTTCCATCTTCTACACATTGTCCTCACAACCAGTGTGAGATTGGCTATCAGGGCTCAATTCTAGGTGGTATTGTGAGGTGGTTCTGTGTTGATTAGGAATTGGGTTTAGACCGAGCAAACTCATTTTCTGCAGGTGCTTCAAGCCAGCATAGAGAGGATACATTCATCAAAGGCAATCAATATAGTTTCTGATCAGCAAGGCTTTCTGTGCAAATGTTCAACATATTTGTCCTCTTGGGGCAATGTCTAAGCAGGCACTTATTTTAAACAGGTTCAAATTTTCCTAGAAACAGAAGTGCACAGAGGAATTTATGTGAACATTGTCATTCAGAAACTATGCCATTGAATTTGTACCTGGATCACCAGTTAAAAGGAATCTGTTGTAACTCACTGGCCAGGATTTCAACACCCCCCCCCCCCCCCCTCTCGTCCAGTGAGAATGGTGCGTGGGAGGGGTTAAATTAGGCCCAGTTGACTTGCCAGCCTGAGGCCATTCCGTTCCCACCTGGCACCATCTTATCTTCGCCGGCTTTCAAGTTGGCCAAGGCTCCCGCTGAAGGCAGTCGGAGGCTACCTTGCATTCCAAAGTCGCGGACTGATGACTTCATCGGTGCCACAACATGATTTCTTTGTTGTATCGGGGAGAGTCCCGCAGAACCATGGCGGGAGGAGTCGACTGGCCGGAAGAAGCCACGGCATGTTTCAAAAAAATACTTCTGTCATAACTCTTTGTGGGTCAGGAGGAGCAGGCGTGCTCCCCCAAGACCCCGCAAGGAGTCCTTAAGCCTCCCCAGCCCCAGCTTCCTGTTAGATTACAGTGGGAACCCCCCATTCCCCCTCCCCCCCCGATCGTCTCCAGACCCCTACTCCCACTGACTGCCGGGGTCGTTCCTACGGGTCCCTGGCTGCGGCCTCCTGTCGCCAAATTACCGTTCCCGCCCCCTTTTGAAATCGGGGGCGCTGTATCACCCATTCCTTTAGTTGAGTACATGGAAGGGGTTCTGACTGAAGGAAGCTAAGCTTTGAATCTCCCATGCTCAGTTTATTCTCGGATTCAAAACTAAACTTTCAGCTTTGAAATTCCATTCTTGCCTCCATCTTCTCAGCCACAGTTGACACCACCCGCCCACCCCCACCATAGATTATATCTCTTCCGGCCCCAGTCTCCCGTTCATCATCAGCTGATAATGGGTCAGGTATCCAAACCGGCTTTGTGTCTTGTTTAAGTGGCTCCCATTCTAGGGAGGAACTGGCTTCTGAATTAGTAATGTACCATTTGTGTTAGGAACATAGGAACATAGGAACAGGAGTAGGCTAATAAACAAGTGTTCAAAGAAATGACTTTTTCCCCTATGATTTTTGTCCCGGGTTGCTCGGTGCAGTGTCCTGGAGATTAGTTTTGAATTCCTGGAGACTCCAGGGCAATCCTGGAGGGTTGGTAACCCTACACCTAATGTGTGCTGGAATATGCAACGCGAGGTACCGGGCCTTTGCAAGTCTGGTTAATAATGACAGAATTTTTGCTTTCTTCTCAGGGTCCTTTGTAGAGGGTCAAAGGGTGAACGATCCCAAAGGAAAAGAATTTGTCCAAGACTGGGTTGGCATCCAAGTGTACAGGAGTGGTCCTGGCATCATGCAGAGCAGGATAGCAAAAAACATGGGGCTCAAAAGAGCCTCCACCATATAAATGTTCCTGCTGCAGTGTCTTTTGTACCTTTTGGTATTTTTTAAGTTCAATAATAAACATGACAATTGAAATATCCGTGTTGAATTGTCCCCTTCACCCCCAAAAAATTCAATTGGTTTTCGTTTACATACGTGACTCACTGAACGGCAACCTATTCTTTGAAAAAAGTCTCCGAACTGTGATGTGATACTGATTTTATTTTGTACATAAATAAATTTTAACAATGCTGCATTTAAGTGCTTACTTAAATCTAATTTTCTATGGCTGCTGTCATTTTAAGGAGGTGGAGGGAGAGAGATTTTTATTAAATCAAAGCTATCCATGTGTGCCAATGGTTAAGATGACACGGTTTTATGGTTATCCAACATTAAATAAAATGAGGACGCTGTGGCTCAGTGGTAGCACTCTCACTTCTTAGTCTAGAAGGTTGTGGGTTCAAGCCGCAACTTCAGCACAAAATTTAGACTGACGCTCCAGTACAGTATTAAGGGAGTTGTCTTTCTGATGAGATGTTAAATCGAGGTGTAGGTGGACGTAAAAGATCCCATGACACTATTTGAAGTATAAAACACTAGTTAGGCCACAGCTAGAGTACTGCGTACAGTTCTGGTCACATTGCAGGAAAGATGTGATTGCACTAGAGAGGGTACAGAGGAGATTTACGAGGATGTTGCCGGGACTGGAGAACGTTAGCCATGAGGAAAGATTGGATAGGCTGGGGTTGTTTTCTTTGGATCAGAGGAGGCTGAGGGGAGACTTAACTGAGGTGTATAAAATTATGAGGGGCCTAGATAGAGTGGATAGGACCTATTTCCCTTAGCAGTGAGGTCAATAACCAGGGGGCATAGACTTAAAGTAATTGGTAGAAGGATTAGAGGGATGTTGAGAAATTTTTTCACCCAGAGGGTGGTGGAGGTCTGGAACTCACTGCCTGAAAGGGTGGTAGAGGAAGAAACCCTCATCACATTTATAAAGCACTTGGATGTGCACTCGAAGTGCTGTAACCTGCAAGGCTACAGACCAAGAGCTGGAAAGTGGGATTAGGCTGGATAGCTCTTTTTCGACTGGCGTAGACACAATGGGTCGAATGGCCTCCTTCTGTATCGTAAATTTCTATGATTTTATGATTCTAAGGGCAGGGGAGTTCTACCTGGTGCCCTGGCCAATATTTATCCCTCAAACAACATCACTAAAACAGATTATCTGGTCATTATCACGTTACTCTTTGTGGGACTTTGCTGTGCGCAATTTCGCTGCTGCATTACAACAGTGACTACACTTTTAAAGTACTTCATTGGCTGTAAAGCATTTTGGGATGTCCTAGGGTCGTGGAAGGCGCTGTATAAATGCAAGTCTTTCTAGTGGTCCTGTGTGGGAGCAGGGGTACCCAAACTAGGGAACATATTTTTGTCTGCGCCCCAAGGGTAGCCATCTGGCAGTGGATTGCTTGCCTGATATAGAACCAGCCTGATTTTCAATTGAAATCAGTGGAATGAAGGTCAGGCAGCTACTGTAACGGGTGGGTGAGCCGAAAAGTTATGCCTAGGAGTCTGGGCCTATTGATTTCCACATTACTCAGACTGTGGGGACTAACTGTGTTGTGGTTTAGAATTAATCACCCATAATGGAACAGCACTAAGAAGAACCCCTTCCCAAACCTCTGGGCTCACAAAATTCAAACAGGACAAACCAGCCAATAAAGAACAAGCCTGGGCTGGGAGTCCTGACAAACCAGCTCACAAAACCCAGGCAGCTCACTCCTATTTGTACTGATGCTTTTGTTTGCTGGGTTTGTCCTTTTTGCATTTCACATACCTGGGAGTTTGGAGAGGGCTGTTCTCACTGCTGCTGCATCTTGGATGGCTTAATCCTAAAGCAGAGCACCACTGTTGATATCTACAGTGAAAGAAAGAAGAAAGCCTTGCATTTATACAGCGCCTTTCATGTCCTTATGACGTCCCAAAGCGCTTTACAGCCAATGAAGTACTATTTTTGAAGTGTACTCACTGTTGTAATGTAGGGAAATGCGGCAGCCAATTTATGCTCAGCAAGCTCCCACAAACAGCAATATGATAATGACCAGATAATCTGTTTTTAGTGATGGTGGTTCAGGGCTAAATATTACTCAGAGCACCGACTGTGTCAGTGAACTCCCCTGCTCTTCTTCGAAATAGTGCCATGGGATCTTTCACGTCCACCCGAGAGGGGAGATGGGGTCTCGGTTTAACGTCTCATCCGAAAGATGGCACTGGGAGTGTCAGCCTAAATTTTGTGCTCAAGTCTCAGGAGTGGGACTCAAACCCTCAAGCTTCTGACTTAGAGGCAAGAGTGCTAACCACTGAGCTAAGCTGATACCGTACTATAACCCCCACCCCCCATCACATATATGCACAGGCCCACATGCATGCACACTTGTACAAGAACACACACACACAAATGGTCTGTTTACCTACCCTGCCCTGGATCCCCCACATCATCTATCTTGAACAAGTGAGAGTCTAACCACCGCCCCTTGACATTCAACGGCATTACCCTTACCGAATCTCCCACCATCAACATCCTGGGGGTCACCATTGACCAGAAACTTAACTGGACCAGCCACATAAATACAGTGGCAACAAGAGCAGGTCAGAGGCTAGGTATTCTGTGGCAAGTGTCTCACTTCCTGACTCTGTAAAGCCTTTCCACCATCTACAAGGCACAAGTCAGGAGTGCACTGGAATACTCTCCACTTGCCTGGATGAGTGCAGCTCCAACAACACTCAAGAAGCTCGATACCATCCAGGACAAAGCAGCCCATGTGATTGGCACCCCATCCACCACCTTAAACATTCACTCCCTCCACCACTGGCGCACCGTGGCTGCAGTGTGTACCATCTACAAGATGCACTGCAGCAACTCACCAAGGCTTCTTCGGCAGCACCTCCCAAACCTGCGACCTCTTCCACCTAGAAGGACAAGGGCAGCAGGCGCATGGGAACACCATCACCTGCAAGTTCCCCTCCAAGTCACACACCATCCCAACTTGGAAATATATCGCCGTTCCTTCATCGTCGCTGGGTCAAAGTCCTGGAACTCTCTCCCTAACAGCACTGTGGCAGTACCTTCACCACACGGACTGCAGCGGTTCAAGAAGGTGGCTCACCACCACCTTCTCAAGGGCAATTAGGGATGGACAATAAATGCTGGCCTTGCCAGCAATGCCCACATCCCAGAAACAAATTTAAAAAAATCTCCTGTTAGGTTATGTAGTCATAACAGAAGAGGAGATGCAACTTTGAGAAGAACCCTCCCCCTCATAATGTTTGAGTTAAAGAAAGAACTTGCATTTATATAGCGCCTTTCACCTCAAGACATCCCATTGCGTTTTATAGGCAATGACATACTTTTGAAGTGTAGTCACTGTTGTAATGTGGGAAAGTGTATTGTTATTTCTCTGCTGGTTGCACACTCGAGCCCATCAACTGTTACCTCAGAACTAATGTAAGGCAGTAACTTTATAGAATTTTACAGCACAGAACAAGGCCATTCGGCCCGTCATGTCTGTGCTGGCTCTCTGAAAGAGTTATCTAATTAGACCCATTCCCCTGCTCTTTCCAATAGCCCTGCAAATTTTTCACCTTCAAATATTTATCCAATTCCCTTTTGAAAGTTATTATTGAATCTACTTCCACCACCCTTTCAGGCAGTGAATTCCAGATCATAATAACTCGCTGCATAAAAAAAAATTCTCCTCATCCCTCCTGATCCTTTTGCCAATTAAATAAATCTGTGTTCTCTGGTTACCGACCCTCCTTGCAGTGGAAACAATTTCTCCCTATTTACTCATGATTTTGAGCACCTCTATTAAATCTCCCCTTAACCTTCTCTGCCCTGAGGAGAACAATCCCAGCTTCTCCAGTCTCTCCACATAACTGAAGTATATTGCTTCATTTTTTTCTTTCTTCATATCCTTTCCCTCTCTGAGCATTCTCCTCTCATCCAGCTTGATTGTCACAGTTGGTGGTGCCTTTGACCAATATTGCACTGTAACTGGCACCGTGTTCTGAGTGTGATTTGTTCACCATGTTTTCCCTGCTCCACTGTGGAAGTAATTCAACAACAACTTGTATTTATATAGCGCTTTTAACGTAGTAAAACGTCCCAAGGCGCTGCACAGGAGCGTTATCAGTCATAAATCTGACACCAGGCCACATAAGGAGATATTAGGACTAGTGACCAAAAGCCTGGTCAAAGAGGTAGGTTTTTAGGAGCGTCTTAAAGGAGGAGAGGTTTAGAGAGGGAATTCCAGAGCATAGGGCCTAGGCAGCTGAAGGCGCGGCCGCCAATGGTGGAGCGGTGAAAATCAGGCATGCGCAAGTGACCAGAATTGGAGGAGCGCGGAATTCATTCCCTCTCTGTTCATGGTCTCCAATGCAATGCCTGCTGTGATTGGGAACTTACCCTGTGGGGAAATCACGGGTGCAAGGGATGGTGCAGCCTGTTTGGGGGTCGTATTTTTCATCTCCAATCAGAATGGGCAAGACCAACGGCCAAATGAGCAAACCTCCCACACCTTAAAGAGCCCGCTTATTGTTTGCGCCTCTACGACGTGGTGGTCATCAGGATTGAAGCATCAAAGAATGTAATCAGGAAGGAGATTGAGCATTGATAACAGATGCCAAGGCAGGCTAGGGGCACACAACACCATGGTCAAGTGGTATTTTCAGCTAATCAAAGCTTTCCCTTTTCTGACCGATGTTTAATAATGATTTTCATGTAAAAATATTTGGTTATGCGGTATTGTACACCCTTCCAATTTATGTGCATGTCCACACGTTCAGTAAGGACCTGATGTATTTGGTACCAATTACCACAGCATGGATTGGAGGAATCAGATCGATAACTATTCCCAGAATGTACTGATGTAACAGAGAATTACCCACACTTTTCAATATACACTTTAGCAGAACAATCATATTGATTTATGACCAGGAACAAAGCTTGCACCGTTTTTAGAAGTAAATGCCTATTTATTTTTCTTTCTCTGTCTCTTCACTTATTTATTCCACTTACTGTAAACACTGGTTGCAATTTGTAATGAAATCACTTCAGTTGAAACAGCCCTGAGCCAGTGCTTTGCACTGGCGATCAGCTTTTCTAAACTGGAGATCGCACCGACAACAGCAAAAAGTAAAAATTAAAGCCAATGCAGATTTCTGGGTGTGAATTATTACTGGGCCATATACTACTTGGGCCTTGGAGATAGCTTTTACGAGGTATGTACATTGTGCCATGTCTGTTGAGGTGCTACACTGTCGGAGGCGCCGTCTTTCGGATGAGATGTTAAACCAAGGTCTTGTCTGCCCCCTCAGGTGGGCGTAAAAGATCCCATGGCACTATTCGAAGATGAGCAGGGGAGTTCTCCCCGATGTCCTGGCCAATATTTATTCCTCAATCAACATCACTAAAACAGATTATCTGGTCGTTATCACATTGCTGTTTGTGGGGCCTTGCTGTGCGCAAATTGGCTGCCGCGTTTCCTACATTACAACAGTGACTACACTGCAAAATTATTTCACTGGCTGTGAAGCGCTTTGGGACGTCCTGAGGTTGTGAAAGGCGCTATAGAAATGAAAGTGCTTCTTCTTCTTCTCAGTTGCTATGGGCCCGATATTATCTCGGAGGCGCGTTCGCAGCGGGGGTGGGGGAGGAGTTATGGCCGGGAGACTCGGAAGTATGGGTTTTCCGAAGGTCCTGCAGTTACTGCAGGATGTCTTTTACATTGTTTCTGCAGGTTTCATGCCCGACAGCCAGGCTGATTGACAGGCTGATTGATCAGGCCGGCTGCCTGTCGGGCAGGAAAGCCTGCAGCAGAAGGACGGAGCAGAGCAGCAGACAGGGAGAGCTCGCTGCCGGGGTTCTAGTGGCGGGGATGATCGCGGGAATGGGGGAGGGTGGAGCTGGTGGTCGGGGGAGGGGTAGAACGTGGTCCATGGGGAGTAAATGGTGGTGGTGGAGCCCGATCGCGGGGGGGGGGGGTAGGGGTGGAGATGGTGGTCCTGGGGGTGGAACGTGGTCGATGGGAACAGATGGTGGTGGGGTGGTCCGATAAGTGGGTGGAGGGGGGAGGACCAGATAGATTGGCGGGGTGGGTTCACATTGTTCGCTTGTTGGGCCTGGAGGAAACACTCCTGCTTCTCCTGGCTCGCAAGCAGTGCTGGAAAGGCAGTCACCTCATGGACCTGGCCCTTCTTAACTCCTTTCACCTGCCGGGTTTCCTGAGGCCCGAGGGACCCGGCGGACCATGGTTAAAAATAGAAACACTGTTAAAAAGGAGGCACGCAGCCTCTTTAAAAGGTTTCAATGACCGACCCGCCTCATGCAAGCGGTTAAAACCAGAAGTGGGAGGATTCAGCTCCTGTTTCAGATTTTTAACTTTTCAACCTCCCACCCGACCCAGACCCACCCGTTTTTTGGGGGGGTTAAAATTACCCCCTATATATTTCAAACATAGAACCCTTCACATCAGTATGGTCTGCTGCTCGCTCCCCCTCTGCTTTTTGCTTCATCTTTTGGCTGCCCTTGGAAAGAATCATGAGTCATTCGCAGTGTATTTGTTTACTGTTTGCACACTTGCTGCTGAAACAGGGCTCCGGGAGGTGGGACGATCTCCACCGCACACTCTGAATCGATATCGACCGCAAACTGCAGCTCGGCCTCCCAACCCTTCGTCACGGACGGGCCGGCACTGCTGTCCTGTTGACAAGGTGCGACAGTGTCTCACTCACGTGGCCTGCTGCATTGAGCAGCTCCTTCATTAAAGCGGAGCAGTGCCCTGCAAGAGAAAAGGAAAGCCAGTCGCTGAATGCCTGTGCTTATAAGAGTCTGGAATGGATGCTGACTAACATTTGTCTTGCATTAAAGGACAAAAAAGAAAGACGATGAGATTGGATGGATGGATGGATGGAGGGAGGGAGGGAGGGAGGGATTTGCATTTATACAGTGCCTTTCCTGACCTCAGCACATCTCAAAGTGCTTCACTGTCAATGAAGTACTTGTTTGAAGTGCAGTCACTGTTGTAATGTAGGAAACCCGGCAGCCAATTAGCACACAGCAAGATCCCACAACAGCAATGTGATAATGACCAGATCATCTGTTTTTAGTGATGTTGGTTGAGGGTTAAATATTGGCCAGGACACCGGGGACAACTCTTCTATCTGCTTCGAAATTGTGCCGCGGGATCTTTTACGGCCACCACAGAGGGCCTGACGGGGTCTCGGTTTAACGTCTCACCTGAAAGATGGCACCTCCGACAGCGCAGCACTCCCTCGGTACTGGCACTGGGAGCGTCAGCCTGGATTATGTGCTCAAGTTCTATGGAGTGGGGTTCGAACCCACGACAGAGACGAGAGTGCTACCCACTGAGACAAGGCTGACACCCGATTGCGAAAACTGGATATATTTTTTTAAATCAGCCAAGTGTTTGCAGATAAATGGGATACATTTATTCTACAACTGTGACTTGAGTTCAGAAATGTAGGCTGTTGACTCCAAGTTTATGCTGAGTGAATGGATCCTGGGTGCGGTAGTGTATTGGTTTACAGCACCACGGAGTGGCAGGAATGTGGGCTTACATTCCTGCAGTTCATTACATGAGAAACTATCCCATCTCAGATGATCAGATTACTTGAGGAAGATCCAGGGTAAGGTAATGTTAGTATTTAAGATACAATTTAGTATCCATGTATAATATGCACCCCACACTTTTGGAATTTTCTTTGGGGGGTGGAATCTGAATCATGTTGGAAGATTTACGGTAAATCTAGACGGTATTGTTTAGTATGTGTGTGAGGACTGTTCCATGATGTGCTATCAATTGGGACCTGGTGGCAAGAATCCCGGGAAATGACTCAATCTGCTGCCTGGGTTTCAATGTAGGATGTACTTGTAATCTTAAACTGACTCACTTGCCTAAAATTGTGTCTGCTGAAAATCAGACAGAAACACAATGAAAGCATGTACATACATATATGGGTAACAGAGGTTACAGCGCCACTGATTGGCTGAGCATGGATGATGTCATGGTCATATGGGTGCCTTGTGGCGTTGGGTATAAATGAAGAATTGCCTTACGGGAAAAAGGACAGATCAGAAAGAATAGAGAAGAAAGAATCAGACAGTTTGAACACTCATGGCTACTTGATCTTCAAAGGACGTCCCAAAGCACTTTACAGCCAATTAAGTACTTTTGAAGTGTAGTCACTGTTGTAATGTAGGCAATGCAGCAGCCAATTTGCGCACAGCAAGATCCCACAAACAGCAATGAGGTAATGACCACATGATCTGATTTTTTTTTAAAAAGTGATTTTGACTGAGGGATAAATATTGACCAGGGCACTAGGGAGAACTCCCCTGCTCTTCTGTGGTATCTTTTACATCCACCTGAGAGGGCAGACAGGGCCTCGGTTTAACATCTCATCCAAAAGACAGCACAGTATTCCCTCAGTACACTTAAATTTCAGTTTAGATTTTGTGCTCAGGTTGCTGGTGGGGGATTTAGAACCCACGACCTTGTAACTCAGAGGCAAGAGTGCTATCACTGAGCCACAGCTGGCTGATGCAGGAGATCCTGATCGAACAATAGCCAGAATGCCTCCACATTTGGATGCAGCACCTGCCCCTTTAACTGAGAGGTGATTCCTCCTGCAAGGCAAGAGGGATTGTGCCTCTGTTCATTGCCATAATGTCTTGACACCCATAGTTTGTGGGGCCAATAAGGGGTTACCTTGTACTATAACTTGTGCTGTATGCACATATCTTTTGAACTACTCATGGCATCCGTGGAAATGCAGGAGACACATACAGGAACCCTTATGTCCAGGAAAACAAGGGGCTGTCCAACCTTTGGGCTAATGTGGCCTCTGTCCTTGAACAGAAACATCGGAACTGATGGTTGCCTGGAGAGACAAAAAGGTCTATGTTTGGACACTGATGCATGTCCCTGAGGGCAGGAATCATGCGCTTACACACTTTAACTACTAGGCACCACCATAATTTTCAGAAGAAGTTAAAGAGGCAAGGTCTTACCTGATTCTCATCAAGATCTGAGTAACCAATGGGATTTCAGCCGAACCTAGCTACAACTTACCAACTTGCACTTTAAGAGACAGCGCCTCTTTAAGTCTCTGAACTAGCAGATGTAGCTCCTCTTCATCATCTTGTGCAGTTTCCTGTTGCTTAGTCATGCTGTCCTCGGCCATTGCGCCCACTAGCTGCTGCTCTTTGGTCAGGCTCGCACCTCGTTGTCGTATCCTAGTGAAGCCTGCACCTTCCACCAGTCCCACTCTTTCCCTGTGATGGCTCAGTTCTTTGGCAGCCCACCTCTCTTCAGAACCATTAGCGGATTTCAACCCAGCAGCGACAGGAGGAGGCATCGAATTTGAGAGGATAGCCGTCCCCGTTAGTGACCTTTTCCCCACACCACCCCTTGGCTGCTGCTCAGCTGACTTTGCCGGCGGAGGGTTTCTGCTGGATGTTTCCTGTGCTGTGGTTACTCCTCTTCTACCCAGGTCCTTTGCGCTATAACTTGCAGCCGGCTGCGAGACCCCATCCATAGACTCCTGGCACAGCCGTGAATGGAACTATACAAGATATAAAGTTGGTAGCACATTTCCTATCATTGTATAATTTGTACAGCCAAGGTTATCATTTTCAATTATATAGCTAAAGTTCGGAAGAGCGCTTGATCGACAGCCCATCCACCACTTTAAACATCCATTTCTAGATGGCGAGAAGCTAGGAACTGTGGAGGAGCAGAGAGATTTAGTGGTCCAAGTACAGAAATCACTAAAAGCTACTGGACAGGTACAAAAAATAATTTATAAAGCTAATGGAATGTTGACCTTTAGCTCGAAGGGGTTGGAATACAAAGGGGTGGAAGTGGTTAGATCCCATCTGGAACACTGCGTGCGGTTCTGGGCATTGCACCTCAGGATGAATATATTGGCCTTGGAGTGGGTGCAGCACCGATTCTCCAGAATGATATCAGGGCTAAAGGGGTTCAATTATGAGGACAGGTTGCATAGACTAGGCTTGTATTCGCTTGAGTATACAAGATTAAGGGGTGATCGAATTGAGGTGTTTAAGATGATTAAAGGATTTGATAGGGTAGATACAGAGGGGGCAAAATTCCCATCGTTAGTGCCTCTGGTGGGAGGCGCTAACGGGGCTCAATTGGCTTTTCACCCCCCCGAGGCACTAACCGCACCTCCCGCGAAATTCCACAGGAGGTTAAGCGGCGGCACTACCGGGTATCGCCCTGATCTTCTGCGCCCGCAGATCATGATGTCATCTCCAGACGCAGCGCCCCGGGAGAAAAATTCCCCCTCGCGCCCCACAGCAGCGCTGGGTGATGTTTCCGACTGCTGCAGGGGTCACCAACAGGGAGGCCGGCCGATCGCGGGGCGCTATTTAAAGGCGCGGTGGCTGGCTGACATGGAAAAAAATTGCCGATTTAAAAAAAATTCTGAGCACCGGATGCGGGCTGAGTGCTGATTTTTTCTGAGCACATGTGGCATTGCTGAGCACATCGCCCCAGATTGGGACATTCCCCGCCTCTTGCGCTCCAAGAGGAGTTCTCGATTTAGCGCTCCACTTCCCTCTTGGAGCAAAAAATGGGAATTTCTCAAATGTTTGAAAAGGTTAGTGCCTGGCACTAACTTTTCAAACATTTTTGACTTAGCGCTCCAAATGGCCCTCTAGAGGAATTTCTCCCCCAGAGAAACTATTTCCTCTGGTGGGGGAGTCCAGAACAAGGGGGCATAACCTTAAAATTAGAGCTAGGTCGTTCAGGGGTGATGTCAGGAAGCACTTCGCCACACAAAGGGTAGTGGAAATCTGGAACTCGCTCCCCCAAAAAGCTGTTAAGGCTGGGGGTCGATTGAAAATTTCAAAACTGAGATTGCTAGATTTTTGTTAGGCAAGGGTATTAAGGGATACGGAACCAAGGCGGGTAAATGGAGTTAAGATACAGATCAGCCATGATTTAATTGAATGGCGGAATAAGCTTGAGGGGCTGAATGGCCTCCTCCTGTTCCTATGTTCCTACCACCTCATGAGCAGCGGTCCCAGCAAAACACAGTCGCGATTGCAGTTTCAGCACACTGTGAGAAGACGGATTGCACTGCCGGCACAGGCCTCGGACAACCTTTACGTGATAAGGCAATATCAAGAGATGCGGTTTGACATGAAACTTGTCTGAGGCAACAACCCAATGGATTCCAGTGTTGCTTTAGTTTTCAAAGTCTGTAGTGCTTGAACCAGACAGAAACACATATTATTTACAAGGATGATACCAGAAGTAGAGGGTATAACTATCAGGAAGACTGAACAGGCTGGGGCTCTTTTCTCTAGAAATGAGAAGACTGAGAGGTGACCTGATAGAGGTTTTTAAAATGATTAGGGTAGACATAGAGAAGATGTTTCCACTTGTCGGGGAGTCTAAAACTAGGAGCCATAAATATAAGACAGTCACTAATAAATTCAATAGGGAATTCAGGAGAAACTTCTTTAACCAAAGGGTGGTGAGAATGTGGAATTTGCTACCACATGGAAGCAGTTGAGGCGAATAACATAGATGTTTTAAGGGGAAGCTAAATAAACACATGAGGGAGAAAGGAATAGAAGGATATGCAGACAGGGTTAGATGAAGTGTAGTGGGAGGAGTCTCGTGTGGAGCATAAACATCGGCACTGACCTGTTGGACTGAATGGTCTGTTTCTGTGCTGTACATTCTATGTAATTCTAGATAATATTACAATTTCTCCGACACCTCCCTCCCCCCACAGTCAGGTTTTTGGGTCCTGACACTAGCTTACCGGAAGCAGCATCCTGAGATGTTGAAGCTCTTCCTGCAAACGCCGGTTGTCTTCATTCAGAACTTTAATCTTTGCTTCCAAACAACACCACTTGTCTTCTTGCAAGGAATGGTTGGACTGCATTATAAACTTCCAGCACTGCAGCTGTTGTTCAAGAAATCTACAGCGGACATGTACAGAACGACTTAGTTATTTCAGTACTGTACTCGGGCCAACCCCTCTGCCTCAGCTTTCAGCCATGGCTCAGTGTGTAGCATTCTAGCCTCTGTCAGAAGGTTGAGAGTTCCAATCCCAATCCAGAGTCTTAAGCACAAAATCTAGGCTGAAACCGTGGACCCCTTCAACCCCCGTACGACGGGCCCTACAAGGTGCTACAGGCTGGGGACAAATTTTTCACCCTGCAAGTGGGCGACAGGACCGAAAAAGTGTCAGTTGACCGACTCAAGCCAGCACACTCGGAGCCCGGTGAGCAGGTCCCTGTAGCTCGTCCACCACCACGCGGCCGACCTGCCCTCAAGCCGGTTCACCCAGCTGCTCCACGCCCGGCCGTTCCACGTCCACCGGCGTCCTACAAGAGCCGCTCCGGCCGGCCCATCAGACTGCCGCACCGTCTTGTCCACACCTCCTAAGCGGATTCTGGGGGGAGCTGTGTGGCGGATCACCACCTAAACGGGCATTATCCACTTTTCCGTCCGTGGACAAAATACCGGGCACCTTGTCTTTAAGGCAGGAGAAAAGGAGTGGGCGGGGCCTCAGGATTTTCCCAGAGAATTCTGGGAGCAGTCTGTTCAGCCATTTTGTACCATGCAGTTATTAAAAAAGTCTCTTGTTTTCCACACATGGATTCAGCCTTAATTCGTGTTCCGCGGCAGCCTCAACAATGATCCCTTTAAATAGCGCTAGTGGGAGGTCCTTCATGCTGCTTAACTTCACAGGCTCGAAGGGTCATATGGCCTACTCCTGCTCCTAATTCTTAACGAATGTTCAGCTGTGCAAGGTTAAGAGAGGGCATAGGCTGGAGCATGGAGCTCCAAAATGGCAGCGCTGGCGTCAAATCAGCGTTGCATGCTAACTGACATCATGATCTGCCTGCACTACATACTTCCGGTGGATGTTAGATGTACACACACGAACCCCTTTACCAAGATGGCGTCCGGTGCACTTCGTGTCAGAAGCGTGCGCGCGGACACCATTTTGGAACCTTAAGGGGCCTCATAGCTACCGAGCCCATTTTCGCCCTCCATGATTGTTACAGGAGAGGGTAACTGTAGAGGTAAATCATAGAATAATACAGCACAAAAGGAGGTAATTCAGCCCATCATGTGTGTGCCAGCTCTTTGAAAGAGCTACCCAATTATTCCCACTCCCCCACTCTTTCCCCATAGCCTTGTAAAAAATTTTTCCTTCAAGTATTTATCCAATTCCTCTTTGAAAGTTACTATTGAATCTGCTTCCACCACCCTATCAGGCAGTGCATTCCAGATCACAACAACTCGCTGTGTAAAAAAAAGTTCCTCACGTCACCTCTAGTTGTTTTGCCAATCACCTTAAATCTGTGTCTCCTGGTTACCGAACCTTCTGCCACTGGAAACAGTTTCTTCTTATTTACTCTATCAAAACCGTTCATGATTTTGAACACCTCTATCAAATCTCGTCTTAAACCTCTCTGCTCTAAGGAGAATAATCCCAGCTTCTCCAGTCTCTCCACATAACTGAAGTCCCTCATCCCTGGTACCATTCTAGTAAATCTCTTCTGCACCCTCTCTGAGGCCTTGACATCCTTCCTAAAGTGTGGTGCCGAGAATTGGACACAATTCTCCAGCTGAGGCCTAACCAGTGTTTTATAAAGGTTTAACTTCCTTGCTGATGTACTCTATTCCTCTATTAATAATGTGAGAAGTCGCACAACACCAGGTTATAGACGAAGGGGCAGCAGCTCCAAAAGCTTGTGATTTCAAATAAAACTGTTGGACTATAACCTGGTGTTGTGCGACTTCTCACTTTTGTCCACCCCAGTCCAACACCGGGATCTCCGAATCATGTCTATTAATAAAGCCAAGGATGCCACATGCATTTTTAAAAGCCTTCTCAAATTGTCCTGGCACCTTCAAAAATTTGTGTAAATACACCCCCAAGTCTCTCTGTTCCTGCACCCCTTTAAAATTGTACCATTTAGTTTATATTGCCTCTCCTCATTCTTCCTACCAAAATGAATCACTTCACACTTCTCTACGTTAAATTTTATCTGCCCTGTGTCTGCCCATTTCACCAGTCTATGTCCTCCTGAAGTCTGTTTCTATCCTCCTCATTGTTTACTACATTTCCGAGTTTCGTGTCATCCGCAAACTTTGAAATTATGCCCAAGTCCAGGTCATTAATATATATCAAAAAGAGCAGTGGTCCAACTACCGACCCCTGGGGAACACCACTGTAGACTTCCCTCCAGTCTAAAAAGCAACTGTTCACCATTACTCTCTGCTTTCTGTCCCTTAGCCAATTTCGTATCCACATTGCCACTGCCCCTTTAATCCCATGGGATTTAATTTTGCTAACAAGTCTATTATATGGTACTTTGTCAAACGCCTTTTCAAAGTCAACATCAACCGCACTACCCTCATCAACCCTCTCCATTACTTCTTCAAAAAACTCAATCAAATTAATCAAACACAATTTTCCTTCAACAAATCTGTGCTGACCATCATTTATTAGCCCATAATTTTCCAAGTGGCAGTTAATTTTGTCCCTGAGAATTGTCTCTAAAGGTTTCCCAACACCGACGCTAGGCTGACTGGCCTGTAGTTGCCTGGTTTATCCCTCCCCGCATTTTAAACATGGGTGTAACATTTGAATTCCTCCATTCCTCTGGCACCATCCCCATTTCTAAGGAGGATTGGAAGATTATAGCCAGAGCCTCCGCAATTTCCACCCTTACTTCCCTCAGCAACCTAGGATGCATACCATTCGGACCTGGTGACTTTTCTACTTTGAGTACTGCCAACCTTTTAAGTACCTCCTCTTTATCAACTTTTATCCTGTCCAATATCGCTACTACTTCCTCCTTTACTGCTACATTGGCAGCATCCTCTTCTCTAGTGACGACAGATGCAATGTACTCATTTAGTAGCTCAGCCATGCCCTCTGCCTCCACAGGAAGATCTACTTTTTGGTCCCTAATCGGCCCCACCCTTCCTGTGACTACCCTTTTACTATTGTTACTAAATAGAATGATAGTTATAGGAGAGGGTAACTGTAGGGGACAGTGTGTGAGTGTTAAAGGAGAAGGAGTATAATGAATATTAAAATGGAAAATGATGTTGGAGTAAATACAGTGGTTGTTGGAGGAGAGGTTAACTCAAGGGCCAGATACAGTAAACATTAAAGAGGATGATGATGATAGGGGTAAGTACTGTGAATGTTAAAGAAGGAGGAACCGGGGGTAAGCACAGCGAATCAGCTGGAGTCCTATGACATTAGCCGAGGAGGAGGCACATGGAGTTAGCTCACATTGCTTTGTCCCTGTATCTGCAATGTGTTGAATTTAAGAGCCTTCACACGATCTCCTAATACTAACTTAGTCTTTCCCAGATATCAGATCCAGGGCATGCAGAGTACATCTTCTTTTCATGAAAATCTTGAGTAGTGAAGTGCAAGACTGCCGCAGATATCGGGTATACTCACTGCTCCTCTTGTTGCAGTTCCTTGATGGCTGCCTTTGTGTTGCGCATTTCTCTTTGTATAGGTGCAATCCACTTGCTGTTCAAATGGGACTGTAGGGAGAGAAATGATTGTTATAGCTTTAGATTTAGTGACCAACCATAGATATTCTTCAAGGCAAGGGCACGTGGCAATTACTAATCACCAATAGCTTTAGATTTGGTGACCAACCAACCAGAGATAGACTATAAAAGAAATAGAAAATGGGGGAAATACTCAGCAGGTCAGGCAGCATCTGTGGAGAGAGAAACAGGTTTCAGCTCGATGACCTTTCGTCGGAACTGGAAGATAAACAGTTTTTAAGCAAGTGCAGAGCCAGAGAAAAGGGGGACAGGGTAAGAACAAAAGTGAAAGGTCTGAGATAGGGTGGAGGGCAGGAGTGATTACATGAGAAAAGGGATGATGGTGCAAGGCAAAAGTAGGTGGTAAAGGGACAAGTAAAGAAACAAAAGATGGGTCCAGAGGAGGTGTAAATGGTCACAGCAGAATAGCGGAGAGGGAGGGAAGCTTGGAAAATCTGGCAAAGCAGAGAGGGTTGCCGTGGCCCGGGAATGTGACGGAGAAAGGTGGGTAGACCCCCGGGGTGAGGATCACCCCACCGGCTGTGTAGCGATGGGGAATCCCCATCCCAAGCACCAGTTCACACCTCCTCAACTCCCAGTGGCTCTGATGCAGCCATCCTCCATTACCAGCACCTGCTGTCCGCGAAAATGGGAGCTGTAGTTAAGATTTAAAATATTATAGATATTCTATAATTTGGTTAGAGGGCTGGGCCACATGATCATGACTGATCAGCGACAAAATCATTCCATTGCCCCCTCCTCTCCTGAAAACATTGACCCTGGCTGGGACACAGGTCCGAGGGTGCACGGAGTCCTCTGGTACTTCACCAAAGTGGCTGTTCTTCATGGGTGTGAGCTCAGCCATTGAGTGTCAGCAGCTATTCCAACATGGAGGGCATCACAGGCGAGTCCAATCTTGTCCGAGCCCAATGTCCACACGGGTACATTTTCCAGCAGGAATCCCTGGGCAGCAATAAGGAGCAGGAGCCCCAGGATGAGTTTTACCTCCCTCAGCCCAATTGTTGCCGAGGCCAACTTTAGCACCCATATCACTGCCACAGCTGAAATTTAACACAGACTGGGCACTGAACTTGGGCCTTCCTCTGTACTGTTCAACACCACTCTGGAGTATGTGAAATTTAATAGTTTAACTGAGTCAGAAGGTTGTGGGTTCAAGTCCCACTCCAGAGACTTGAGCACAAATTTTAGGCTGACACTCCAGTGCAGTACTGAGGGAGTGCTGCACTGTCGGAGGTGCCATCTTTCCTCTCAGGTGGACGTAAAGGATCCCACGGCAGGAGAGTTCTCCCAGTGTCCTGGTCAATATTTATCCCTCAACCAACAACTAAAACAGATTATCTGATCATTTATCACTTTGCTGATTGTGAGACTTTGCTGTGCACGAATTGGTTGCTGCGTTTCCTACATTATAACAGTGACTACCCTTCAAAAGTAATTAATTGACTGTAAAGCGCTTTGGGAAGGCCTGAGGTCGTGAAAGTCATGAATGGAGCCTCCAACAGCGCCCCCTCACTACTGCACTGGGAGGGTCAGCCTGGATTATGTGCTCAAGTCTCTGGACTGGGCCTCGAACCCACGACTTTCTGACCTAAAGCCAAGAGTGCTCCCACCCTGGCTGACACCTGATAAAGGATATTGGCACATAGTCGCCCCGCTTCTTCTGCTTGTCTCGGCAATGATGGCTTTGACACCCTTCCCCGGCACTGATGCGAGATACCTTGTCAGGGACGGTAGATGCTGCTCCGGGACTCCTCCTGAGCCCCTTCGACAGCAAAGGGCCCGTCTGCTGTGCTTTCGATGCTCTTGCAACCTTCCCCGGAACAGATTCAAAATCGACGGACATCTCCGGTAAGCAACGGTTTGCAGGTGGTCGCGACTGTTCTGCAGCGCTGCAAAAATACGAACACACAAAGACTTTTTAGAAAAATCTATTGTTTTAGACTGGAAAAACCTCAAGCTGTGCTTGGTAAGGTCACTGCTGGCGATCAGAGCACAGGTTACAGCTGGTTAAGAGTAAAGCTCCATCTGCTTTGCCCAAACAATAGGGGAGGTTTTGATGCATTTAAGGGGAAGCTAGATAAGTACATGAGGGAGAAAGGAATGGAAGGAAGCTGGGGTGGAGCATAAACACCGGCATAGGCCGGTTGGGTTGAATGGCCTGTTTCTGAGCTGTAAAGTCTTTGTCATTCTGTGTAATTTTCCACTTTGGCACATCAGGAATTTGTGCACTCCCAGCCGGTGATTTTCTGTCCCACGAGCTGAGAGTGCTAAAGCGGCAAATCTCCCCAAATGTGCTTTACCTCCAACCTCAGAAGTGCTTCCCTTCCCGCACCAGTGCGGAATTCCATTTTACACACCAGCCAATCTTGCAGAATGCAATGGCCGGATCAGCGCCAACTAGTGGTAAATTAGAGAACTGGGTGGAGATTGTCCAAACTCATATAGCCCCTCTGAGAGGAGAAAACCTTCTTGCTATTAGCCTGGGACTGTGGAAGCAGATTCAATAATGACTCTTAAAAGGGAATTGAATAAATACTTGAATAGGAAAAAAATGGGCAGGGCTATGAGGAAAGAGCAGGGGAGTGGGACTAATCGGAAAACTCTTTCAAAGAGCCGGCACAGGCACAGTGGCCTTTTTCTGTGCTGTTTGACTCTATGATGTGTGGGTTCCTCACATTCCCTGATTCTCAGTTGGTGGGTCTTCCTCGTGCGTTTTGATCAGAGCAGCTCTTCGACCAGCCTCCTTCCTGTGGCAACGAGCGGGCAGCAGATTGTTCCGGATAGTACGGGCTAGTAACTTCAGGTCGTCCTTGACGGATGTCTATACGGAAAGGGAGAAGGAAGAAGTAAAACCACAGTGAGAAATCGAATCAGATATACTCAACAATGACAATTAGCGTATGCTCTATCCAAAACGCGGATCATACACTTTAAATTCATTACACCACATTTATGTGCTGCCTTCAATAAACAGGTCTGATCAATCACCTCGTCACTTTGGTACAGAAGGAATTGCATTTATATAGTGCCTTTCACAACTTCAAGACGTCCCAAAGCGCTTTGCAGCCAATTAAGCACTTTTGACGTGTAGTGACTGCTGTACGCTCCACAAATGCTGCCTGACCTGCTGAGTATTTCCAGCATTTTCTGTTTCTATATCAGTAATAATACTCTGATGTAATTGAAGGGTTTAAATGACATCAAACCAGGAGTGCAAACCTCTAATGGGTTTATGGATGTCATCTGAACTCTACTATTAAATTACAGCTGTATACTCACCCTCTATAGTCTATTATTATAATATTCTCGAGAATATGAAAATAATGCAGATGATAGCTGGAAGTAGTCCCGAGATTGTATTGCTTGAAGGTTGACATTAGCTTTTGTGATGCTATCACTGCAGATGGGATGCTGTTGCATGCTTGACAGGAGGGTATAATATGGGAATTATCTGCAGTTGCAAAACTTAATTCTAGAGGGGCTGAAATCACCTGTGTACATTATATCAGGTTTCACTTTCACAGTGTTCTCCCACCCGATACAGTTTTTATAACGATTGGCTAGGCCTTATCTGATAATGTGGGACTCATCATTGTAGACTTATTACTGAGTGGCTGTACAACAGCAACATCTTGCACATTAAGATGGCAGTCTCGTGGCTGTGGCACTGGACTAGCGACACAGAGGCTGTGAGTTTAAATCCCACCATGCTAAGCTGTCAAACTTGTGGCCTGGTACAGGAAACTCTTTATTAACCGGCACCGACGGGACCAGCGTGGTGCCAGTTTATCGAAAGTACCGGATAACGGAGAGTTATATCTACCGAGGCTATTTTTAACAAAGAAAAATAAATAAATCAAGAAATGTGCAGTATACTTCCGACAGCACCAGGAGGCCGAGTAGTGGCACTTTTGAAAACTACCCCTACTGACTAAATCGGCGTTCGCGGACTCGGACTCGGACTCGGGATCGGCAACATTGCCGGTTATTTGAGAGGAGTTTTCGGAGTACTCGGCGTTCGTGGAGACTCGACTGCGACTCGGCAACATTGCCGGTTATTTGAGAGGAGTTTTCGGAGGATGATTTTTGCCGGTTAAGCGAGAATTCCGGATATTTGGGTGCCGGATAAACAAAAGTTTCCTGTACTAGGAAAAAAAAATGATTGCTAACATTTGTGGTCTTAGGGGCAGGTCACCTGTTCTGAATATGAAAATGTGGGTGCCTGTATGTCGCAAGGAGCCACATAATGCAGAGTTTTTAAAAATTAATTCTTGGGAAATGGGCATTGCTGGCAAGGTCAGCATTTATTGCCCAGCCCTTGTTGTCCTTGGGAAGGTGGTGATGGGCCTTCTTCTTGAACTGCTGCAGTCCGTGTGGTGCAGGTACTCTGACAGTGTTGTTAGGAAGGGAGTTCCAGGATTTTGACCCAGCGACGATGAAGGAATGACGATATATTTCCAAGTCAGGATTGTGTGTGATTTGGAGAGGAACTTGGAGGTGGTGGTGTTCCCATGCGCCTGCTGCCCTTGTCCTTCTAGCTGGTGGAGGTCACAGATTTGGGAGGTGCTGCTGAAGAAGCCTTGGTGAGTTGTTGTAGTTCATCCTGTAGATGGTACACACTGCAGCCATGGTGCGCTGGTGGTGGAGGGACTGAATGTTTTAGGTGGTGGATAGGCTGCCAATCAAGCCGGCTGCTTTGTCCTGGATGGTGTCGAGCTTCCTGAGTGTTGTTGGAGCTGCACTCATCCAGGCAAGTGGAGAGTATTCCATCACACTCCTGACTTGTCCCTTGTAGATGGTGGAAAGGCTTTGGGAAGTCAGGAGGGGAGACACTCGCCGCAGAATACCCAGTGTGCTGGGTTCCATGAGGTGGCCCCTCCCCCAAAACATCCACAACTTCAGCCCATCGTTCCCCTTTACAACATTTACTGTTTGCGCTCAATCTTGGATTGTTGTGTTTTGCCGCAGCAGCTATGCATTTTTCTAGGTCTCGCTCTTGACTCTTTTGAGCACCCTACTCGCATGATTTGGCATGTGGCTGTATTAATCCCAAGAATCCCTTTATCCCAACCGGATTTGTAGAGGTTGTTTTTTTCCCCTCCTTATGTCACTTTTAATTTGAGGAATCGGTTATGCACTCCGAGCGAGTGTACTGTACTTATCCAGTATCCGTTTCCCAATTTGAATCCATATGACCTTTAATCCTGAGCAGTGAGGATTGGCAACCCATGCAATGCGGTTAATAGTAAGGCCACCAAGACACAAATTACTACAGACATGTCAGCTCTGGCTCAGTGGGTAGCACGCTTGCCTCTCAGTCAGAAAGGTGTACTCCAGTGCTGCACCATCAGAGGTGCCGTCTTTCGGATGAGACTTTAAACCACCTCTCAGGTGGACGTAAAAGATCCCATGGCAATATTCCGAAGAAGAGCAGGGAAGTGTTCCCCGGTGCCCTGGCCAATATTTATTCTTCAACAACATCACTAAATTATCTGGTCATTATCACATTGCTGTTTGTGGGAGCTTGCTTTGCGCAAATTGGCTGCTGCGTTTCCTACATTACAACAGTGACTACACTTCAGAAGTACTTCATTGATTTTTTGGCATTTTGGGACATCCTGAGGTCACAAAAGGCGCTATCTAAAGGCAAGTCTTTCTTTTTTTCTTTTAACTGTATCTGTCTCCCATTTGCCCACTCTGCCATGTTTTCCTGCAATCTCTTGCTTTCCTCCTCACATATAATCGACTTGAAAGGATATTGGAGAGAGAGGGGGAGGATACAGTCTGTGGTCCATGTTGGGACCAGCAACATAGGAAATGGTAGGCAAGAGGTCCTGTTCGGAGAGTACTCGAGGGGCTAAATGGCCTACTCCTGCTCCTATATTCCTGTGTTACCCATTAACAGATTTGCCCAGTTTACTGGGGACAGTCTCTGTCTCATCCCGTTGAAGTCAGCCTTACCCAAATTTAGAATCTTCCTTTAAAATCCTGGGATGGAAAACATTTGTTCCTGTGGATTTCTCACTCTTTAGTGCCATTATTTTCTTCATTACTGTTATTTTGCTTATGTTATTTTTGGTGAGTCCCTGTCCCTGATTCAAAATTAGTTTTCTTGGGATTTACACCATGCTATCCTCTTCCTCTACTGTAAATACTGACCCTACCTGTCTACCATTTCCTTATTTTCATTTACAGTATCGCTGTTATCACTTTTCAAAGGGCCCACATTGCTCCTGACCACCCTCTTTTTCCTAATATAATTGTCAAAAAATTTTGTGTTGATTTGGATATCCCTTGCAAGTTTCTTTTCATACCCCCTTTTGCGTAGCTCTGACTATCTGTTTTGTCACCCTTTGTTGTTCTTTGTATCTCTCCCAGTCACCAGAACAGGGCAAGAGCAGGGGAGTGGGACTAATTGGATAGCTCTTTCAGCGAGTCAGCACAGGCACAATTGGCCAAATGGCCTCCTTCTGAGCTGTATCATTCTATGATTCAACTCTGCGCAGCCTGCTCTCTCCTCTCCGATCTCGGTAAGCTTGCAACTTGAATCCCAACAGCACTTGATTCAGCATTTCACAACCTGTGGATAACCAGAATGTGAACCTTGCCGACAGGTGCTGTCCATTCTCCCTTACCTGGGTACAATGCTCCGCCAAGGGGTGAAAAGTCTTGTGGTCTTTGTTAGTTTGGCTCGTGAAGAAGCAAACCTGGCAAAGATTGTAGTTCAGGCACTTCAAACAACGGTACCTGTAATTAAATAACATTCATGTTAAAACCTGCCAATCTCTGGGCCACTTAGTTCAACGCTACAGGGTTGTTGCTTCAGGTAGAAACCGCAGCCTAGAAATTTGGGAGCGCCCATACTTGGGTGTTCGGGGGGGTGCAGGGTGACTATCCTGTGGCACAATGGTGAGGTCCAAGGCACCACTGATATTGGAATATTGGACTTTGGACCTGGGGGGGGGCCTAGAATCGTGGCGGAAGTCGGGGGGGGTGCCTAGAATCATGGTGGTCGGGAAGGCCTGGACTAACGTGCTGAGGGAGATCAGGGGTTGGGCATCATTGGGCCGGTTGCGGGGCACCAGGAGGCGATCGATTCCTTTAATGTGGGGTTGGGAGCACACTTGCTCCTCATCAGGTAAGTCATTTACCTCCTTTGTTGCAGGCGATCCCTAGGGATGGTTTCTCTGAGTGCAGTACTCAGGACCCTCAAATTCAGCATGAAATTTGGTATAACCAATTTACATCCACCTTGCTCTAAACCATCAGCCTTAACGTTGCTCCTCACACCTCACTGGCAGTACAAAAAGGGGAAAAATAAGACATTTTGGGGGAGAAATTCGGTATCGCCTTGTTTGTGGCGCAATTATCGGCCGGGCGCAAAGTTTAGCGCCTGGCGCTAATTATCGCCTCCGACTGCAAACTTGGCTTCTGTCGCCCCTGGAGGTGATTGGAGCGCTAAATCAGGCGCTACACACCTCTCTTAAGGCGCAAAGGCCGAGGAGAGAGGCGATAACTCAGAGCGCTGGCGAAGCTTATGTGATGTCAGTCAGCAATGGAACACAGACACTGGCGCCGGCCAGTTCTTAAAGGGGAGGGTCGATCTTGCTCTCCATCCACACCCTGCTCATTGCAGCCTTGAATCTCGGCCTGGAGAGACCTGTACATCAAATCTGCTGGAAAGAATAATGGAGGCCCAGGGAAAGAGCTCAGAGTGCAGCCCCCCTAGTCTCGATGCAAGGAAGGTCAAATCAAAATGAACCTACAAAGTGCTGCTCAGTACCCAAAACTCCTTCTCACAGCGTTGAATCTCTCCAGAAGTCTCTCTCTCTCTCTCAGAATGCGTGGTGCAAAAATGTCGCCGACAAAAAAAGGCAGGAAACAGTCGCCTTTAAATAGCGCTCCCCCAGTCCCTTCCCGACTGCAAAACACTCCCCTCAACCTGTCGTTGCTAGCGGCAGGCGGTAAGGCAGGGGGCGTGACTCAATATCCGGTCCGGGGTGCTATCGGGGCGTTGCACGCTCGACTGAAGTCACGATCTGCGGGCGCAGGAGATCATGGCGGTAGTGTTTAGCGCCACCGCAAAATATCTGGTCAATTTCGCGAGCGGCGCAAACATCGCCGTGCCCAGGCGCTAGTTGCTTTGCGCCCTCTTAGGGCGTTAACGGGAGGCGCAAAGCAACCGAATTTTTCCCCCTAAAAGCTTTGCGAAACACTCCACTGCTGCCACAGGGCCTGTTGTCTTGGGTATACCTGAACCCAGTGATAGGAAATCTCTTGCAGATGCTGCACTTCGCCTGGTGGGTGACAGTTTCCACGACAGACACCCGGTAGAGAGTGGGAAGCCAGGACAAAATCGGAGGCTCAGATTGCAACCAGGCAAGAAACTTCTGTTCGGAAATACCAGAGCTCAACACCTACAGAGAAAAAAGGTAAAGCCAATGAAAGCTGGTAATGGTTGGAGAATGACTGATAGGTCATTGAAAAATATTCTTTTATCCCTCCCCCATTTTCTTTATTAGTTTCTCCACCTCTTACAGCACAGATGGAAGCCATTCAGCCCATCACGCCTAAGCCGGCTCATTGAAAGAGCTCTCCAGTCAGTCCCACTGCCCTGCTCTTTCCCCATAGCCCTGCAAATGTTTCCTTTTCAAGTACATATCCAATTCCCTTTTGAAATTTACTATTGAATCTGCTTCCACCACCGCTTCAGGCAGTACATTCCAGATCATAACTCGCTGCATGAATAAATTTCTCCTCATCTCCCTTCTGTTTATTTTGCCAATTATCTTAATTCTGTGTCCTCTGGTTAGCGACCCTCCTGCCAGTGGAAACAGTTTCTCCTTATGTACTCTATCAAAACCTTTCATAATTTTAAGCCCCTCTGTTAAATCTCCCCTTAACCTTAGCTGCTCTAAGGAGAACAATCCCCAAGGAGCAAAATCCTCTTTTCGGCCACCTCTCCAAGCAGCACTCCGATGAGCGGGCTGCAAAACATTCCTAGGATTCTGCCGACAACATTTGAGCGAGCTTATAGGAGGTGGACGAGAGAAAGTGTAACTAGATTGGCTTTGGGTGATCCAATACAGATTAGGTAGTTGCAATAGAAGAGGATTTCCTCTGGTTGGTATTTCTAGTGAAACCCAAAAGGGTGTTTGTTTAGGACTAGCAAACACGGGAAACCTTCCTGTTAGCGTTGTCGCACAGCAAACAGAGGTCATGTACAGCAGTGCCCACCATTTCACACGCAAGTTTACAGCACCGGTAGGAAGTGTCTCTCTTGGTTTTCTGAGCAACTTCCTCAGGCTTTCTTCTCTGCTTAAAACAGGAGGTAGTAAATAGCCATGCCTCCCACCATGTCCCATTGGACCTATTTGTTGAATGTCCAAGATCTTTGGTGGAGATGACCTACCCAATACAATCGTACCACTGGCAAGCAAAAACATAAATAAACGTTCAATATTTTCAAGCGACGTTAGAACGTACTATTCTCCACTCACCCCCTGAAAACAATGGCGTATCGCAGTTTCCACCTGACCAAAGGTTTCTCCCTCACATAAAACCGCAGGTATCTAAATTGCAGGGGCACAAACAAATAAGGCAATGCTTTTTAATTTTTCTACAAACGCACACACGTCCCCCTCAAACCCAGACAGCTCAGACAATGCTCACCAGCAGAAAGAGAGAAAGAAAGTCACTGTTGCAATGTAGCAAAAGCGGCAGCCAATTTTCGCACAGCAAGCTCCCACAAACAGCAATGAGATAATGACCAGATAATCTGTTTTTAGATGTTGGTTAAGGGATAGGTATTGGCCAGGACACCAGGGAGAGCTCCCCTGCTCTTCTTCAAAATAGTGCTGTGGGATCTTTTATGTCCACCTGAGAGGTCCAATGGGACCTCGGTTTAACATCTCATCTGAAAGACAGCACCTTCGACAGTGCAGCACTCCCTCAGTACTGCACTGGGCGTGTTGGCTTGGATTATGTGCTCAAATCTCTGAAGTGGGACTTGAACCCACAACCCTTCTGACTCGGAGGCAAGTGTGCTACCAACTGAGCCAAGGCTGGCATCTTGAAGTTGGTGAATCTCCAATCTCATGCCCCGGCAGGGACAGATGCTCGAAAGGGTGCACGTGTAGGAGATACGTAGTGCTGATTCTCTGTCTCATGCTGCCATCAAGCACGGCTTCCTACTGGTGGGCGTGGGATCAGAGAACTTAAGCTAAGGTTTGCTCAACTCCCATATTATATGGTTTATTTTCTGGTGCCTCACATGCAGGGAGATAATCAACGGCTTGTGAATGACAGGATTGATAAGATCACCTGTACAACCCATTCAACATGGGGCAACTACTGCTTTTTAATTTATACAAGTGACCTGATGCAAAGTGGTCAGATGATACAAAACCAGAAGGAGCAGCGGAATCTGAAACCACAAAATGAGTTGGACAAGATATATAAGTGAGCCAAACAATAGCAGTTGAAATTTAATATAGACAAACGTAAAGTGCTACATATAAGAAAGAAAAACAGACAAGATATGTAATCCATTGTAATAGCTAAGGATGAAACTGCAAGAGACCTAGGAGTCTTAGTAGACAACGCTAAACATACTGATATCACAGCATACGAAAGGTTAATGGGGCATTGGGAGATGCATCTCATGGTCACTTTGTTTCGGACCTTGTTTTGAGTATCGGAGAGTAATTTCCCAGATTTTCTCCCCCTAAATTGGGTTTCTGTTGCTCTGATCTTTTGCCTCTCCCAGGAGATTGGGCGGCAGGTGGTGGTGGGGTGGCGATAGTGTTCGTGATGCTCAGTTGTACCTGATGACATCAGGTTAGGTGGCACAGTAAGTAATGCAAGTGGGAGCAGCAAGTTGCAAAGGAACATTGATAGATTTAGTGAGTGCACAAAACTGTGGCAGATGGAGTTCAATGTGGGGATGTGTGAGGTCATCCACTTTGGATACAAGAAAGATAGATCAGAGTATTTTCTAAATGGTGAGAAGCTGGGAACTGTGGAGGAGCAGAGAGATTTAGGGGTGATGTCAGGAAGCTTTCACACAATGGGTGGTGGAAATCTGGAACTCTCTCCCCCCAAAAAGCTGTCAATTTGAAAATGTCAAAACTGAGATTGATAAGATTTTTGTTAGATGAGGGTATTAAGGGATATGGAACCAGGGCGGGTGGAACAGGCTCGAGGGGCTGAATAGCCTCCTCCTGTTCCTATGATGATGGGACAGGTTCACTGGACTAGCTAGCCTTTTCCTGCATGTCAGTTTTGTATGTTAATTTGTCCAATCAATGCAGAGCAGCAAATCAACAAAGACAAAAGAAGGTTGGACTACCCAGCCACAACAGTCGGATATAATTCAGAGGAGGTAATGATCAGAATTTTTACTGCTTTGGTCAGACCACACCTTGAAAACTGCGTCTATTTCTGGTCAACAAGAAATAACCGACATATCCAAGAGCTGGAGACAGTGCAGAGAAGAGCGAGAAGGCTGATCCCCCAGTGTCAGGGGTTCTGAGTTACGAAGAAAGATTGGAGAGAGTTTTTCAGCCTGGAAAGGAGGCAACTGAGAGATGATCTTATAGAAGGCATACAAGATTGTTAAGAGTATTGAAAAAATAACTTAGAATATTACTTTAAATTAAGCTTGGGGAGTAGAGTTAGAGGATATTGGTTCAAACTCGTAAAAGGAAATTTTGGGACTGACACCAGGAATGTTTTCTTTACATAAAAAGAGTGATCAATGTGAGGAGATAAGAGTAGTGGAAGAAAAACACTGGAATCATTTAAGAAACAATTGGATACTACATTGGGGTGACATTAGGATCCCTCTGCATGGATGGGCCGAATAGACTTCCTCATAGAATGATACAGCACAGAAGGAGGCCATTCGGCCCATCGTGCCTGTGCTGGCTCTTAGAAAGAGCTGTCCAGTTAGTCCCACTCCCCTGCTCCTTGCCCCTAGCCCTGCAAATTTCTCCTTTTCAAGTATATATTCAATTCCCTTTTGAATCTGCTTTCACCACCCTTTCAGGCCGTGCATTCCAAATCATCATAACTCGTGTAAAGTTTCCCCCCCCACCTCATTTCCTCCCTGGGCTTTTTGCCAATTATCTTAAATCTCACCTGTGATTATTTTGTTATATTCAAAAACCAAAAGAATCGGGGTTGTAAACATTTAAGTCGGCCTCACTGTACCTTGATGTTTGGGGCGCGTGACATCAAGCTGTTGTTTTGATTTAGATGGGGTGCGAGTGGTCATGTTATCATCACTGAATAAACGTACCTGCTGCAGATCCTGTAAAACGCCCCTGACAGCACCCCGAGTCACAGAGCTGCTGTTTGCCTCATTCCCACTGCTCACCGAAAACCACTGAGCTACCAGCTGAAACAGAGCTAAGGTGAAGAGGTTTAAGAGGACGAATTAATGCTGTTACTTTATATCCACAGTCCCCACCGCTTATAGCAGATGCGTTCGTGCGAATGCGATTTTCCCGTTATACGTGATGGCCGGTATAATGTAGTAGTGTTATTACAGCGCTCTCCTAGCTAACAAGAATGCTCCTTCTGTGTAGCAACCTTTCTTCTCCAGCTCCACTCTGACCTGCCGCTTTATTTAAACTGCAGTCAGTGCTTAGTATAAACTGTAACCCCACACCATTTAGAGGGGATTAGAAAAGGCTTAAGTACACAAAAGGTAACTGAACATTATCGAGGTGTTATTTACTTATTTATGTTCGTTCTTGCATTCAGTGCAACTTAACAAGTGCGAACCAGTGAGTAAACACAGCTTCTGCCCAAAATAAATGGAGTACATAAGACGCTACAGCCGGCAACTTTGAAACTGACGTTAATGCAAATGGACGGGTCACATCGTCCGCATGCCCGATACGAGACTCCCAAAACAAGCGCTCTGCTTGGAGCTCCGACACGGCAAGAGAGCCCCAGGTGGGCAGAGCAAACGCTTCAAGGACACCCTCAAAGCCTCCTTGAAAAAGAGCAACATCCCCACCGACACCTGGGAATCCCTGGCCCAAGACCGCACAAAGTGGAGGAGAAGCATCCGGGAAGGTGCTGAACACCTCGAGTCTCTTCGCCGGGAGCAAGTGGAAGCCAAGCGCAGGTAGCGCAAGGAGCGCACGTCAACCCAAGCACCCCACCCACCCACCCCTTCAACCACCGTCTGCCCCACCTGTGACAGAGACTGTAGGTCCCGCATTGGACTCATCAGTCACCTGAGAACTAATTTTTAATGTGGAAGCAAGTCATCCTCGGTTCCGAGGGACTGCCTAAGAAGAAGAATGGTTATCACATTTTGGCCGATATATGCGACAGCCTATTTGAAACATGGACATTTTAAGTGGTGGGGACTTATTTACTTCACGTGTTTAAGCAGGGAGATGAAGGTAGTTACCTTTCTTATATTATCTTAATGATAAGTTCAAATTTTTTTCTGCTCATGTAGAAAAAGTCAGAGAAATTTCAAAGCTTTTCCTTTATAAATAGGCCTGGAGTTTCTGCTCGGTTGTGCAGGTTTTTTGGTGCAATTTGCCCAAAATCAGCGAAACCAGCGCAAAAGATCGCGGAATTTTAAGCGCAAATTGCGTTCAGCACAATCAAGTTTCCGCGATCATTTGCGTTAGTTTAAAGAACATCGCTCTAGAAGCCGGCCCCGCCCACAAAACTGGCCACGGCCCCCAGGGTGAATTAATCACCATGGCAAGTTTCTGCTAATTGCACTCGTTGGCGGGCCTTCGAGGAGTCTCCAAAAATTAAGTTGGTTTAAGTCATTTTCAGTTATTTAAAATCGGGTTACTCAGAGGTGGTGGACTAGACACGCTGATTAAAATACTTATTTTTTGCGATAAGCCCATTTTCAGCTGTATTAATCAAACTGCACCGAGTTACCACTTAAATACATCAAGAAATATTTTGTAAAGTGAAACATTTACAAAAATATATAATGTTCTAAAACGCTGCCCGATTGCGCAGGTTGATGGCAGATTTTGCATTTGGCGATATGCAAATGAGTTTGAGAAGAAACTAGAGAGAAAAAAAACTTCTCAAAATTAGAGCAATTTCGGGTGCAATTTGCGCTTGGATGGACGATTGCGCGCAAAGCAGAAACTCTACCCCATAGTGTTTTTGAAGGTGGGGGAGGCAGGGAGAGGAAGAGCGTTAGACTGTCACAAAAGAGAATGGAATGTGACCTGCCCAAGATACTACAAGAACACTGACCCATCCAGCTCCATCTCAAGGCAAGATAGCGTGGCTCCTAAACATCTTTGTCCAACTATACCCCACCACCCCCAATCTCCAGGACCTTTGCCGAGAAATAGCAGCAGTACTGTACTGTACACACTACTGCAACCAGACTCACTGTATAAAGGTACATTCGTACAAATCGTCTGCACACAAAATGTGTATTTGTATGAGTCTACCTTTATACAGTGAGTAGGGTCACTGCGTTATACACAGTACATTTACCAATGTGTAAACCAATAGAAAAATAAAAGAATGACTTGTATTTATACAGCGCCTTTCACAACCTCAGGACGTCCCAAAGCGCTTTACAGCCAATGAAGTACTTTTGAAGTGTAGTCACTGTTGTAATGTGGGAAATGTGGCAGCCAGTTTGTGCACAGCAAGCTCCCACAATCGGTAATGTGAGAATGACCAGACAATCTGTTTTTTAATAATGTTAGTTGAGGGATAAATATTGGCCAGGACACAAGGGAGAACTCCCCAGCTCTTTTAAAAAAAAATAGTGCTGTGGGATCTTTTACATCCGACTGAGACGGTAGATTGGATCTCAGTTTAACGTCTCATCCGAAAGACGGCACCTCCGACAGTGCAGCACTCCCTCAGCACTGCACTGGGAGTGTCAGCCTGGATTATGTGCTCAAGCCGCTGGAGTGGGACTTGAACCCACCCCCTTCTGACTGAGATGCGAGAGAGCTACCCAGTGAGCCAGGGCTGATCACAACATATAAAGGAGTTGAACTGCTTCGATCTGCTGTTCTTCTGCATTGGGCTAAAGCTTCCATCCCTCTAATTCCCTCCTGCCACTGATGTCTACAGTGACTTCCAATAGCTCAGCAGCGTCCTCAGTAGGAAGGTAGTGGTACTGCACCTGGCTGCAGCACGAGCATAAAAAATACAAGCACAATATTACAGGTTGAAGAGGCAAGTGGGATTTACTACTGAGCTCATCGAAATGAGGCATGTCTATTATTGGGCTTTGAGGGGATAATAAGTAGACATGGAAATATGTCAGGAAATCATGGCACAATGGCAAGTTACCTCCTTAGTGTCAACATTAGAACATTAGGGACTCCCCACTGAGGTACAACACCAGGTGCCCAGTAAACCCCCACCTCACTTCCCTTAGCATCGTGCTGTAACACTCACCTCAGAAACACACCAATGTGAATTGTGTTCTGGTTTTTCAAACCACCGATTCTTAAAAACTTCTTGTTTCAGTGCAGTACTGAGGGAGTGCTGCACTGTCTGAGGTGCCGTCTTTCTAATGAGACGTTAAACTGAAGCCCCGTCTGCCCTCTCAGGTGGACGTAAAAGAACCCACGGTACTGTTTTGAAGAAGAGCAGGGGAGTTCTCCCCGGTGTCCTGGCCAATATTCAAGCCTCAAACCACATCACTAAAAATAACAGATTATCTGGTCATTATCACATTGCTGTTTGTGGGAGCTTGCTGTGCGCATTTGGCTGCCACGTTTCCTACATTACAACAGTGACTACACTTCAAAAGTACTTAATTGGCTGTAAAGTGTTTTGGGATGTCCTGAGGTCGAGAAAGGTGCCATAGAAGAGCAAGTTCTATCTTTTTTTTCTAACAGACCAGTGGGAGTTCTGCATAGGTTTTCAGGGAGATGTTCTCAGCAGCCTATGAGACTATAGCTGGTGTTATTACGAACTGCCCAATAGTTCCCTATGACATGCACTTGAAGGTGTGCTCCATTGGGCTAGTCCTCACCTCCGTATTTTGCAGAGAGCTTGTCTCCCGAAAGGCTGATCAAGGTGGCAGCAACCGATCGAAACTGGATAGAACCGGTTCCATTCCTGTTTAAAGAAAAATCATTGTGTCAATAGAGAAAAACTACAAACCCTGAATATCCCAAACGAAAAACTGAAAACACTAGGAAAGCATGGCAGGTCGGGTTAGGTTAATGATTTGGGTAGAGAGAGAGAGAATCTTCATCAAAGCCTCGGTGAGATCTTATGAAGTATCCCATTGCATTCTGAAAAATTAAAGTACTGAGGGAGTGCTGCACTGTCAGAGGTACCGTCTTTTGGATAAAACATTTACTGAGGCCCCATTTGCCCTCTCTGGTGGATGTGAAAGATCCCATGGCCCTATTTTGAAGAAGAGCAGGGGAGTTCTCCCCGGTGTCCTGGCCAATATTTATCCCTCAATCAACATCACTAAAACAGATTATCTGATCATTATCTCATTGCTGTTTGTGGGACCGTGCTGTGTGCAATATTGGCTAACACCTTTCCTATGATACAATAGTAATTAATTGGCTGTAAAGCACTTTGGGACATCCTGAGGTTGTGAAAGGTACGAGAGAAATGCAAGTTCTTCCTTTCTAAATGAATCCGTTAGAAACATTGCAACACAATTTAACAAAAAATCATAACTTTTAGAAGAAAAATACATTGCTGTTAGTAGTTTTGATGGGGGCGGGGTATGATTTATGGATTGTATTGGCACTCACCTATTAAACATATTGAGGAGCAAGTTCAGGGTGAGCTGCGGTCCCATTGATTCCTCCTGGCCCAACCCCTCTTGCCTGGCAGATTCAAACAGCACCTTCAGCACCTCGGACAGCTCCCGAACAGAGCACGTACAGTCAGCTTGTAGCTTTGGCCAATGTCTCTGCAGGACATCCCAAACCAACGACACATCAATCAAGTGCACTGCAATTAAAATTAAAAGAGAGTCACGCATGAGGAAAGATATTTTAAATCAAAAATAGAAATTTTTCTTTTGTTTCCCCCACTCTTCTCCCCTTCCCTCTGGGAGTTAATGACTCGCACTAAGATAGAGTATCACGGGCACTAACAACCTTCCAGAACTTCATCTAATTAGGCTTTTAAAAAACAAATCAAGGAGCCTGGACACGGAGTGGGAGTGGACTATTCGACTGTGGGGTCACCACAGCAGAACCAAATCCTATCCTCACCAAATCCTAACTTGCATACTTGTTGGTGAGGGACTAGAGTCACATATAGGCCAGACCAAGTAAGGATATTAGTGAACCAGAGGGGTTTTTAACAACAATCCGACAGCTTCATGGTCACTTTTACTGAAACCATCTTTTTATTTCCAGATTTGTTTTAAACTGAATTCAAATTCTCAAATTGCCACGGTGGGATTTGAACTCACGTTCTTTAGATTATTAGTCCAGTATCATAACCACTGCACTACCGTACCCCTGTTGTTTGATCTGTAGACCTTGAGGTAGCCTCATTTAAACTCTATATAAAATAATAGACAAGCAACACAATCTCTTGAACCTACAGTGTTGACTTTCTTTTGCCACTTGCATACTTACATTGACAGAGCTTCTGCAGTTCCCGCACCTTCAAGGCTGTCCTGTACACCGCATGCTGGATCTCATTGAGAGCCTCTGAAAGGGGGAAAGGGGAAATTAAAATGATCACAATCATAATGGAGCAGGAAATATAAATGGAAATTTGATTGTTGCTTAAAACGTGCAACTGAATTGAACCCTAATCGTAAATATCAGAAAACCTGGGCACTTCTGGTTGCCCCTTTCAGAGGCAGTCTGAAAGCAGACACTTCAAAGGCGATTTTAACCTAATCTGCCCGTCAGGAAACTGACGGGATCGGGGTGCAACGCTGGTTTTACACTCAGCCCGATTTTACTCTCCATTAAAGTCAGTGAACATTAATATTGTGGGGGGGGGGGGTAAAACCGGCATTTCACCCGATCCCACGAGTTAGGTTAAAACTGCCCCCTTTGTGTAGAACCTCTGCTCCTGAGACATCAGGAATTTCTGTTCATTGACATCATTCTACCCACAATCCACTATTCCCTTGACACTGCCCCGTTTTTTCGGAGTAACTATCAGCAAACTGGCAATCTCACTCAGAGAGGTCAGCAGGATGGCCAGAAAGGGAAATCGAAGTGTTATAGGGGTGCTGTGATGGGTGATTTCCCTCGTTTGTACCGAAGTGTTCCCCATTTTATTAGAGTGTTAAGATTGTTGTGTTATATTTACTCTCTTGAATAAAGATCAAAGTTCTTGCACCAAACCAGTTGTCTGCTGCACTTTTGTCACAACCCCCAAATAAGTCCAAGGTCTAGAACCAAGGGAGTGGGAGCGATTCGAACTACTCAGAAGTCAGAGGTGAAGCTGACACAAACCACCACCCCCTACACTTGAGCAAAAAAATAACACTTCTGAAAACTAGCGCAATTTTGAGTACAGTCTGCGCCAGGATCGCTGATTGCGCCCAAAGCGGAAACTCTTGGACACTATAAATTGTTTTAAAAATAAATTTCGTTTATTAGTGATAAAAATATTGGACATGGGGGGAAAAAAAAGGCTATTTAACGGACAGTCAAGAATCATCCGATTGGGTAACGAAGAGTCTATTCACTTTCCGATTGGTGTGGGAAGGCGGGGCACCGCAATGATGGACATCTCGGGCGACCAATGATGGGAGTGTGGGGGCGGGGTGGTTGGAGGTCATGTGATGAAACCTCCAGGAATATGTCCAACCAAAGTTAGCAACCCTTGTTTGGCTAGGGGCCTAGCACTATATTGGTGACTTGTTTTCAACCTCACTGAAAAGTAGATGATGTCCTCTAGTGCACAATCAGATGGGAATTTTAAAATTGCACCATTACATTTTAAAAGCCTGAGGCCTAACCCAGACGTCATGAAGCAGCCGATGGACTCCTACCCATTTTGTCCAAATTAAACTGTGCTGGGTGCTCCCGTCTTGTATTGTGATGAAAGCCACTGTGGAAACAAAAAGTGGAGAAATGACCAATTAAGTTTAATTTGCTCTGGCAAAGAGATGATGTAGACACAATGGGCTGAACAGCCTCCTTCTGCACTTTTAACCTCCATGGCAAAAAAAATTTTTAAACCATCAATTAGGCGGAGTCTTGCTTCTAAAGTTGGTGCAACCCAAAGCCCAGGACAGCAGTGGAATGGACAAGGATGTCAGACTCCTTGCCAGGGTCAGAGAGATAAAGCCTGAAATTCTCTACCAGATTAACTGGAAAGAAATAAAGACTTGCATATGTAGCGCTTATCACGACCTCAGAACGTCCCAAAGCGTTTTACAACCACTGAAATACTTTTGAAGTGTAGTCACTGTTGTAATGTAGGAAACGTGGCAGCCAGTTTGCGCACAGCAAGCTCCCACAAACAGCAATGTGATCATGACCAGATAATCTGTTTTAGTGATTTATTCACTGAAGGATAAATATTGGTCCCAGGACACCAGGGAGAACTCCCCTGCCCTGCAAAATAGTGCCTTGGGATCTTTTATGTCCACCTGGGAAGGCAGGTGGGGCCTTGGTTTAACGTCTCACCCGAAAGTCGGCACCTCTGACAGTGCAGCACTCCCTCAGTACTGCACTGGAGTGCTGGGCCTAGTTTTTGTGCTCAAGTCTTTGCAGTGGTACTTGAACCCACAACCTTCTGAGTCAGAGGCAAGAGTGTTACCCACTGAGCCACGGCTATGTCTTCAGGCCATTCCAAAGTGCTTCACAGCCAATTAATTACTTTTTTACAGTGTGGGCAAATGAATCGTAAAGTGCAGTAAATAATCTCAAGGAAGCTTCAACATTTCTGGGGCCCCTAGGCATTCAGGGGAGAATTGCATCTCAGTTCCCACTTTGACTGTGTTACCCCAACTGAGAGGGTTTGTATGTAACTTTTGCCAAACCAGTCTAAAGTAGCTCTGATGTCTGAGAAGGCTGAGGTGACACTGCCTCCCATTTTTCCCCCTTCTCTATAAATCAGGTGGCTGGTCTCCATGCAGCAACATGTCCGCCACAGTAGAACAACAGTTTGCATTTATATAGCGCCTTTAACCTAGTAAATCATCCCAAGGTGCTTCACAAGAGTGTAATCAGACAGAATTTGACACCGAGCCACATAAGGAGATATTCAGACAGGTGACCAAAAGCTTGGTCAAAGAGGTAGGTTGTAAGGAGGGTCTTAAAGGAGGAGAGAGAGGTGGAGAGGCGGAGAAGTTGAGGGAGGGAATTTCTGGCGCTTAGGGAATTAGGCAGCTGAAGGCACGGCCACCAATGGTGGGGCGAAGGAAGTGGGGGATGCTCAAGAGGCCAGAGTTGGAGGAACGCAGAGACTGTTTTAGTGATTTATTCACTGAAGGATAAATATTGGTCCCAGGACACCAGGGAGAACTCCCCTGCTCTGCAAAATAGTGAATTTGAAAACAAGGATGAGAATTATAACATTGAGGCATTGCCGGACCGGCAGCCAATGTAGGTCAACGAGTACAGGGGTGATGGGCAATATTCCCTTTAAGCTGCATGGCCGCTCAGTGCTCCAGGGAACCCGCACAGCCGGCTTGCCAGCTTTTCAATGCAAAAACCACTCGTGTGGTATTTTGAATGGCCTGCACAACGCCAAATAAAATTACAGGAAACATTGGTGACGGGTGAATGGAACTTGGTGCGAGTTAGGATACAGGCAGAAAGTTTTGGATGAGCTGAAGTTTACGGAGGGCAGAAGATAAGTCACTGTGTAGGGAAATCACAAGTGTCCTACTATGGGAATCAATTTACCGTACGGCTCCTGTCAACCAGGATTTTTTTTAAATAATGGAGTAAAACAGACTGAAAAGAGAGACCTGCATTTATCTCCCGCCTTATCGTATCTCTGGGGAACGCCTCAAAGCACTTCACAATGAATTACGTTGCAGCTCAGTGACTGTTGTTATTTAGGCAAACCAGGCAGCCAATCTTCACACAGCAAGATCCCACAAACAGTAATGAGATGAATGACCAATTAATCTGTTTTTTTTTGGTGATGTTGGTTGAGGTATGAATATTGGCCAGGACACTGGGAGAACTCCCCTGTTCTCTTTCCTAATAATGCCATGAGGTCTTTAATGTCCACTTGAACGAGAGAAAGCAGGCAGACGTGACTTCAGTTTAATGTTTCATCCAATGGGTTGTACTTCTGGCAATGCAGCACTCCCTTACTAGTGCACTAGAGTTGCCAACTCTGGTTGGACATATTCCTGGAGGTGTCATCACATGACCTCCAACCACTCCGCCCCCTCCATACTCCTGCTATTGGTCGGCCAACATGTCCATCCTCACGGTGCCCCGTCTTCCCAGCCAATCGGAAAGCCAATAAACTCTTCATTGGATGATTTTTGACTGTCAGTCAAACTGCCATTTTTCCCCATCTCATATTTAAATAACCAATAACCAAAGTGTTCAGAGATTTTTTTTTGAAAAAGACACAATTTTTCAATGCCCTATGATTTTTTTCCTGGGTTGCTCCCAGCAGTGTCCTGGGGATTAGTTTTTAATTCCTGGAGACTCCAGGACAATCCCGGAGGGTTGGCAACCCTAAGTGCCTAGATTTTGTCCTCAGTTCCCTGATTGGGGCTTAGACGGAACTCAGGGGCACTAAATAAGACATTCGCAACTGCACCTGGAAGATATAACTGGTCAAAGTCACAAGTATCTACGGCACTTACTTGATGTAAAAAGGGAATTCATTTGCATTGATGGCCTTCCTCCAGTCTCCGCCGATTCGTTCTAATAGAAACCAGATGCATTACTGAATACAAATCTACTTGTCAAATGGTGGCATTATTACCAGTGATGTACACTGAGTTATCAGATAAATGGAACAAACATGACGAGTGGTGTTAGACTCTGTAAGATTCTGAGTGCGTCACAGTGGCTAACTCATGAGTACCACGTCAGTGCTGCTGTTTATTTTCTCTTGAGGCTTCCTGAGCTGCATTTGGTTCATGCTGCACGTCCTGTTGACATTGTTCAGCGTGTCTCAGTGTCATCGGGAGCTGAGTGTCACCGGGAAGTCAGAGTCACCGGGAGCCCAGTCACCGGCACGACGCTGTCACCGGGAAGTCACTGTCACCTCCTCCAATTTTAACCTCCTTTTCAACTCTGCTCTCCTGATGTCAATGACTTGTACGGCTTCCAAAGATGTTGGTTGGACTCAAGTACCTCTCCCAAGTGGCCATGCATCACATGCGAACCTTGATTGTAACCAGCGTTCCCGCTATGCTGCGCGGCTGTCTGGAGGTCCCGTGCAGCATGGGAACGGCTTTTCAAATGGGAGATTTCACGCATTTGAATGGGCCACGTAGCCCATTAAAGGGACCGCACACCCCAAAAAAATAAGGGGGAACATTGATTGTGATAGGCTATTTGAACGCAGAAGGCATCAACATCGAGCCTGATCACATCCTTGCCTGATCAGTGACACTTCTTCCACCAGGAGTCATTTGGCAGTGATCAGGTATGGGAATCCTGGTTGATTCCCACCCCCCACCCCACCCCGTCACTAGCCTACAGGTATTGAGCCCTATTGCCTCCTGACTCCTCAAAGCCTCTCCACCACCTACAAGGCACAAGTCAGGAGTGTGATGGAATACTCTCCACTTTCCTGGATGAGTACAGCTGCAACAACATTGATGTTCAGGAGCTCAACACCATCCAGGACAAAGTAGTCTGCTTGATCGGCAGCCCATCCACCACCTTAAACATTCACTCCCTCCACCAACCCGCGACCTTTACCACCTAGAAGGACAAGGGCAGCAGGCGCATGGGAACACCATCACCTCCAAGTTCCCCTCCAAGTCACACATCATCCTGACTTGTAAATATATCGCCGATCCTTCATCGTCGCTGGGTCAAAATCCTGGAACTCCCTCCCTAACAGCACTGTGGGAGTACCTTCACCGCACGGACTGCAGCGATTCAAGAAGGCGGCTCACCACCACCTTCTCAAGGGCAACTAGGGATGGGCAATAAATACCAGCCTTGCCAGCGACGCCCATATACCGAGAATTAATTTTTAAAAATTGTACAATTTGAAGTTCCTTCTGAAAGGAATGTTTCAGTGAAGGTTTCCTATTTGTCAGTCTCACCAAAGTATCTGTCAGTTCCTCAAGGGACGAAATAGAATCAAAACTTGCCCGCATTAGAAGTTTGAGTTGCTAGCCGTATAAAGTTTACTGATACATTTAAAAATGAAGGACAACCTGAGGCTTAACCCATGCAGCTAGATGCAACCTATTGAATCATACCCATTCTTCCTGGATAAAACTGTGCCGGAAGCTCCCCACCATCTCCCGTGCCAGAGGCCACTGTGGAAACAAGGATTCGGAGAAATTACCATTATCAGTAAAACTCATTTTATTGTAAGAACTGGCAAATCATCAATGTTGATTTTAATTCTAACATTTGAACTCTTTAATATGTAATGCTGGACAAGGTCATTGTCTTTGACTGCACAAAATTCACGCAGGTGAAGTGACTGTAGGCAAGAAGGGTGAGGCCACCTCCGAGAGGTAGTGTCACATGACTTCAACTCAGCCGTGGCTCAGTGAGCTGCACTCTCGCCTCTGAGTCAGAAGGTTGTGGGTTCCAGTCCCACTCCAGAGACTTGAGCACTTAATCTCGGCTGACACTCCAGTGCAGTACTGAGGGAGTGCTGCAATGTTGGAGGAGCCGTCTTTTAGGTGAGACGTTAAATTGAGGCCCCGTCTGCCCTTTCAGGTGGACTTAAAAGATCCTTGGCACTATTTTGAAGAAGTCCTGACCAACATTTAGCCCTCAACAATATCACTAAAACAGATGATCTGATCATTATCACATGGCTGTTTGTGGGACTTTGCTGTGCGCAAATTGGCTGCCACGTTTCCTACATTACAACAGTGGCTGTAAAGGCTTTGGAACATCCTGAGGCTGTGAAAGCCGCTATATTAATGCAAGTCCTTTGGACCAGAGCGAACCCAAATTTAAAGGGTCCCAGCCCCCAGGTGGTCCAATGTGACATTTGAAATTTCACTTTGAATCTTTGTAACAGAGCGCATAGCAGGACAATTGACTCTGTTCCAACGATACATTGTAACCGATGCTGCTGCCTGCACACAAGCGCAGAGCCCCATTTTCCCTGGCAGACAGTATAACTGCGATCTGCCAGCTCTGTGTCACTCTCAGGAGCTACCACTCTCCCATTGGGACCTGTAGCAGAACAAAGTCCCACAGTGATAACACGCCAGCAAGAAACCGCGACACAAAAATAACGGTTACTAATGTGAGGCTGTGGAATGCAATACTGGATTTAGAGATTGAGTCTACAATGTATACTATCCACAGGATGCACTGCCACAACTCGCCAAGGCTTCTTCAACAGCACCTCCCAAACCCGCAAACTCCACCACCTAGAAGGACAAGGGCAGCAGCCACATGGGAACACGACCACCTCCAAGTTCTCCTCCATGTCACACACCATCCTGACTTGGAAATATATCGCTGTTCCTTCATCGTCGTAGGGACAAAATCTTGGATCTCCCTACCCAACAACGGTGGGAGTACCTTCACCACACGGACTGCAGCGGTTCAAGAAGGCAGCTCACCACCACCTTCGCAAGGGAAATTAGGGATGGCCAATAAATGCTGGCCTTGCCAGCTATATCCACATCCCAAGAATGAATTTAAAAAAAAGCAGAGATCATGTCAACATTTAAGAATACCTTAGATAGGTGGTTGAAGGAAAAGAGGAAAGAAAGGGATATGGAAACAGGGATTAGGACTACTGCTTGTGTGGAGGATAAACACCAAAATGGACAGGATTGGAGCAAATGTCCTGTTGTAATTTTATGTAATTCTATGTAAAAAGATATCACCTGTCCATTGCATGATACAATTCATATCAAACCGTATGTGGTGCTTTCGTTACAGAGCAGACCCTCACATAACCTGGAAGTTATTAAGAGTGAAGTACCAAAAGGCAACTGGTGCCTGAAACAAAAACTGGTTTTGCTGCTTGGCCCACAAAGAGGAAACTCTTGATCTCATGATGTTCTTATGCCAGTGTGTGGCACTGTTGGACTTTGAGTACGAACATTTCTGTACAGAATACTATGAAAACGTAGACACACTGCCCGTTAAAGGAGGGAGATTCAAGGTTCATTTCGTAAATCCCCTGTTATTTTCACGGGGATAGCGAGGTGCAAAAGTAAAGCAAATAATGGGCCAAAAATTGATCCCGGGACGCGAGAGTACGCAGTGCGTACTCTCGCGTATTCCCTCTGCAATTGCCGGTTTTCTGCATGCCCTGCGCATGCGCTGAAAACTGGCAATTGCTCTTCTGAAAAGGGGGCGGGTCCTCGGTACATCGCGTGCGCGCTACAGGCTGCGCGCACGCTGTGCACTTCATGCTTTGGACGCGCAGGTAAGTACGGAAGATTTTGGAAATGTAAAAAGGAGGAGTAAGACCCACTTTTAAGAAGGTAAGTAGTGAATTAAGTATTTTTTTGAATTTTTTTTAACAGGTATATCTTTTTTAGAGACTTTAAAGACAGGTAAGTTTATTTTTATAACTTTTTAAAAGATTTTAAATTTTTTCAAAAATTTAATTTTTTATTTAAAATGGTTAATTTAATTAACTATACTTATTTTATTAATGTGATGGTTTTTTTAAAAAATTTAATTGAGGTTTAGCTGTTATTTTGGGGGGGTGTAAGATTCATAGATTTCACAGCCGTGCTGTGAAACTTATGAATGGAAGATGGTGTGCTGCCATTGGCTCTAACTGAGTCACGTGATCCCACAGCTCGCACGAATTCACTACGCCGCTGGGATACGCAAGCACTGCCCAGCTGATCTCTAGAACATGAAGTTCGTGCGAGCTGGATATAATGGCCAGTAATTACTGTTTGCGATATTGCCGTACAGACATTGAACTACTTTGTATTATATTCTTCTGTCTGCTATAGTATGATGCTTTAACCAGTTTATTTTAAATGTAACCCCACATGTCACAAACAGTAAATTCAAGGCTATATAGTTCTGATGCATATAGAATATACGAGAAGAGAAAAGGCCAACTGGCCTGTTAGACCAGTTCCATACACAATACATTGTACAATCTCCTCTGCTCGTGGACAATTACTCAACTTTTTTTTCAATATTAATTCATGGGATATGTGCGTCACTAGCAAGGCTAGTATTTATTGCCCATCCCTAGTTGCCCTTGAGAAGGTGGTGGTGGAAGGGCTGCCTTCTTGAACCGCTGCAGTCCGTGTGGTGAAGGTACTCCCACAGTGCTGTTAGGTAGGAAGGTCCAAGATTTTGACCCAGTGACAATGAAGGAACGGCGATATACTTCCAAGTCGGGATGATGTGTGACTTAGAGGGGAACTTGGAGGTGGTGGTGTTCCCATGCACCTGCTGCCCTTGTCATTTTAGGTGGTAGAGGTCGAAGGATTGGAACTTACATAACCTACTAAAGGAGCTGAATAGCCTCTGGCCACACTAAAGAGAGCTGTAATCAATTGAAATGCCGCATGATCCTAAATATTAGCAAAGGAATTATCAATACACTTACTGAGGTGACCCTGTATTTTATGCTTTAAAACTTGCAGCTAGGGACCAGAATCTGTGCGGAATCTGTAGTTGACTTTTCAGAGCAAGCTGTTCTCGGTTATTTAGTTGACCCATGACTCCAGCTCCAATTGTACATGAGAATCTAGGGGAGGAATGATTTTAAAAGGGAAGATATGTAACTTGTGATTTGAACGATTCTTTGAGGTAAACGTTCATCATACACGCTCCAGAACTTTACACACCATGAGCACAGCCTCTTGCCCAAGTCACAGGCCCACGATCTTTTTTGTTGTGACAGCTGCCGGTGTTAACGTCCTACTGCATTGACGGATCGCCACATTGCGTTTGTCTCAATGGCAACACTTCAGTTAACACTGGTGGAACTGTTGCCCCTTCACTAGGAATACTGCACCATAATTATAATCATAGTGGCATCAATATCATAAAATCATACAGCGCATGAGACCATTCGGCCCATCGTGCCTGTGCCGGCTCTTTGAAAGAGCTATCCAATTAGTCCCACTCCCCTGTTGTTCCCCCATAGCACTGCAAACTTTTCCTTTTCAAGTATATATCCAATTCCCTTTTGAAAGTTACTATTGAATCTGCTTCCACCACCCTTTCAGGCAGTGCATTCCAGATCACAACAACTCACTTCCTAAAAAAAAACTCATCATCTCTCCTCTGGTTCTTTTAGCAATTACCTTAAATCTGTGTCCTCTGGTTACTGACCCTCCTGCCACTGGAAACAGTTTCTCCTTATTTACTCTATCAAAAGCTTTCACAAATTTTTCTAATAATGTGGCCTAACAATTCTGATGCAACAGGGCATAAAAGCCCTTTGGCACCTGTGGGCCACTTTACTCACGCCTGCTTCTGCTAAAAACTAATTGCCTTCGTGTGCAAAGATCATATTTAGGTACAATGCTTTTTTTTGAAAGTTATATTAAAATGATTACATATTAACTTAGCTTCATTTCATATTGCACGGTAATTTAATTCACATTATTTGTACTTTAAAAAGGAACAAAACTTATTACAAAGCACAATGATTCATTTGCCGAATCTTGCTTCCCTGAACCTGCCCCTGGGGGGGAGAAATCAAAAAATAACCTCACCGTAAATCCCTTCTGCATTTTGCACCACCTCTGTTTGCATTTTCGTTTCTCTCTGGCTGAAGACAAACTCTAATTTGATGAGGTTTCAATGTCGAGGATGTGTGGCCATTAAATAATTTATGAGGTAGCTCGAGCTGAGCTGCAAACAGAAAAAAAACACGTTTAATAATTCAGTCGCAACCCGAGACGGATAGAAAATACATTTTAAGAGTTGCAATTGAGAAACTAATCTTTATCAGTTATTTTGTTTTGCTACATTAAAAGAAAACATAAATATATAGAAACTATATATAGGTGGAAAACGGTGCTCCAAACCACCTGGTTACCTTGGAAATGTCAGTAAGCCGCTCCAGGTTGTCGCAAAGCTGCCGGGTGAGTGTGTGTACGCTTGTCCATACAAACAAAGAGCCAATGTTCAAAATCGAATTGAATTGGTACTAGAAATAAGACCGGGGCAGCGTGGGGGAGGGGTTTATTTAGAATGCACTTCCCTGCCCTTCAAAGTAAAGGATGTCACTCACCTTGCTGTTGAGGTTGTGCTGGGAAGCGTGTCAGCTGTGGTTCAGTGGTAGCACTCTCCCCTCTGGGTCAGAAGGTTGTGAGTTCAAGTCCCACTCTAAAGATTTAGAATCACAGTACAGCACAGAATTTGGCCCGTTGAGTTCCTCCTGGCTCTTTCAAAGAGCAATCCAGTTAGTCCCATTCCCCCACTCTTTCCTCATATCCCTGCAATAATTTCTCCTTCAAGTATTTATCCAATTCCCTTTTGAAGGCTACTATTGAATCTGTACCCACCACCCTATCGGGCAGTGCATTCCAAATCCTAACCACCCGTTGTGTAAAAAGGTTTTTCCTCATGTCGTCTCTGATTCTTTTGTCAATTACCTTAAATTTGTGCTCTCTGGTTATCGACCCTTCAGCCATTGTAAACAGTTTCTCTTTATTTACTCTATCTAAACCCATCATGATTTCAAACACCTCTATCAAATCTCCTCTTAGCCTTCTCGGCTCCAAGGAGAACAACCCCAGATTATCTAGTCTATCCACGTAATCCCTCATCTCTGGGACCATTCTGGTAAATCTCTTCTGTACCCTCTCCAAAACCTTCACATCCTTCCTAAAGTGTGGTGCCCAGAATTGGACGCAATACTCAAGCTGGGGACTGAACTAGTGTTTTATATCGGTTTAGCATAACTTCCTGGCTTTTGTACTCAATGCCTCTATTTATAAAGCCCAGGATCCCACATGCTTTATTAACCGCTCTGTTAACCTGTCCTGCCACCTTGTGCACAGGCTCCCCCAGGTCTCTCTCTTCTTGCACCCCCATTAAAATTGTACCATTTAGCATGTGTTGTTTCTCCTCATTCTTCCTACCAAAATGTATCACCTCACACTTCTTTGCTTTGAATTTCATCTGCCATGTGCCTTCCCATTCCACCAGCCTGTCTATGTCCTCTTGAAGTCTATTACTATCTTCCTCACTGTTTACTGCACTTCCAAGTTTCATGTCATCTCCAAATTTTGAAATTGTGCCCTGTACCCCCAAGTCCAAGCCATTAATGTATATCAAAAACAGCAGTGGTCCTAGTACTGAACCTTGGTGAGCTCCACTGTATACCTCCCTCCAGTCCGAAAAACAGCCATTCACCACAACTCTCTGTTTTCTATCCCTTAGCCAATTCTGTATCCATGCTGCTACTGACCCTTATATTCCATGGGCTTCAATTTTGCTAACAAGCCTATAATGTGTTTCTTTATCAATCGCCTTTTTGAAAGTCCATATACACAACATCAACTGCACACCCCTCATCCACCCTCTCTGTTACCTCATCAAAAAACTCAATCAAGTTAGTCAAACACGATTTGCCCTTAACAAATCTGGCTCTCCTTTATTAGTCCATACTTGTCCAAGTGGCTGTTAATTTTCTCCCGGATTATTGTTTCTAAAAGCTTCCCCACCACCGACGTTAAGCTGACTGGCCTGTAATTGCCAGGTTTATCCTCCTCACCTTTTTTGAACAAGTGTGTAACATTTGCAATCCTCCAGTCCTTTGGCAACTCCCCTGTACCTAAGGAGGATTGAAAGATTGTGGCCAGCACCTCCGCAATTTCTACCCTTACTTCTCTCAGCAACCTAGGGTGCATCCCATGGGTGCAGGTGATTTATATACTTTAAGTACTACCAGCCTTTCTAGTACCTCCTCTTAATCTATCCCTTATCCATGCATTTGTTAACTATAGACTTGACAATTCCAACGCACTCCTGGCTGGCCTCCCACATTCCACCCCACGTAAACTTGAGGTCATCCAAAACTCGGCTGCCCGTGTCCTAACTTGCACCAAGTCCTGTTTGCCCATCACCCCTGTGCCTCACCCCTCCCTATCTCTGTAATCGCCTCCAGCCCCACAACCCCCCCGAGATATCTGCGCTCCTCTAATTCTGCCCTCTTGAGCATCCCTGATTATAATCGCTCTGGAATTCCCTCCCTTAAACTCTCCCAACCTCTCTCCTCCTTTAAAACGCACCTTAAAACCTACCTCTTTGACCAAGCTTTTGGTCACCTGCTCTAATTTCTCCTTATGGGGCTCGGTGTCAAATTTTGTTATATGACACTCCTGTGAAGTGCCTTGGGACATTTTACTACGTTAAAGACGCTATATAACTAAGAACATAAGAAATTGGAGCAGGAGTAGGCCATTCGGCCCTTCGAGCCTGCTCCGCAAATACAAGTTGTTGTTGTTGTTGGCTTCTGCTTCTAAAGCTGGCGGTGACATAGGGTCAGAACAGGTGCTGGGGGACTGGACATATCTGGCTAACATCCACCTCGCCAGAACTTCGTCACTTTTGCACCAATGGCAGTTTTTGGTGCGACATCTAAAGATCAGCCCTTAAATTGCTCACACTTATTTCTCTTAGTAAGAATGGGCCTCAAGGAAGGTCCGTAAGATAAATTTAGCAATCCCATGTCAGCAGCGTTGCCTAGAGTTGCCTCTCATGGGAACATGAGTAGGCCATTCAGACCCTCAAGCTTGTGTCACCATTCAATTAGATCCTGGCTGATCTGTATCTTAACTCCATTTACCCGCCTTGGTTCCATATCCTTTAATGCCCTTATCTAACAAAAATCTATGGGCTAGAAATTCATTATAGCCCAGGAATGGGCAGTATAATTAGAAAAGTTGGAGAATTAGCGCCAGGCGCTAATGCTTTAGACTGCACGCACAATTCGTGCTCACTGCTCAAAGAAATGATTGGAATCCTAATTCAAGTCTTGAAGCTCAAGCTCATTGGCGTTATACTCAAAGGGTGGACCAATATCAGGTGCAGTCTAATTGCAAGTCATAATTGCCACAGGCTTTTTCCATTCTTAAGTGGGAGGTTCATTGATGCTGCAGAACCTCGTTCTCAGCATTGCTGGCTGTGCAGATGCCTCAGCAAGCAGCAGCAGCACAGCAGCAGCAGCAGCAGCAGGTCAAGGAGAAGGAGCCGGAGGACTGAAGCAGCTGTACTCATGGCAGATCCATGCCCCAGGGAGAGAACCCGCAGATCCTGTGATCAAGCATTGGAGGTGTTAGTGTTTGCTGTGGAGAGACGAAGGGCGGTGCTCTACCCGGCAAGTGGCAGAAGGCCCTTGCCGCAAGTCTTCCGTACCATGTTGAGGGAGGTAGCGCAGCACGTCTTGGGCAGCACTCTGGTCCCCAGGATCCACACACAGTGCAGGAAGAAATTTAACAACCTCACTCGGGTGGTCAGGGTGAGTGAATGCTTCTACAAATGCTACGTATCGCCATCTGAACCACAGTCTTCACACACTGCCCAAAGCACCACACCCCCAGTACTCACCCAGCAACAATCTCTACCTACCAACACTCACACCCACATCTCACACCTGCACATAATGACAGCTATTCAACTATGGCAGGCGCATCACCCAAACACATTGCTCCACACTCACTCACACACTCTCCTTTCTCTTGCAGGCCAAGGTGGCTCACAACAGGAAGGAGCAGGAGCGCACAGGCGGGAGACAAGCCGACACCCAACCACTGTCTGTGCTTGAAAATAGAGTGCTGCAGATTATTGGGCGCCAGGTGGTGGGCGCCGTGGGCACTGGTGACGTTGACCCCCTTGGGGACAACAATGGTATGTTCATCCCTGCTCCTTCTTCTCACATCCCACATCCCCCTCACCCCACAAGCGTTTTGCACTTTCCAGCTAATCATGCTGTATGCATGCATTTCTCCCTTCCTGCCCCCCTCCCCTCACCTTAACCCAACTCTTGTGCCTTTATGCTTTCAGATAATGAGCAAGCACCTGAGCAGTCTGCCCCTGAGGGCACCGTAGAGAGTGAGGCAGGAGAAGAGGAGGAAGAAGAACACACCGCGTCACTGCATGTCTCACCCACAGGCACCAGCTCAGACACTGGCACTATGTGTTCTTTAGAGGCTAGTACAGTAGCGGGATCTGCACAGGATGAGGCACCGGGGATGAGTGGGCTGCAGCAAGGCCAGGGGGAAAGGGTAGCTCGGGGGGCCAGCTCCCCAGAGGGCGAGTTCGCGCGCGAGTTCTGCTGCACAGGACTCAGATGAGGACCTCGATGGGGAGGCCTTTAGAAGAAGGGTGATGGGCATGCACACGGAGATAATAGGTGCAATGGCAAGGGTGCCCGAGAGCCTCTTGGCAATGATAAGGAGCGTGGAGGAGTCCGCCTCCAACCTTGCACAAGGCTCTGCGCACACCATGGAGCCCATCATTTCCAGTCTGCAAAGGATGGTAGACTCCCAGAGAGACCGCGGCGACCTAGACCTGATGCCGCGTGTGATGGGCGATCTGGCAGCTTCCATTGCAGCACAGGCAGAAGTGATGCAACGGCTCAGTGCTGTAATGCAGTCTATGCTTGGTGGCATCCAATCTAAGGCTGCTCTCATGCAGTCTCAGCTTGATGCCACGCAAGCTCTGACTGTTGCCATCGTGGCTGGGTCTACCACTGTCGACCAGGGCTTTCATGGTGTCTCAGCAGGCCAGCAATCTGTGCTCGAACAGATTGCTACGGATGCTGAGGTGCTGCCCCGGGGGAGTGGCAGTGGGTCAGTGGAGCAGGAACCTGCTGTCCTCTCTCAGGATGACAGCATTCCTGCTCCCACCACTGCCACTCCGCCATTGCCCTTGTCGCTGCCTGTCATCCAGCCAGCCCAGACTGCCGTCGCCCAGCCTGAGGTGGTGCAGTCTACAGTCGGGCCTTCCAGGCCCAGAGCTGGTCGAGGGCATCCTGCAAGGCCATCTGAAGTCTCCCGCACGGACACTCAGCAGCCTTCCACCAGCCCTGCTGCAGCCACTGGGCCAACACTTTGTAGGAGCACTAGAGTAGGCAAAGGCACAGTAACGAGAGGCACTAAGGGATTGCTCAAGGGTGAATAGTTAATATTTTTGTTGTAAATATGTGTTCACTGATTATTGATAAATTTATTAATTCAGTTTGGATTCTTTTGTGGTGTCTCTCATTTCAGCTTTGCGTTGTGATATGGCGTGCAACAGGTATGGAATGATGGGGATGTGGTGAGTAATGGGGTTCTGGGGTTTAATTCATTCGAACTGCAGTCACGGACCGCCCTTCCGGAGAGTGGCTGCCTCCTCCCTCGCTCCTGTTCCTCCTCCTCCTCCTCGTCTTCCTCTTCCTCCTCCTGAGGTGGTCCCGCCTGGTGGCAAGGGCTGGGCCCTCATGATGGCCAAGTTGTGGAGCATGCAGCAGACCACCACGAAATGGGACACCCGCTCAGCCGAGTACTGGAGGGCTTCTCCTGAGCGGTTAAGGCAGCGGAAACGTTGCTTGAGCATCCCGATGGTCTGCTCGATGATGTTCCTGCTGACAGCATGGCTCTCATTATATGAGCACTGGCCAGGAGTGTTGGGGTTGCGGAGGGGAGTCATGAGCCAGGTGGAGAGCGGATAGCCCTTGTCTCCGACCAGCCAGCCGCGAACTTGACATGGTGGCATCGTGCCTGCTGCCAGGATAGCGGGCATTGACATTGAGGATTAACTGTCTGTGGTCGCACACCAACTGCACATTAAGTGAGTGGTAGCCTTTGCGGTTACGGAAGATCTCAGGATTGTTATGCGGTGCCCGCAAAGGCACGTGAATGCAGTCAATGGTGCCCTGCACCATGGGGAATCTTGCTATCCTGGCAAAGCCACATACACGCTCGTCCTGCTTCTCTCTGGTGATGGGGAAGGAAATGTAGTCCCTTCTCCTACTGTAGAGAACCTCTGTGACCTCCCGGATGTAGCGATGGATGGCGACCTGCGAGATGTTAGCTATGTCTCCTGTTGCAGACTAGAAGGATCCGCTGGTGAAGAAATTGAGGGTGACGGTGACCTTGACTGCCACTGAGAGAGCCGTGGTCACCCTGATCTGAGGCTGGAGGTCTGGTTGCAGGAGGTGGCAGAGTTCTGTGACCACCTCTTTGGTGAAGCGGGGCCTTCTAATACACTGCTCCTCGCATAATTGGAGGTAGGAGAAGTGCTCTCGGAATACCCTTGGAGGGTAAGGCCTCCTGTTGAGAGCCCTAATGGCCCTCTTCCCTCTGGCCACACGTTCCAGTCTTTCTCGCTGCCTCCACTCCCTCCGCCGTAGATCCTGGAGGGTGAGGTCGACTGCCAGTACAGTCCCCCTTATACAACTGTAGCATAACTTCCACCCTTTTGTAATCCAGCTCCCTTGAGATAAAGACTAACTTCTCTTAGGCCTTTTAATTTTTGTTTGTACCCATCCACTAGTTTTTAGTGATTTCTGTACTCAGCCCCCTAAATCTCTCTGCACCTCCACATTTCCTTGCTTCTCCCCCATTTAAAAAATACATTGATCTATCTTGCTTAGGTCCAAAGTGGATGACCTCACACTTTCCCACACTGAGCTCCATCTGCTACAGTTTTGCCCATTCGCTTAATCTATCAATGTCCCTTTGCAACCTTCTATTCCCATCTACACTATTTACTGTGCCACCTAACTTGGTGTCATCAGCAAACTTGGATATATGGCTCTCTATTCCTTCATCAGTTACCAGTGGTTGAGGAGTCTAGAACAAGGTGACGTAGACATAAGATGAAATGTAAAAGATTTAGGACAGAGAGCAGGAGGGACTTTTATTTACAGAGGGTTGTGAGTTTGTGGAATGCACTACTGGAGTAAGTGTCAACATTTATGAATAGGATAGGTGGTTGAAGGAAAAGGGAATAAAGGGATATGGGAACAGAGTGGGCACATGGAATTAGGACTACTGCTCGTGTGCAGTATAAGCACCAAGACAGACTGGTTAGGCCGAACGATCTTTCTCCATGTTGTAATTTCCATGAAATACTGTGCAACCAATGTCTTGTATAAATTCGGGAAGTCGCACAACACCAGGTTATAGTCCAACAGTATTATTTGAAATCACAAGCTTTCGGAGCGGCTGCTCCTTCGTCAGGTGAAGTAAAGGAATACAAATCGACAAAGCATATATAGATAGAGAACAATGCATGTGTAACGTACAATGGCAGACGACTACATTTAATCCTCCTGACTGCCTTTTGTCACACCTCGGCAGATAAACAATCAGGTCAGCCAGGAAGGCACCACATCAAAGACATAGCAAGATACAACTGAGACAATGAGGTGGGGTTACAGGGGGTCTAATGTGTCAAAAGCTGCAGTCGGTATGGAAAACGATAAACTTTAAAATTTTTACTTATTTTTACTGGAAATCACATCTGAACAAGCCAACGACGACTCGAGTTACCTCCCAGTCGGGGAACACTTCAGCAGTCAAGGACATTCAGCCTCGGATCTGCGGGTAAGCGTTCTCCAAGGCGGCCTTAGAGACACACGACAACGCAAAATCATCGAGCAGAAACTGATAGCCAAGTTCCGCACTCATGAGGACGGCCTCAACCGGGATCTTGGGTTCATGTCACGATACATGACGTAGAGTCATCCAGACTCGAGTCGTCGTTGGCTTGTTCAGATGTGATTTCCAGTAAAAATAAGTAAAAATTTTAAAGTTTATCGTTTTCCATACCGACTGCAGCTTTTGACACATTAGACCCCCTGTAACCCCACCTCATTGTCTCAGTTATATCTTGCTATGTCTTTGATGTGGTGCCTTCCTGGCTGACCTGATTGTTTATCTGCCGAGGTGTGACAAAAGGCAGTCAGGAGGATTAAATGTAGTCATCTGCCATTGTACATTACACATGCATTGTTCTCTATCTATATAAGCTTTTTCGATTTGTATTCCTTTACTTCACCTGACGAAGAGCAGCCGCTCCGAAAGCTTGTGATTTCAAATAAAACTGTTGGACCAAAACCTGGTGTTGTGCGACTTCTCACTTTTGTCCACCCCAGTCCAACACCGGCATCTCCGCATCATTGTATAAATTCAACATCCCAACATCATTTCCTTCTCTTTTTACTGCTTTGTCCCTCTGAGATGGCCTAGCAAGCCACTCAGTTGTATCAAACCCTTCACTTTTCTGCCGGAAGTCTGCTCGTGCCCATTCCTGTACCAGTGACAGCAATTCCATTAATCAGAAGAATTCATAGAGAGTCGAAGCAAAACAAATGATTTTATTATATGGCAACAAAATCGAAATGTGGACAGTGAACATGAATGTAAATCATTTACAAAGTGCTATTTCCAAGATACTAATTAGGTTTTGCATTAAAGTGAGAGTCACTGTCAGAACCTCATTTAGTGGGAGTAACATTATTAGGTACCCCTTTAAAAATCAGCCCTGATGAATGATGATTAACTTTAAAATTATTTTGGGTTATTAACTTTGCTTGTTTTTGTTACTCTGAAGAGCACATTGCTAAGTCCGTAAAGTATAAAACTTTACTTCAGTTACATAAGGATTTGGTTCATCTGCACTTCGGAGTATTATGTCTAATGCTGGTCCCAACATCTGGTTTATTGAGGCTCTAGAGGGAGAGTGCAGAAATGGAACAAGGATGATACCTAACTTTTGATCTCTTAAGTTACAAGGATAAACTTACAGAGCTTAGATTATTCACTTTGTAGAAACATAGGGGGGGGGGGGGAGGGGGATATGATTGAGGGTTTTAAAATTATAAAAGGTTTGGATATTGCAGATTTGAATAAGATATTCCAAATGAATAGTGATAGGACTAGAAAGCATAGAAAGAGTCAGGTTAGATGCTACAAGACTTTTTTTCTCTCAGAGAGTTATAGAACAGGTTACTGCTGGTTATGCCGGAGTCGTTTAAAAGGGGACCTTATAATTTCCAGAGGAAAGAAGACATTGTTATTGTTGTTGACATTGGGCAGATCTGGAATGTGTGATTTGGTTCAGTTTACCTAGAAATGCACCATATGGAACCATAGTCTCCTGCAGCTTGCTTGATGTTTCGGGTGTTAGGGATGAATCTGCCACTATTTTTCTCTGAAATTGGTTACAAAGTTTTTATCTCTGTGTTTTCTTGCCTCCCCCAGAAGTTGGATTACTAATGGTTGGGGAGGGTGACGCACGAGATCTGGTGAATAGTGAGCAGTGGTGGGCCTAGCTGTCTTCCCGTCCTTCTTCTCATACTCTTGTATGTTGGTGACATCTTCATGATAATTGCTTTGGACAAATGATTGAACCAAATAACACAAGGGAGGTGAATCAACGTAAATCATTGAACTGATAAGATCACTAAGGGGCATTGGTTTAATTACTGTACTTCCATTGACATTGCTCCTTCACACTCTCCGCAGAGTTCAGTACCTCCTCCCAGCCAGGTACCCCAATGAAGTCATTAACATTCACCATTTCAACAAAAAATATTCAAGAAAACCTGAATAAACATAAAAAGGATATTAAAGTTAACCCCAAGCTTTTGGAACTGTTTGATTTTTTTTTTTAATTGGTCCTAATGTGAGACTCACATTTTAAGAGAGGACTCAGTAGTGTGATCCAGTATTTAATTAACAAAGTAACATTCAACAATTGTCATTTCAGTGAACAAAGCCCTTTCCAATGTCTGTTGTATTTATGTCACACTCTGGGTAGTTGGAGAACAGTAAATATAGTATGGTTCACGGCCTGTAATAGAAGAGAGAAGAACATGAGCAGCTAGGCAAAAGCAGGCCAATCTATTCCTGATCCAAGCATCTAATTCTAACCTGTTACAACCTCATTTGCCTACCTATTATACAAACTTATGGGTCAAAGTGAAAAATGTCCTCTTCTTTTTCATGACTTTTCTGCTCAGTTCACTCAATCTATCTGCTAATTCTAGCTAAAGATATGAATAGGTATGTCTCATTCCTTTCAATCAATAGCACACTTTTTCATTGCAACACAATTTATTGATGCCATTAGAAGACATTAGTCTCTTACCTTCCGCCCACACCCATTTTTTTTTGGTGGTGTATTTTCTTCCAATTTGTAACCTTTTCCATGTTGTGCACTATTCCTAGGTTGAAAGCAGACCACAACTTGCTCTTAAACCTCTGCCAAAGGTGTTCCTTACCCAGCGCTAGGAGGCCTAGGGTAACTGCTCCTCCAATTCTCCCTTCTCCTGTCTGTGGGGGAACATCTAGCTTCTGCTGAGCATTACCCTCTACCCTGCAGCTGAGACAGTGGGCTGGATTTTCATTGACCCATGGAGGCGGGTTTGGAGGCGTGTGGGGGGTTAAAATTGCGAAAACTGGCGGGCGGGCACAAGTCCGCCTCCATCCCGCCTCCACGCAATTTTGATTAAATCGTGTCTGTTGGTCCCGACTCTAAGAGGCGGGATAGGCTGTTACGGCCCTTAACAAGCACTAAATTGCCTGTATAATGCCATTTTGAAAGGCCTTTGTGATTTTAACCCTTTTTCTACGTGAAGCATGCCTGTTCTGAAGCACGAATGTGAAACCTGGCGGGAGCACATTTGGCTGGCTGGCTATGGGGATGCATATATGGATGGCTATGTGGATGGATGTATATATGGATGGAGAGGAGACATATCTGGGAGTGGTGGTGCAAAAATATCTGGGCGCAGACTTAGGACTGCTGCTGCTCATTTTGCAGGTCCCCTCACAGCAAAGGCCAGGCAGTCTTTGAAGACCTTCAATGCAGCAGCAATGATGACATTATCAGAGGCGACTTTCAGACTGAAAACACTAATTGGGTCATGGGTTCCCACATGCTGGAACTCAATTGCCCAATTAGGTGAAAATTGCATCAATCTCCCACATCCAATTGCAGTCGGGTGGATAACATGAAAAGTGGATGACACGACCCCAACCCACCCCAGTATCAAAATCCAGCCCCAAGACTCTCTGAACACTGTGCAATCATCAGTGAACATCTCCACTTCTGACTTTATGTTGGAGCGAAGGTCATCGATGAAGCAGCTGAAGATGGTTGGGCCTGGGACACTGCCCTGAGGAACTCCTGCAGCGATGTCCTGGGGTTTAGATGATTGACCTCCAACAACCACAACAATTTTCCTTTGTGCAAGGTATGACTTCAGCCAGTGGAGAGTTTTCCCTGATTCCCATTGACTTCAATTTTACTAGGGCTCCTTGATGCCACACTCAGTCAAATGCTGCCTTGATGTCAAGGGCAGTCACTCTCACCTCACCTCTGGAATTCAGCTCTTTTGTCCATGTTTGGACCAAGGCTGTAATGAGGTTTGGAGCTGAGTGGTCCTGGCGGAACCCAAACTGAACATTGATGAGTAGGTTATTCGTGAGTAAGTGCCGCTTGATAGCACTGCCGACAACACCTTCCATCACTTTGCTGATGATTGAGAGTAGACTGATGGGGCAGTAATTGGTCGGATTGGATTTGACCTGCTTTTTGTGGACAAGACATACCTGGGCAGTTTTCCACATTGTCGGGTAGATGCCAGTGTTGTAGCTGTACTGGAACAGCTTCGCTAGAAGCGCGGCTAGTTCTGGAGCACAAATCTTCAGCACGACAGCCGGGATGTTGTCAGAGCTGTATCCAGTGCACTCAGCCGTTTCTTGATATCATGTAGAGTGAATCGAATTCGCTGAAGACTGGTTTCTGTGATGGTGGGGACCTCAGGAGGAAGCCGATATGGATCATCCACTCGGCACTTCTGGCTGAAGATGGTTGCAAATGCTTCAGCCTTGTCTTTTGCACTAGCGTGCTGGGCTGCGCCATGATTGAGGATGGGGATGTTCTTAGAGCCTCCTCCTCCCATTAGTTGTTTAATTGTCCACCACCAGTCACAACTTTATGACACCATTAGGTACGCCTGGTGCTGCTCCTAGCATGCTCTTCTAAAAACAAATACAGAACCAGAGAAAAAGGGGGCAGGAAAAGAACAAAGGAGAAAGTCTGTGATAGGGCGTAGGGTAGGAGAGATTAAATGACAAAAGGGATGATGATGCAAAGCAAAATGAGGTGAGAATGGGACAAGTAAAGAAACAAAAGCTGGGTCCAGATGAGGTGTAAATGGTTACAGCAGAATAGCAGAGAGGGAGGGAAGCTTGGAAAACCTGGCAAAGTGGAGCGGATTGCTGTGGCCCGGGAATGTGATGGAGAAAGGTGGGTAGACCTGGGAACAGTAGCATAGTGGTAATGTCACTGGACTAATAATCCAGAGGCCTGGACTAATGATCCGGAGACGTGAGTTCAAATCCCACCACGGCAGCTGGGGAATTTAAATTCAGTTAATTAAATAAATCGGGATAAAGAGTTAGTATCAGTAATAGTGACCATGAAACTATCGTATTGTCGTAAAAACCCATCTGGTTCACTAATGTCCTTTAGGGAAGGAAATCTGCCGTCCTGAATCTGGTCTGGCCTATATGTGACTCCAGACCCACAGTAATGTGGTTGATTCTTAACTGCCCTCTGAAATGGCCTAGCAAGCCACTCAGGTGTAACTAACCGCTATGAAAAACAATAATAATAAGAGTAAAACCGGATGGACCATCGACCTCGGCACCGGCTATGGACATGGCAACAGCACACCCAGCCCAGTCAACCCTGCAAAGTCCTCCTCATCAACATCTGGGGACTTGTGCCAAAATTGGGAGAGCTGTCCCACAGACTAGTCAAGCAACAGCCTGACACAGTCATACTCACAGAATCATACCTTTTAACCAATGTCGCAGAATCCTCCAACACCATCCCTGGGTATGTCCTGTCCCACCAGAGATGGCGGCACAGTGGTATACAGTTATTGAGGGAGTGGCCCTGGGAGTCCTCAACATTGACTCCGGACCCCATGAAGTCTCATGGCTTCATGTTAAGCATAGGCAAGGAATTACCACCTACCGCCCTCCCTCAGCTGATGAATCAGTACTCCTCCATGTTGAACACCACTTGGAAGAGGCACTGAGAGTAGCAAGGGCACAGAATGTACTCTGGGTGGGAGACTTCAATGTCCATCACCAAGAGTGGCTCGGTAGCACCACTACTGACCGAGTTGGCCGAGTCCTGAAGGACATAGCTGCCAGTCTGGGCCTGCGACAGGTGGTGAGAGAACCAACACGAGGGAAAAACCTACTTGACCTCATCCTCACCAATCTATCTGTCGCAGATGCATCTGTCTATGACAGCATTGGTAGCAGTGACCACCGCAAAGTCCTTGTGGAGACGAAGTCCCATCTTCACACTGAGGACACTCTCCATCGTGTTGTGTGGCAATACCACCGTGCTAAATGGGATAAATTCAGAACAGATCTAGCAGCCCAAAACTGGGCATCCATGAGGCGCTATGGGCCATCAGCAGCAGCAGAATTGTGTTCCACCACAATCGGTAACCTCATGGCTCGGCATATCCCTCACTCTACCATTACCATCAAGCCAGGGGACCAATCCTGGTTCAATAAGGAGTGTAGAAGAGCATGCCAGGATCAGCACCAGCCGTACCTAAAAATGAGGTGCCAACCTGGGGAAGCTGCAACACAGGACTACATGCATACTAAAAAGCGGAAGCAGCATGCTATAGACAGAGCTAAGCGATCCCACAATCAACGGATCAGATCAAAGTTCTGCAGTCCTGCAACATCCAGTCGTGAATGGTGGTGGACCATTAAACAACTAACAGGAGGAGGAGGCTTCATGAATATCCCCATCCTCAATGATGGTGGAGCCCAGCACATGAGTGCAAAAGACAAGGCTGAAGCGTTTGCAACCATCTTCAGCCAGAAGTGCCGAGTGGATGATCCATATTGGCCTCCTCCTGAGGTCCCCACCATTATAGAAGCCAGTCTTCAGCCAATTCGATTCACTCCACGTGATATCAAGAAACGGCTGAGCCCACTGGATTCAGCAAAGGTTATGGGCCCTGACAACATCCCGGCTGTCGTGCTGAAGACTTGTGCTCCAGAACTAGCCGCGCCTCTAGCCAAGCTGTTCCAGTACAGCTACAACACTGGCATCTATCCGACAATGTGGAAAACTGCCCAGGTATGTCCTGTCCACAAAAAGCAGGACAAATCCAACCCGGCCAATTACCACCCCATCAGTCTACTCTCAATCATCAGCAAAGTGATGGAAGGTGTCATCGACAGTGCTATCAAACAGCACTTACTCACCAATAACCTGCTCATCGATGCTCAGTTTGGGTTCCGTCAGGACCACTCGGCTCCAGACCTCATAACAGCCTTGGTCCAAACATGGACAAAAGAGCTGAATTCCAGAGGTGAGGTGAGAGTGACTGTTCTTGACATCAAGGCAGCATTTGACCGAGTGTGGCATCAAGGAGCCCTAGTAAAACTGAAATCAATGGGAATCAAGGGGAAAACTTTCCACTGGCTGAAGTCATACCTAGCACAAAGGAAGATGGTTGTAGTTTTTGGAGGTCCACCATCACAGCCCCAGGACATTGCTGCAAGAGTTCCTCAGGGCAGTGTCCTAGGCCCAACCATATTTAGCTGCTTCATTAATGACCTTCGCTCCATCTTGAGGTCAGAAGTGGGAATGTTTGCTGATGACGGCACAGTGTTCAGTGCCATTCGCAACTCCTCAGATAATGAAGCAGTCCATGCCTGCATGCAGCAAGACCTGGACGACATTCAGGCTTGGGCTGGTAAGTGGCAAGTAACATTCGTGCCACACAAGTGCCAGGCAATGACTATCTCCAACAAGAGAAAGTCTAACCACCGCCCCTTGACATTCAACGCCATTACCATCGCGAATCCCCGACCATCAACATCCTGGGGGTCACCATTGACGAGAAACTTAACTGGACCAGCCACATAAATACTGTGGCAACAAGAGCAGGTCTGAAGCTGGGTATTCTGCGGCGAATGTCTCACCTCCTGACTCCCCAAAGCCTTTCCACCATCTACAAGGCACAAGTCAGGAGTGTGATGGAATCCTCTCCACTTGCCTGGATGAGTGCAGCTCCAACAACACTCAACAAGCTCAACACCTTCCAGGGCAAAGCAGCCCGCTTGATTGGCACCCCATCCACCACCTTAAACATTCACTCCCTCCACCACCGATGCACCGTGGCTGCAGTGTGCACCATTTACAAGATGCACTGCAGCAACTCGCCAAGACTTCTTCGGCAGCACCTCCCAAACCTACAACCTCTACCACCATGAAGGACAAGGGCAGCAGGTGCATGGGAACACCATCACCTGCAAGTTCCCCTCCAAGTTACATACCATTCTGACTTGGAAGTATGTGCTCACAGTGAGAGATGTCACTGTTGAATTGAACACGTTCCCATTTTAGGTGTCTTCTGTCAGCATCAAGCTCTCCTAGGTCACCTTGAATCAGAGTAAAGTATTCTCCACTCAAGCCTAACCTAAGGTTACACTTTGCTCAGTGGGTAGAACTCTCACCTCTGAATCAGAAGTTTGGGGTTCAAGCTCCACTCCAGAGACTTTAACACGTAATCCACACTGACACCTCAGTGCAGTGAGGGAGTGCTGCACTTATGGTGGTAACGTCAACTCGGAGGAGATATTAAACCAAGGCCGTGCCTGCGTTCTCGGGTGGATGCAAAAATTATCATGGCACTATTTTGAAGAGAAGGGGAGTTCTCCCTGTTGTCCTAGCCAGTATCACTTCAACAGATTATCTGCTCAGCATCACATTGCTGTTTGTGGCACCTTGCTGTGCGCAAATTGGCTGCCGCGTTTCTGACATTACAGTAGTCACTACATTTCTAAAGTACTTAATTGGCTGTAAAGCGCTTTGAGATGTCCTATATGAATGCAAGTTCTATCTCTTTTTAACAGTGAATTGCTCTGGCTGCAATGTGTAGTGACATCATAAATAGTTTTGTGAAGATTTCCTTTGATTGGCGTTTATGGTATAGCTAAAAATACCAATTAGAGGAAATCTCAGATGTTCCTAATAGTACCCTGTGAATTTTATCTAGCTCACCATATGTATACGTTCATATTATATGTAGGCTTTTTTTATGAACTGCAATATTATTAAATTTGTCTGACGTTTAAAACAAAAAAAAGTACAGGATTCTTTTCTGGTATCTGGTTGGATGGAATATTCCATTCTGTTCCCCATGTGGGTTGTGTGACTTACAGCAAAATACAATTCAAAAATGCCAATACCAAAAGGAGTAAAAAGGTGGAGTTTGTTTTTTAGAGACAGAACTTTCTTCAAATATTAGAGACTATTTTTATAACCAAAGAGATTCTTTTGAGGGATAATTGATCCATTGTACACTCTCTTTGTCTCAATTTTAAAATTCTGATTCTTGTTTCCAAATCCCTCCACGACCTTGCCCCTCCCTATCTCTGTAACCGCCGGCCTACTACCCTCCACGATCTCTGCGCTCTACCAATTCTGGCCTCTTGTGCATCCCTGATTTTAAGCGCTCCACCATTGGCAGCCCCCTGCCTTCAGCTGCCTAGGCCCTAAGCTTTGGAATTCCTCCCTCTACCTCTCTCTCCTCCTTTAAGATTCTCCTTAAAACCTACCTCTTTGGCCAAGCTTTTGGTCACCTGTCCTAATATCTCCTATGTGGCTCAGTGTCAGATTTTGTTTGATAACACTTCCATGAAGTACCTTGGGACTTTTTACGACATTAAAGTTGGCAGATAAATGCAACTTCTTTCCTTTTTTCATGTATTGGGTGGGTGAGGGTGGAAGAATGCTCTTCATTAATTATTTGCAAGGCCACTGGTTTGCTGTTTTCACAGAAGAAAAGCCCAAATTGTAGAATATGAGACCTAATACACTTGTGGTAACCCCATGCGATAAAATGAAATTAGCATTATTCAGTCACTATCATCCACGATTATTTGTCCCCGATTCTTGTAACCTGATAATCAGAGATATTGTTTGTTCTGTGTTCTTCACAAAGCTAAAAGGGAAAAAAATCATGCAATACAAAGCCCTAAGCTTTGGAATTCCCTCCCTAAACCTCTCCGCCTCTCTACCTCGCTCTCCTCCTTTAAGACGCTCCTTCAAACCTACCGCTGCGACCAAGCCTTTAGTCACCAGTCCTAATATCTACTTATGCGCCTCAGTATCAAATTTGATTTGATAACGCTCCTGTGAAGTGCTTTGGGACCTTTTACTATGTTAAAGGCACTATATAAATGTATAATAATTTGTTGTTATTTATGTTTTCTGTTGTACTTTGCAGTGTTTTGCTAAATGGTTGTATCCCATATTTTTATTTACTATAAATTAATACATCAGTTATTTAAGCCTATAAAATCTCACTTGTGTTTAATGTCCATCAAGCCAAAGTGAGTGCAGGTAGGGTAGCACCTATATGTGAAATCAAGTGAGCAGATTACTGCAAGTAAGGTATTTGTACATCACTGTGTCACAATACTCTGTAAGGACAGATTAGAAAAAGAGTACAACTTCTAATCATAGGAGACAAGATCTGATTACAGAAACCCCTGTGAAACCAGAGAGTGAAAACAGTTCTATAAAAGCTTGAAATTGTAACAGGAATGCTTTGCAGTAACTGGTACTAAGCAACAATGTAAATACACAGAGAGGGTTAGTTAGAGGTCATGATCCAAACAGATTACTCAATCGCAAGTCATGGGTTTATTCCCACGTGAGAAGGGGAATATTTGTAACCTTGGAACTGATCCTTCAACACCAATCTCAATTATCTCCTCCCTGCCAACCAGCTCTTCCCCATGCCCTCATTGAGAATATGAGGGGGCCACATGCTCTTCTGAATTCAGTCAATACCATACTGTAACTAACTGATAGAATGCATGCAATGGTAACATCGGGTAAATCCAATTTGCCTTCCCTCCATGTGAGGAAGCACCTCATCTCAGCTTTGTGTATCCCAAAACAACCAAACTGAAGCACACCAAGGGGGGCGAATTCTAAAGGGTTGTGAACATTTCTGTTACAGCAAAACAATGTTAAGAATTATTACAAGATAAAATAAGAAAAATTAACACTACCTGCAAAGTCTTTCTTTAAAAATGTATTTTCCAGAAATTTTACACTGCTTCATATATTGGTTGAGTTGCACCTTTATTTACACAGTAACTGTGAGAGTACACAAGTCTATTGCCTATGAGTCTGCTGGCGTAAGTCTAGACGCTTGACAAATGTTGCACCTTGAGGGTCAGGCTGTTCTGTTGGTGGTTGTGGGGGAACCAGCATAGTTTGCCAGCGTGTTCAGGTTCTACCCTTCTTTGTGTTGGGATGGGGTTGGGTCAAGTTGTTATTCTTTGTGGTGGCTGAGGCAAAGCTTCACCTTCCACCTTCCCCTCCCCAAACCAGGGTGTTCTGTGGTGTTTGAGGGAAAAAGTTGCTTAAATCACGTGAAATTCCTCTGATTTTCCTAAGTCCATATACTTATATATGCAGTGCAAGCAAATGATGGAAGAACAATACCTACTTCTCTGATTGCTGTTCTTTTATTGTAATTTAATCCTCCTCCTTTAAAAGGAGACAGATCCTTTGTCATTGCCTTCTGATCCAAATTGTGGTTCTTGATCAGATTCTAACTCAATTCCATCCATAGGAGTGAAATTTAAACGTTGCTCCTGTGGGATGGAGTAAAAACGAAAAACATTGGACTGAGTTAAAGAAAAAATATGAAACAATACAACTATTTAATTTTTTTAATTCATTCATGGGATGTGGGCGTCACTGGAAAGTCTAGCAATTATTGCCCATCCCTAATTGCCCTTGAGAAGGTGGTGGTGAGCCACCTTCTTGAACCACTGCAGATCGTGAGGCGAAGGTACTCCCACAGTGCTGTTAGGGAGAGAGTTCCAGGATTTTGACCCAGCGACGATGAAGCTACAGCAATATATTTCCAAGTCAGGATGGTGTGTGACTTGGAGGGGAACTTGGAGGTGATGGTGTTCCTGCTGCTCTTGTCCTTCTAGGTGGTAGATGTCGCAGGTTTGGGAGGTGCTGTCGAAGAAGCCTTGGTGAGTTTCTGCAGTGCATCTTGTAGATGGTACACACTGCAGCCACAGTGCGCCGGTGGTGGAGGAAGTGTATGTTTAAGGTGGCTCCCCCACCCAGAGTACATTCTGTGCCCTTGCTACCCTCAGTGCTTCCTCCAAGTGATGTTTAACATGGAGGAGTACTGATTCATTAGCTGAGGGAGAGCGATAGGTGGTAATCAGCAGGAGGTGTCCTTGCCCATGTTTGACCTGATGCCATGGGACTTCATGAGGTCCAGAGTCAATGTTGAGGACTCCCAGGGCCACTCCCTCCCAACTGTATACCATGGTGCCGTCACCTCTAGTGGGTCTGTCCTGCCAGTGGGACAGGACATACCCAGGGATGGTGATAGAGGTGTCTGGGACATTGGCTGAAAGGTATGACTATGTCTGTGGGACAGCTCTCCCAATTTTGGCACAAGTCCGCAGATGTTAGTGAAGAGGACTTTGCAGGGTGAACTGGGCTGGGTGTGCCTTTGTCATGTTCAGTAATTGTAGGTTGATGCCAGGTAAAATAGTTTTTCGTAGCAGTTTGAGAGGGCAGTGAAGCACATTGCTGTGGATCTAGAGTCACACATGGTCACCATTACTGCTTAGCTTTTTATTCCAGGTTTAATTAACTGAATTTAAATTCCTGAGCTGCCGTGCTGGAATTTGAACTCATGTTTCCAGATCATTAGTCTTGACCTCTGGATTACTAGTCCAGTAACATAACCACTAGGCTACTGTACCCCTGTGGTAGCAAGTTCCACATTCTCACCACTCTCTGGGTAAAGAAGGTAAATAGGTCTAATCACAAAAAATAAGTGACAAGAAAGTCACCATGGGAGTGAATGAAATGCAAACAGCACTTTGCATGGTACGTAATAATGAAGCGAAACTAATCTTTAGTCAACCTATAACCACAGTTAAACCTATAGCCACAGTTGAAAATACGGCATGCCTAAGGGAAAAAGGAACTTTCATCACAAAGACATTGAAAAAAGAGAAGAGTTTGTAAATTGTGAATGAATGACCACAGGAGCTGTAAACCCTGCTTGGAGAAAGGAGGTGAGGATATTTCACAAATCAGGGAGCATAAGGTAATGTGAAAATTGTGGAAGGCAGCTGCTTTTTGATGCATTTGATGTATCTCGTGTTCAGTTCATGCAACCTGAACATGTGGTCACTGGATGGACACTAAATGGACAAATCTAACAAAGATTAATCACGTAACGGGGAATAGAATTTAGGATAGGTTGATCAGAAGGATGAGTCCACAGCTTACCAACATCGTTATTCAGTCTGTCCTCTCTTTTGGGAATGTTGCCGCTCTAGGAAGTGATAGTGTTCACTCTATGTAGGGGGTGAAATGCATCTTGGGTGGCAGACTTTAATGGAGCAGAAAATTGGGTGGTGTGTAAAACGGGCGGTCAGTTGGCTATTGCCCAATTTTGCACTGTCGCTCAAGATAAATTTCACCCCCTGAGTTTCCAGTGCGTGACTGCAATGCACTTCCAGTGTGAGCCAATTCCTGCATATCCATTGGTTAATATGTATTTGTTACTGATTGGATTTCGGTGGGGGGGGGTAATATGTATTGAAAACTGATGAAATTGCAAGTGCACCCTCTGACAATACCAAGCAGAGTAGGAGAGAGACCTGTGTTTAGTTTGACTGTAGAATCAAGGGTGGAGGCACCAGACTGGTTGAGAGATTTTTTTTTAACCCTCAATTGTGCTGAGGTCCCCCTTCATTAGGTCTGTGTGAGATATGAGTATTCTGTCAGGCCGGGTCAAAATAATTTTTATTGCTATTGAGAACTTACCAACTTCAGTTCTTGAGCAATGTACTTCAGTTTATTTTTCGTCTGCTTACTGATCTCAATCTCTGACTGGATCACATACTTTCCACCACAGAATCGAACTGGCACGGAGAAGACGATATCCGATGGAATACCGAAATCACCTGGCACAGGGGGTCAAATGATACCACATCTCATTAAATATTTCAGTGTATGCCTTGTAACAACTGAACATGGGGCACATATAGAATTCCAGTAATCCGGGAGGTGGGGGGTTAATTTCCTCTCATAGTGCACTGTTTAACACACTTATGTAAGAAAGACTTGCATTTATGTAGCACCTTTCATGACCTTAGGACTTCCCAAAGTGCTTTACAGCCAATTAAGTACTTTTTGATGTGTAGTCGCTGTTGTAATGTAGGAAACACGACAGCTGATTTGTTCACAGCAAGGTCCCACAAACAATACTGAGACAAATGATCAGATAACCTGTTTTAATGATGTTGGTTGAGGGATAAATATTGGCCAGGACACCGGAAGAACTTTCCTGCTCTTCTTCGAAATAGCGCCGAGGGATCTTTTACATCTACCTGAGAGGGCAGACGGGGCTTCGGTTTAACTTCTCTTCAAACGACGGATTCTGTTTTAGCGCACTTAAAACATTAACTTAGGGTTAATGGCTGCATTAAAATAGTACACAAAGTGGATCTTATGCAAACATTTTATACAGTGCACTACCAGATGAAATTAAACTCCCAGACTGGAGAGCGATTTCCAGTTAGATAATGATAAACATAAAAAGATTGTTCATCTCACTGCATATTTTACAACTAATAGCATCTCACTGTTGTATCCAGTAGTGCATGCAATATTGATCACAATTGCATCCTGTGCGGACTTGCATTTTCATCCTTTCCCCCCACTTTGATTACGTTAATGCACTCTTTATTCCTTTCAACCTTGGTGTCCTGCTCTGTAGGCCTTCATCTTTCACTTTGGGTTTGCAATAAAAATGAATCTGTGCACAGAGTCAGGCATAGTGCCTGCCCCATGTGGTGCCCACATCCACAGACAATATTAAACAGCAATGTACTGGAGGTCCAATACTAGTGGCCGGACACAGGCTGATGCCCATACTTTTCCCATATGTTGAGATCTTGCTCTCACTCATGTCATAGGGAAGCACCAACATTACCCCAATAGAATAAAGTGTGCTGGGGGGGGCAGAGGCGGGGTGTAGGGGTGGTTGTAATTGAGCAGAAAGTTACAGCTGTGGGAAGGTATGAAGGAAGCAAGCAAAAAAATCACAGTTTCTCCATGTTGCTCTCATGCATCTGCCGCCACTAACTAAGTCGCGCAACTGAGACACTGCAGGAAGAAAATAATATACAAGAATTTCAGATATAATTTTATGAGTGGGAGCATTGTTCAGGAGCAGCGCTGATTGGAAATTCAAGCAGTGGTCAGAAAACCATGGCAGTGCATATCTGAACTTCCGATTCGCTCTGAAAGTGGGTGATGCTCCCTGCTGGCAATGCAGACTTGTATGATTGACACTAATATTGCATAGAATTTACAGCACAGAAACAGGCCATTCGGCCCAACTGGTCCATGCTGGTGTTTATGCTCCACACGAGCCTCCTCCCACCCCTCTTCATCTATCAGCATATTCTTCTATTCCTTTCTCCTTCATGTGTTTACCTAGCTTCCCTTTAAAAGCATCTATGCTATTTTCCTCAACTACTCCATGTGGTAACGAGTTCCACATTCTAACCACTCTGCATAAAGACGTTACTATATATAATAATGCTTTGGATATAATGAAATTCAAGCTGCTGATTTAAATTTTGTTTGTATTTCTTATGAGTGAGTAACATGCAGGTAATAGTGGCCTTGGGAATAACAGAGTGAGGCTTGAGAATCGGGAGAATTTTATCATAAGATGGTCTGATCGGGGCTAATCCTTTTCATCTAGTTCCACTGAGCTGTCAACTATCGCTGGTTAATAGAAGTGGTTTGGCACTCCAGATGTGTGGTTGGAAAGTGCGCTGCCTGCTCGTAGCCTGGCTCATGCAGGTGCAATCCCTGATCTTGGCTGCATTTTCTGATATCTGTAAGGGATGCTACATTGGCCTCAGCTCTGCTGGATTAGGCAGCAGAGAAATCAACCAGGTCTCCTACTCCTTCCTGTAACTCCTGCTGGTAAGTGTGGATGTTAAGTAAGGACAGGACCGGGCTAAACTGTGATGTATTTTGCAAATACCTGGGCTTGTACTGGTAAAATGGCCACTTAGATGAAGGACCCTTTGCCTGTGGATCCGTACTCCTCCCTGCATGAGTCAGCCACTGCAGAGAAGAGGGGAGAAAATTGGAGGAAGAAAAGATATTTAAAAAAAGGAGATGGCTCACCTTGACTGATGACTCCAAGAGACATAATCTCCCCCGGTGGTGAATCAAAGTACCAGCAACGCAAGACGTTGATTATTGCAGCGGCCAGGGAAATACCCAGCCTGTGTTTCACTGCTGCTTGAATTGTTGATCGGTGGGAATGTACTGCTTCCAGGAACTCTGTCTCAACCCACTTACTGTGAACAAGAGGTTGAGGCAAACATACTGAATGACACATAATACCTAGTGAAAAGCTATATGCCATGGCTAGCTGTTGTTTCTTGATAATTATCTCTAACAAGTGAGGCTGACTGGATAACTCTCATGTAACAACATACAGTTTTAGAGCACCTTTAATGTGACAAATGGCCCAAAGTGCTTCGCATGGGGCAGGCGTGGCAGACACCAAGCGAGAGACTGGGGAGGTTACTAAATCGTAGAATCTTACAGCACATCAAGTGCATTCCAGATCATGACAACTTGCTGCGTAAAATAAATTCTCCTCATCCCCCCGCCCCGCCCCCACAGTACTTTTGCCAGTTATCTTAAATTGTGTCCTCTGGTTACCGACCCGCCTGCCAGTGGAAACAGTTTCGCTCTATCTACTCTGTCAAAACTCTTCATGAATTTGAACACCTCAATTAAATCTTCCCTTAACCTTCTCTGCTCTAAGGAGAACAATCCCAGCTGCTCTAGCCTCTCCACATAACTGAAGTCACTCATTCTAAAGTTGTGTTTGAAAAGATATATTTTGGTGGAGGCCTTTGTTGGTGGGAAAGGGTGTAGCAAGGTGAAGCGGCTTTGGAGGTGATTTCTAAATTAGGGGTGTGACAACTGAAGGTTCTGATGGTAAAGTGGAAGGATCTGGGATGCACAGAGGGTGCGGACTGGGATGTAGAGCTGGAGATGGTTTTAGAAACCATGGGTGGATTTGTAGACTAGAAAAGAGGATTTCAAAATCAATACCATGGTTGACAATGAACCAATGGAGATAGTCAAACAGAGGTGTGCCTTGAATTAAAGTCTATAGCTGGCATGACATATTCAAGTTAAAACACATAGGCCGAGAAATTGGATATGGCCCAGCATCATTAAGCTGCGCCGGGTCAAACTGGTCGAGGTAGCATGCAAATTTGTGCTCAGTCCTCATTATAGTGCTGATCTCAGCGCTAAAACTGCTGCTCATTGGCTTACCACTCAACAGGTGCGCCAATATCGGGTACAGTCTAATTCCCAGTCATGTTTGGCCTAGGCTTTATCCACTACTTAAAGGGGAGGTGCATTGATGCAACAGCACCTCATTGTCATTCTACTTGGAACTCCACTTGGAAGCAGAACCAACTACAAAGAGATGGCTGAGCCTCAGCACAGGGAGAGAGCAAGACGCTTCCCAGACACCGCTCTGGAGGCACCGGTGATGGCCGTGGAGAGGAGGTGGGCTGTCCACTTCCCGCAAGCCGGCAGGAAGCCATCGGCCCATATGTTCAGAAGGCTGTGACGGGAGATATCCGATTATGTGACGGCCACCAGTGTGGTCCCCAGGTCGTCCATCCAATGCCGCAAGAAGTTTAATGACCTCACAGAGCAGGTCAAGGTGAGTTCAGCAAATATCATATCGCGCCATCTGCACCACAAGCCTCACACACTGCTCAATGCGCCACACCCCCAAGACTCACCTACCAACAATCTCTACCTATCACCACTCAGACCTCAGAATCATAGCTTCACTTCACTCTCACAACCTTACCATTGCTGCAACTCTCACACCCACATCTCACAGCTTGCACACACTGACAGCTATTCAACTATGGCAGACATATAACCCAAACACAGTGCACCACACTCACTCACACACTTCCCTTTCTCTTGCAGGCCAAGGTCGCACATAATCGCTGGGAGCAGCGGCAGACAGGAGGGGGGCAAACTGTCATACAGGCCCTGAGCCAACTGGAGGAGCGAGTGTTCGACATCATTGGACGGGAAGTCATGGAGGCCATGGCAACGGGCGAGGTTGATACCCTTGGGGATAACAACGGTATGCTCATTCCTAATCCTTCTCTTCACATCCCACTTCCCCCTCCTCGCACAATCTCTTCTCACTTACAAGCTGCTGATGCTGTATGCATGCATGTCTTGCTTCCCCTCCGACCTCCGCTCACTATAACCCAACTCGTGCCTTTCTGCTTTCAGATAACCAAGAACAAGCAGCAGCACAGCCTGTCCCCGAGGCGATGGAGGAGAGCGAGGGGGGAGAAGAAGAGAGGGGGAGCGTCACTGCATCTGTCACTCGAAGACACCAGCTCAGAAACTGGCACTGCGTGTAATTTAGAGGGTAGTGTAGAGGCAGGAAGTGCACAGGGTGAGGCACCGGGCACGAGTGGGCTGCAGCAAGGCCAGGGGGATAGGGTAGCTCGGGGGCCAACTCCCCAGAGGACGAGTTCCCGCGCAGGTTCTGCTGCACACGACTCAGATGGGGACCTCGATGGGCGGCTTTCAGAAGAAGGGTGATGAGCATGCACACCGCATTGCTAGGTGCAATGGCAAGCCTGCCAGAGAGCCTCTTGGCAATGTCAGGAGCATGGAGGAGTGCCTCCAACATTGGCTGGGGCTTTGCGTAGAGCTTGGAGCCCATGATTTTCAGGCTGGAAATGATGGCAAACTCCCGGAGAGACCGTGTCGACCCAGACATGATCCTGCGTCCGATGGGTGATATAGCGGCGCCATTGCAGCACAGGCGGAAGTGACCCAACGTCTTAGTGCTGCAGCGGAAGCGCAGACCGCTGTTCTCATGCAGTGTCAGCTTGCTGCCACCCAAGCTCAGACTGCTGCCATCATGGCTGCGTTTACCAGTGTTGAACGGGGCTTGCAGGGTGTTGCAGCAGGCCAGCAATCTGTCCTCCACCGGTTGCTAGGCATGCTGAGGCGCCGCCCTGGGGGAGTGGTAGTGGGTCAGAAGAGCAGAACCCTGCTGTCCTCTCTCAGGATGACAGCATTCCTACTCCCACCACTGCCACTCCGCCCTTGCCCTTGCTGCTGCCTGTCAGCCAGCCAGCCAGCCAGCCAGCCCAGACTGCCTCCGCCCATGTCGAGGTGGTGCAGTCTACAGCCGGGGCTTCTAGGGCCAGAGCTGGTCGAGGTCATCCCGCAAGGCCATCTGAAGTCTCCCCCATGGAAACTCAGCAGCCTTCCACCTGCCATGCTGCAGCCATTGGGAGAGCACTTCGTCAGAGCACTAGAGCGGGAAAGGGCACCCGAACGACAAGCACTAAGGGATTGCACAAGGGTAATTAGTTGATATAGTATGTGTGAATTGATTCTTGATGAATTTAATAATTTTGTTTGTAATTTTTTTTTGTGGTGGCTCTCATTTCAGTTTTGTGCCCAGGAGGATGTTCTGATATTCCATGAGACAGGGATAGTATGATGGGGATGTGGTTGATGGTGATGTGTTGAGCAGCGGGGATCTGGGGATTCATTCACTGGAATCGGAGTATGATGAGGTATTCACGAACAACCCATGCCGAAGGGGGATTTGCTGCCTGCCTCCTCCCTTCATCCTCCTCCTCATCGTCCTCCTTCTCTTCCTCTTCCTCCTCCTCGTCCTCTTCCTGAGGTAGTCCCGCAATCCCTGCTAGCAAGGGCTGCGCCCTCATGATGGCCAAGTTGTGAAGCATGCAGGAGACCACCACGAAATGGGACACCCACTCCGCCAAATACTGGAGGGCTCCTCCCAAGTGGTAAAGGCAACGGAACCGTTGCTTCAGTAGCCCGATGATCTACTTGATGATGTTCCTGGTGGCAGCATGGCTCTCATTATATGAGTGCTGGGCAGGAGTGTTGGGGTTGCAGAGGGGAGTCATCAGCCAGAGCGAATAGCCCTCGTCTCCAAGCAGCCACCCTCGGGTTTGATGTGGTGGCTGAAAGATTGCTGGCACACCGGACTGACGCAGGATGAAGGCATCATGACTGCTGCCAGGATAGCGGGCACTGACCATCAGGAAGCGCTGGGTGTTGTCACACAACAACTGCACATTAAGTGAGTGGTAGCCTTTGCGGTTATAGAAGATCACAGGATTGGTATACAGTGCTCACAAAGCCATGTGTGTGCAGTTGATGGCGCCCTGCACCATGGGGAAGCCCGTTATCTTGGCAAAGCCACATACGCGCTCCTCCTGCTTCTCTCTGCTCAGAGAGAAGAAAATGTAGTCCCTTCTCCTGGTGTAGCCTCAGTGACCTCCCGGATGCAGCAATGGACAGCGAACTGGGAGACATTAGCTATGTCTCTTGCTGCAGACTGGAAGGATCCGCTGGCGAAGAAATTGAAGACCACGGTGACCTTGAGGGCCACTGGGAGAGCTATGGTCACCCTGCTCTCAGACTGCAGGTCTGGTTGCAGGAGGTGGCAGAGTTCATGTGACCACCCCCTTGGTGAAGCGGAGCCTCCTAATACACTGCTCCTCGCTTAAGTGGATATAAGAGAATTGTTCTCTGAAGACCCTAGGTGGATAAGGCCTCCTGATGAGAGCCCTCCTCCTCCTCCCTCTGCACGGAGCTTCTCCTCTTCTTTGCTGCCTTCGCTTCCTCTCCCTAAGATACTCGAGCACGAGGGGGACTGCCAGTAGAGCCCCCATGTCTGTGAGCAAGTGTGAGCAGAAGCCTTGCCCGAACACTCCCTGTTACCTTAGGACCTTGAAAAATGTTTAGAAAGCTGCTGGAGTTGCAGAAAGTTCTGCAGAGCCATTCAAACTGAAGAAACAGTGCTTTGTCCTGGATGGTGTTGAGCTTCTCGAGTGTTGTTGGAGCTGCACTCATCCAGGCAAGTGGCAAGTGGAGAGTATTGCACCACGCTCCTGACTTGTGCCTTGTAGATGGTTGAATGGCTTTGGGTAGACAAGAGGTGAGACACGCGCCACAGAATACCCAGCCCCTGACCTGCTTTTGTAGCCACAGTATTTATGTGGCTGGTCCAGTTAAGTTTCCGGTCAATGGTGACGCCCCAGGATGTTGATGGTGGGGGACTCGGCGATGGTAATGCCATTGAATGTCAAGGGGCGGTGGTTCGACGCTCTCTTGTTGAAGATAGTCATTGCCTGGCAAGACTGAATGTTGTCCAGGTCTTGCTGCATGTGGGCACCGGCTGCTTCATTATCTTAGAAGTTGCAAATGAAACTGAACACTGTGCAATCATCAGCAAACATCTCCACTATGACCTTATGATGGAGGGAAGGTCATTGATGAAGCAGCTGAAGATGGTTGGGCCTCGGACACTGCCCTGAGGAATTCCTGCAGCGATGTACTGGGGCTTGGCTGATTGGCCGCCAACAACCACAACCAGCTTCCTTTGTGCTCGGTATGAGTTTTCCCCGATTCCCATTGACTTCAATTTTACTAGGGCTCCTTGATGCCTCACTTGGTCAAATACTGCCTTGATGTCAAGGGCAGTCATTCTCACCTCACCTCTGGAATTCATGTTTGGACCAAGGCTGTAATGAGGTTTGGAGCCGAGTGGTCCTGGCGGAACCCAAACTGAGCATTGGTGAGTAGGCTATTTGTGAGTAAGTGCTGCTTGATAGCAATGTCGACGATACCTTCCATCATTTTGCTGATGATTGAGAGTAGACTGATGGGGCGGTAATTGGTCGGATTGGATTTGTCCTGCTTTTTGTGGACAGGACATACCTGGGCAGTTTTCCACATTGTCGGGTAGATGCCAGTGTTGTAGCTGTACTGGAACAGCTTGGCTAGAGGCGCGGCTAGTTCTGGAGCACCAGTCTTCAGCACAACAGTCGGGATGTTGTCGAGGCCCATAGCCTTTGCTGTATCCAGTGCGCTCAGCCGTTTCTTGATATCATGTAGAGTGAATTGAATTGGCTGAAGACTGTCTTCTGTGATGGTGGGGACCTCAAGAGGAAGCCAAGATGGATCATTCACTCGGCACTTCTGGCTGAAGATGGTTACAAATGCTTCAGCCTTGTCTTTTGCACTAGCGTGCTGGGCTGCGCCATCATTGAGGATGGGGATGTTCGTAGAGCCTCCTCCTCCCATTAAGTTGTTTAATTGTCCACCACCATTCACAACTGGATGTGGCAGGACTGCAAAGCTTTGATCTGATCTGTTGGTTTTGGGATCGCTTAGCCCTGTCTATAGCATGCTGCATCCTCTGTTTAGCATGCATGTAGTCCTGTGTTGCAGCTTCCCCAGGTTGGCACCTCATTTTTAGGTAAGCCTGGTGCTGCTCCTAGCATGCTCTTCTAAAAACAAATACAGAACCAGAGAAAAGGGGGCAGGAAAAGAACAATGGAGAAAGTCTGTGAGAGGGTGTAGGGTAGGAGAGATTAAATGACAAAAGGGATAATGGTGCAAAGCAAAAGGTGAGAATGGGACAAGTAAAGAAACAAAAGATGGGTTCAGATGAGGTGTAAATGGTTACAGCAGAATAGCAGAGAGGGAGGGAAGCTTGGAAAACCTGGCAAAGCGGAGAGGATTGCTGTGGCCCGGGAATGTGACGGAGAAAGGTGGGTAGACCCAGGAACAGTAGCATCGTGGTAATGTTACTAGACTAGTAATCCAGAGGCCTGGACTAATGATCCAGAGACAAGAGTTCAAAACCCACCACGGCAGCTGGGGAATTTAAATTTAATTAAATAAATCTGGAATAAAAAGCTAGTATCAGTAATGGTGACCATGTATCTACCGAATTGTCGTAAAAACCCATCTGGTTCACTAATGAAGTTCAACACAGATAAATGTGAGGTATTACATTTTGGTAGGAAGAATAGGGAAGTCACTTATTATTTGGAGGGTGCGAGTCTAGGTGGGTTAGAGGAACAAAGGGATCTCAGAGTACAAATACACAAATCACTAAAAGTTGCGACACAGGTTAGCAAGGCCATAAAAAAAGCATGATGCGGAGATGCCGGTGTTGGACTGGGGTGGACAAAAGTGAGAAGTCGCACAACACCAGGTTATAGTCCAACAGCTTTATTTGAAATCACAAGCTTTCGGAGCGCTGCTCCTTCGTCAGGTGAAGTCAAACCAAGCACTAGGGTTTATTTCTAGAGGTATAGAATTGAAAAGTAGAGAAGTTATGCTAAACCTGTATCGAACCTTGGTTAGACCACATTTAGAGTACTGCGTGCAGTTCTGGTCGCCATATTATAAAAAGGATATAGAGGCACTGGAGAGGGTGCAGAGAAGATTTACAAGGGTGATACCAGAAATGCGAGGGTATACATATCAGGAAAAGATGAACAGGCTGGGTCTCTTTTCTCTTGAAAAAAGGGTGACCTAATAGAGGTCTTTAAAATTATGAAAGGTTTTGATAGAGTGGATACAGAGAGAATGTTTCCACTTGTGGGGAAGAGCATAACTAGAGGCCATCAATATAAGATAGTCACCAAGAAATCCAATAGGGAATTCAGAAGAAACTTCTTTACCCAAAGAGTTGTGAGAATGTGGAACTCGCTACCACAGGAGTGGTTGAAGCAAAAAGTATAGATGCATTTAAGGGGAGGCTAGACAGGCATATGAGGGAGAAGGGAATAGAGGGTTATGCTGATAGATTTAGATAAGGAAAGACGGGAGGAGGCTCGAGTGGAGCATAAACACCGGCATGGACTGGTTGGGCCAAATGGCCTGTTTCTGTGCCGTATATCCTATGTAATCCTAATGTCCTTTAGGGAAGGAAATCTGCCATCCTTACCCAGTCTGGGCCTATATGTGACTCCAGACCCACAGCAATGTGGTTGACTCTTAACTGCCCTCTGAAATGGCCTAGCTACTCAAGGGCAATTAGGGATGGGCAATAAATGCTGGCTTTGCCAGCGACGCCCACATCCCGTGAATGAATAAAAAAACCTCAAGGGTGCGGATCACCCTGCCGGCCATGTATCGATGGGGGATCCCCACCCCAAGTACCAGCCCACACCTCCTCCACTCCCAGTGTCTCTGGTGCCGCCATCCTCCATTACCAGCACCTGGTATCCGAGAGAAAACGGAAGTGGTTGTTAAGATTTAAATTATTTTTAATGTATTCTTTTCAGAATTTTTTTTTTCTGAATGACATAATCCTAACTATACAATCCTGAGTGCCAGAACTGTTGCAACAGCTGTTTCTACTGTTATCTAGCAGAGCAGCAGAAAAGGCTTCAGTGCAGCATAATGTCCAGACTAACTCTCCACCAATAACCTTCGCCGTACCTATCATGCAGCACCTCTAGTACAGGACGTGAGAACTCGGGTGGTCCCCAGATGGCACTTTCGTATTGATGGACACGCGCTCTATGCAGATCAATGTACGTAGTCCTGCCGATGTTTCCCCACACAATCACGTTTTTCACATCTACAGAGTGGGGTGAAAAAAGGGAAATCACTTATAATACCACTAACAAGCAAAAGTGCACGTCAAATAATTGTTCTAATTCAATTGAAAGCTGAAATACAGAGGCAACCTAAAGAACAGTCCTATCTTCGTACAGATTTATAATGTATAGGAGACAAGGGGGCATTTAATTTTTCGATCAGCCTATACGAAGTTCAAAAAGTTGCTGATACTCTTGTTCATCAGTGTTTCTATTTTAATGGGTCACTTAGAAGCACATCATGAGCCCTGTAGGCCACAAATAACGGCCAATTTTCATGGCTCCCTGCCCCTAGGGAACACTCCGTGCCCTCAGCACAAGGGTCAGGATAAAGGGTTGGATAGCTGAACTGCCTGCTCTCTGTCTCTTTAATGCTGCCACGGGATTTGCAGGGCAGATAGAGAGGAGGGATGCTTGAGAAGTGTGACTTGTGCCCCATGAATTTGATAATTCACAGGTGCCAGAGTAATGGATGAGCTCTGCTCAGTTCCATAAGTGGGATAAAATTGATATTGCGGGGGTCTTCGACTCTTTATGTTAATTAATCAAGTGATATGCTCGCAGATATGGACATGCCTCTGTGTAGGCAAGCATCTGTATGAGGGAGCAGAGAGGTTTGAAAGAGGCAACAAAGAGTAAAACGCACCCACCTTGTGTATTCACATTCAACTTCTTAGCTAGTTGTGCTCGGACTTCGCCTTCCAACTGAGTTGGCACTGCTATAAAATTACTACGATCAATAGAAAATGTATTATGCATGAGGAAGTACGCTTTCAAATTCAAGATGTAATCACCGGCCACAAGCACACGGACATTGGATTTTGCAAAGGTGTCAATCCTAACGCCAATGTCTTGGTAGAGAGAGGCCATCTCTTTGTAGCAGTCTTCAATTGATTGACTTTCATCTGGCACGATATCGTCGAGAACAATGACAATCTCGGCATCCATGAAAGCCTTTCTTAGGGTATGTTGCACTGTTACTTTACGGAGCAGGGGCCAGGCCATATCTTCAATCTCCATTTGCATGCCATTCAATAACTCTGGGGCGCTTTCAGTGTCCAGCAGGTGTAAGCTGACCTCTTTTTTTTCACCAAACAGCTCCCCATTTAGCAAGGTAGGGATCAGATTAGAACATGCAGGACTCAATGCTCTAAAATATGAAGCAAATCACGTAAGTGAACTATGTAAGTGATCCTCCAATGTCCACAGATTATTTCAATTAATGGTTTTTACTATAAAGTAGGAGACCCACTTGGTTACATTCGCAATAAAGCATTATGAGTGGAACCAACTGCACAAGAGCTACACAATGAAATCGCATGCATTCTATGCCTAGTGGGTTCCATAAATTACATAGCCATGTGGTATATTCTATTTACACAATCAAAGTATTGATATATATCGCCACTTTCACTGGAAAAAAAACTTTTTCTATGTGCTATATAGACTTATTGCAGTTTCTGGGAGCCAGGTTGCTATGCTCAGCTTCATTGATAGCTCAATGGATAAAGCCCACTGTTTGGTGTGGTACTGAGCTGTATAGATCAGGTAAGTTACAGGTTTGGGGGGAAAAATTTGGTATCGCCCAGGCGCAAATTTTAGCGCCTGGCGCAAATTATCGCCACCGACCGCAAAATTTGTCTCCAGCGCCCCGAGGGTGATTGGAGCGCTAAATCAGGCGCTACACACCTCTCTTAGGGCGTTAACGTCGGGGAATGAGGTGCTACCTCAGAGCGCTACTCAAGCTCAAGCGATGTGTACTCAGACTGGCGCCTTCCAGTTCTTAAAGAGGAGGGTCTATCTTGCTGCACAGCCTCACCCTGATCTTTGCAGCGTTTGACCTCGGCCTGCAAGCAGGTAAAACTCTTTACCAAAGATTCATGATGGCTACTCAGAGGCCCAGGGAGAGAGCTCGCCGGTTTAGTGACCAGGCATTGGTGGCTCTGGTTGGCGCTGTGGAACGCCGACGGGCAGTGCTGTTTCCAGAGACTGGCAGGAGGCCATTGCCCCGGGAGTTCACAAGGGTGTGGAGGGAGGTTGCCCAGCACATTTCATCCAGGAGCCTGGTCCAAAGGACTCATACCAGTGCCGCAAGAAATTCAACAACCTCACTCGGGTGGTCAGGGTGAGTACATGCTTGAAAAACCTCTACATCCCACCATCTCAACCTCACTCTGTGCACAGACAGTGTAAATTCCCAAATCCCCAACACTCACCCAACAACTATGCCTATCTAATAAAAGTCACATGCACATCCCACACCTTGCAGACATTAACGGCTATTCAACTATGGTAGGCACATCTGCCAAACACATGGCTGCATACTCACTCAGACGCTGTCCTTTTTCTTGCAGGCCAAGCTTTCACATAACCGGAGGGAGCAACAATGCACAGGAGGAGGACAGGCGGAGCTGCACCCCCTCACACAACTGGAGGAGCGAGTCCACAGACTCATCACCAGTCATGTCATCGGCACTGTGGTCGTTGGAGAGGTCGACCCCCTTGGGGACAGCAACGGTATGTTCATCATCTCTCTCTCCTGTCTCATACCACTTCCCCCTCACAACACTAGCCTTTTACACTTTCCATCTAACTATACTGTCTCCATTACTTACTCCCTTCCTGTCCCCCTGGACTCACGTTAAAGCCACTCTTGTACCTTCCTGCTATCAGATAGTGACCCACCAACTGACCAGCCTGTCCCTCAGCCTCCCAGTGGCAGCGGTGCAGGAGAGGAGGAGGAAGACGAAGCCCGCGCCTCACCGCCTGCGTCTCCCGAGGGCGAGACATCAGACACTGGGGCCACGCGTTCACTGCAGGGGAGCAGGGGGTTTGGATCTGATCTGGGTGAAGCTCTGAGACCCAGCGGCCTGCAGCAACGCCATGGGGGAAGGGAAGCTCAGGGGCTATCACCCGGAGGGTGAGTGCGCACATGAGTTCTGCTGCACAGAACTCGGAAGAGGACCTCGATATAGCAGCGATGTATACGCAGGCAATGAGCATGCATACAGAGCTCATGGGTGCAATGGCAAGGGTGCCCGACAGCATGGATGCACTGGCTGGGAGCGTGGAGGAGTCCGCCATCCTTGCCTTGTTGCAGAGGATGGTTGAATTGCAGAGGGACCGTGGGGACCCAGACCCCATGCTGCATGTAATGGGTGAGGTGGCAGCATCTATTGCAGCACAGGCCGAGGCATCGCAATGGCTTAGTGCTGGAATTGAGTCATTGGTTGATGCCATCCAATGCCAGACTGCTCTCATGCGGTCTCAGATTGAGGTCATGCAAGCGCTGACTGCTGCCATCATCGCTGGGTTGCCCACAGTCCACCAGGGATCTCATGGTGCCGCAGCAGGCCAGCAATCTGTGCTCGAGCAGATAGCTCCGGATGCTGAGGTACTGCCCCGGGGGAGTGGCAGTGTGTCGGTTGAGCAGGAAGGTGCTGTACACTCTCAGGATGACAGCATTCCTGCTGCCACCACTGCACTTGCCACAGCCTGTAACACAGCCAGCCCAGACTGCTGCTGCCCATGCAGAGTTGGTGCTGTCTGCAGCCAGGCCCTCCAGGCCCAGAGCTGGTCAAGGATGTCCTTCAAGGCCATCTGCAGTCTCTGGATCCAACATTCAGCAGCCTTCTGCTAGCCTTGCTGTAGCCACTGGGGCCACATTACGGAGGAGCAGTAGGGTGGGAAGGGGGGAAGTGCGAAGGGGAGGGAGATCATTCTCGAAAGGCGAATAACAAAAAATTCTGAAACAAATGGGGGGAATGTTTGTCCCAAAGTTGGATGTTTATGTTAATATATTGTTCACTCTGTTAACGCTTATCTCAATGTGGTAAGAACCAGCTTTGTTAGTTCATGAGTTGTTGTGTTTGTTTGTGCTTAATAAGACACAGTTTGTCAGAAAAATATTTTTTTCTATTGAAACTTAACAACTTTGCTCATTTTACTCAGTGGAGCGTTGCCCGGTCATAGGGGCTGCGGGATGGTTGTGATGATGTGCTTCTTCATCCCAAAAGCCATCTTCTCTGTCATTCATCTGGAGCGGTGTCTTATCAGGTGTTCACGAATGGCCTTTGCAGAGGCAACATTGAGCGCCTCCCTCCCACGTTGCTGCTGCTCATCCTCCTCTTCATCCTTGTCCTCCGCCTCCTCCTCCTCCTCTCCCTCTTCCTCCTCCTGAGGTGATGCACCAATCCCTGGTAGCAATGGCTGGGTCCTCATAATTGCAAGGTTGTGAAGCATGCAGCACACAACAATGAAAAGCGAGACTCGATCGGGGGAGTACTGCAGGGCTCCTCCAGAGTGGTCAAGACACCGGAACCGTTGCTTCAAGACGCCGATCGTCTGTTCAATGAGGTTCCTGGTGGCTCTATGGCTCTCATTGTTTGTGAGCTCAGCAGGAGTGTTGGGGTTATGGAGCGGTGTCATCAGCCAGGTGCAGAGTGGATAACCCTTGTCCCCGAGGAGCCAGCCACAAGGGTGATGCGGTGGTTGGAACAGGTCTGGGACACCAGTCTGGCGCAGGATGAATGCATCGTGGCTGCTGCCAGGATAGCGGGCATTGAGGGCGAGGATGTGCTGTCTGTGGTCGCAAACCAACTGGACGCTGAGAGAGTGGAAGCCTTTGCGGTTGTGGAAAACCTCTGCATTTTCATGAGGTGCCCGCAATGCCACATGTGTGCAGTCAATGGTGCCCTGAACCATGGGGAAGCCCGCTATCCTAGCGAAGCCACATGCGCGTTCACACTGTTTGTCTCGGGTCATGGGGAAAGAGATGTACTCCCTTCTCCTTTGGTATAGAGCACTTGTGACCTCCCGGATGCAACAATGGACGGCGAACTTGGAGATATTCTCAATATCCCCAGTTGAAGCCTGGAAGGAGCCACTGGCGTAGAAATTCAGAGCCACCGTCACCTTCACTGCCACCGACAGAGATGCCCTGGTCCTGAGCTGAGACTGGAGCTCTGGTTGCAGGAGGTGGCAGAGCTCTGTGACCACCTCCTTGCTGAACTGCAGCCTTCTAAAACACTGCTCCTCGGACAAATGAATGTAGGAGAATTGCTCCAGGAATACCCTGGGAGGGTAAGGTCTCCTGTGCAGAGGCCTGTTGGCCCTCCTCCCTCTGGCCACGTTTGCCACTCTCTCTCTGCGCCTCTGCTGCCTCCGAAGGTGAAGCTGGAGGACGACGCCCTGTGTTAGTACAGCCCCCATTTAATCTTCTAAATATGGTAGTAATAAAGCTGACAGAAATGGGAACTTGAAAAGTGTTGGTGAGGAACAAAACTCCCTGTAGGACAGCGTTAAATGTATCTAGATGCCTCTCTCCCTCTCTCAACCTGCATATGCAGAATATTTTGCCAACAAGAAAAAGCAGGAAGCGCACGCCTTTAAATAGTGCTCACCCACCTCCCAGCCAACTGCAAAACATTCCTCTCTACCTGTCGTTCCTAGCGGTAGGCGCTAAGGCAGGGGGCGAGAATCAATTCCTGGTCCGGGGTGCTACTGGGGCGTTGCACGCTTTGATGACATCACGATCTCCGGGCGCAGGAGATCGTGGCGGTAGTGTGTAGCGCCACCGCAAAGCGCCAGGTCAAAATCGCCGCGCTCGGGCGGTAAGTCGTTAGCGCCTCCGGGGGGTGCTAACGGGGCACTAACGGGAGGCGCTAACCAACCAAATTTCCCCCCCTTGATCCCTAGGTTAACTGATCTCCGCTGGAGCAACAATGGGAACAGTACAAGTGCTTTCAATGTTCCCAGGCTAGGAAGGGGGAGGGGAGAAGTGGGGTGATGGAAATCAGCCAAGATTCCTGTTCCTGATCACTTTAGAATAACTCCTGCTTCAAATGTAGGATCAGGAGTAGGCCATTCGTCCCCTCAAGCCTGTTCCGCCATTCAATTAGATCACGGCTGATCTGTATCTTAACTCTAATTACCCACCTGAATAACCTTACCTAACAAAAATCTATCAGTCTCAATTTTGAAATTTTCAATTGACCCCCAGCCTCAACAGCTTTTTGGGGGAAGAGAGTTCCAAATTTCCACTACCCTTTATGTGAAGAAATGCTTCCTGACATCACCCCTGAACCACCTCCCTCTAATTTTAGGGGTTCTGCACTCCCCCAACCAAGGAAATAGTTTCTCTTGATCTACCCTATCAAATCCTTTAATCATCTTAAACACCTAAATTAAATCACCCCTTACTCTTCTATACTCAAGGGAATATAAGCCTAGTAAATGGAACTGTGCACATGCAAACATTGCATGAGGAAAACGTCAAACCTTCCCCTTATTAGTTGAATAGTCTGCCAACACTTACTGTTTGACCTGACACATGAGAATGGCCACTTGGGCAACACACTGGAAGGGGGCACAAGCAACTGCACCCCATATGTGAGTCACTACCTACATGAGAGGAAGCAGTTATACTGTGATGCATTTTAAAATTTTGTTTCAAAAATAAATATGGAAGCACAAAAACAGAATCACAATACTTCATTCTATAACCAAAATGGCGGCTCTGAAATGGAGTTCTTGTTGTAATATATGCTTTGCAGTCCCAGGCAGTGAATTTGCTCACAAACTCCCTAATATCATTAATGCCACTTTAAATCAGGGAGCCAGAAGATTGCTAAAGGATTACGACGTTAGAAAATGGAAAAAGAAATGTAAGAGCAAAGTTGAAGACTCCATGCAGTGCAAACATTTTTCTATAGCATTTACAAAGTGCCACAAGTACCCTATTGTGAGAGAAAAACAATACTACAATTAAGTTGTTATGCACTAGCTAATGTGGCTTGAGAATACATTTTAAAAAGGATATATGTTTTAGTTTTGGTGAATTTATCTTTTACACAGCAAAAACATAGAATTACACAGAATTACATTGAATTTACAGCACAGAGACAGGCCATTCGGCCTAACTGGTCTATGCCGATGTTTTTACTCCACACAATCTACCCCACACCCTATTTCATCTCACCCTATCAGCATATCCTTCCATTCCATTTCCTTCTCCCTCATATACTTATCTAGCTTCCCCTTAAATGCATCTCTGCTATTCGCCTCAACCACTCCCTGTGGCAGCAAGTTCCACACTCTAACCACTCTGTTGGTAAAGATGTTTTGCCTGAATTTCCTATTGGATTTATTAGTGACTATTTTATATTTATAACCCCTAGTCTTGGACTCCCCCACAAATGGAAACATCTTCTCTATGTCTACTCTATCAAACCCTTTAATAATTTTAAAGACCACAATTAGGTCACCCCTCAAATAAAGATATGACTTTTTATTCTGAAGCAAATTGGTAGTTATGATATTGGATTTCAATTTAGAGTTGAATTGCTACAGCTGATTCCTTATTCAGTAACTGGACCTGTATAAATGAAACTCATCTTCTCATAAGCAAAAAATCAGATTAAGGGATAAACTGTACTTGAAATAAGCCAAGACTTATAAATTCTGTAATGGATAACAACAGTAGAAATATGATTGATCTACTAGACTAGTGGGCACCAATGTTCCCCCTACTTTTTTTTGGGTGTATGGCCCCTTTAAGGGGCTGCGCGGCCCATTCACAGTTTCCCGCATGCGCAAAATTTAATATTGGAAAAGCCGGTCCCGGTGCACGATCGGCAGAGAGCTGCGCTGCCGCACAGCCCGCAGCTTAGGGGGAACATCAGTGGGCACACTCAAAATATGAAGCATTCCTCTCTTCCCTGTGCTTATACACACAGAAGAACAACACTCAAGAAGCTCAACACCATCCAGGACAAAGCAGCCTGCTTGATTGGCACACCATCCACCACCTTAAACATTCACTCCCTCCACCACCGGCGCACCGTGACTGCAGTGTGTACCATCTACAAGATGCACTGCAGCAACTCGCCAAGACTTCTTCAACAGCACCTCCCAAGCCCGCGACTTCTACCACCTAGAAGGACAAGGGCAGCAGGCGCATGGGAACACCATCACCTCCAAGTTCCCCTCCAAGCCATGCACCATCCTGACTTGGATATATATAATCGTTCCTTCATCGTCGCTGGGTCAAAATCCTGGAACTCCCTCCCTAACAGCATTCTGGGAGTACCTTCAGCTCACGGACTGCAGCGGTTCAAGAAGGCGGCTCACCACCACCTTCTCGAGGGCAATTAGGGATGGGCAATAAATGCTGGCCTTGCCAGCGACGCCCACATCCCAGGAGCGAATTTAAAAAAAGGGCTTCCTGTGTAGCCTTTTCAAAAATAAATTGGGCTGATAGACATCAGAGTCTAGGAATGACAGCGTCAAATTCATATGATATTACTTTATCTAATATTTTAATGGAGACATTAAACCCTTTATTTGAAATTGGTTAATGTCTCTGTTAAAATAGTAAAGCAATGTCACAAAAATATATTGGGCGTTTCTGAGCTGATGTCAGAAGTACTAATATGTAGGCTCATATTTTTAAATATTCAGTTTTTGGTGAAGTGTACGTCTCGGCATATTAACTCCATAAAAGGCAAAGTGACCATTTTAATTTGATCATTTTCTCAATGGTAATGCTAATGTTATGTCACAAGTAATACAATACACAGTAGAAAGGCAATGAGAAACCAACACGGTAGTGAAAATTACAAGAAGTGTGCAATAGTCAAACACTGACAATTATGAGGAAAAATGTGCTGAAGAAGGCTAAGAGAAATAGATTATTTTAAAAGAATGTAAGGAAGAGATAGCAGCAGCACTATTACATATATATAATAATTCATTAGAAAAAGGTATAGTGCCAGAGGACTGGCGGATAGCTAACGTAATACCTATCATAGAATTATAGAATCATAGAATGGTTACAGCACGGAAGAAGGCCATTTGGCCCGTTGAACTCGTGCCGGCTCTCTGCAAGAACACCTCAGCTAGTTTCACTCCCTCACCCTTTCCCTGTAGCCCTGCAAATGTTTTTCTTTCAGGTACTTATCCAACTCCCTTTTGAAATATAAGATTGAATCTGCCTCCACCACCCTTTCAGGCAGTGCATTCCAGATCCTAATGACTCGCTGAGTAAAACATTTTTTTCTTATGTCGCCTTTGGTTCTTCTGACAATCACCTTAAATCTGTGTCCTCTGGTTCTCGACCCTTCTGCCAATGGGAACAGTTTCTCTCTATCTACTCTGTCTAGACCCCTCATGATTTTGAACACCTTTATCAAATCTCCTCTCAACCTTCCCTGCTCTAAGGAGAACAACCCCAGCTTCTCCAGTCTATCCATGTAACTGAAGTCCCTCATCCCTGGAATCATTCTCATGAATCTTTTTTGCACCCTCTCTAAGGCCTTCACATCCTTCCTAAGGTGCGGTGCCCAGAATTGGACACAATACTTCAGTCGAGGCCGAACCAGTGATTTATACAGGTTCATCATAATTTCCACGCTTTTCTACTCTATACCTCTATTCATCAAGCCTAGGATCCCGTAAGCTTTTTTAACTGCTTTCTCAACCTGCCCTGCCACCTTCAACGATTTGTGCACATATACCCCTCGGTCTCTCTGTTCATGCACCCCCTTTAGGATTGTACCCTTTAGTTTATATTTTCTCTCCTCATTCATTCTACCAAAATGTATCACTTCACACTTTTCTGCATTAAATTTCATCTGCCACGTGTCCGCCCATTCCACCAGCCTGTCTGTCTTCCTGAAGTCTATCACTATCCTCCTCACTGTTCACTAGACTTCCAAGTTTTGTGTCATCTGCAAATTTTGAAATTGTGCCCTGTACACCTACATCCAAGTCATTAATATATATCAAAAGAAAAGCAGTGGTCCTAGTACCGACCCCTGGGGAACACCACTGTATATCTTCCTCCAGTCCGAAAAAAAAACGTTCACCACTACTCTGTTTCCTATCACTTAGCCAATTTCGTATCCATGCTGCCACTGTCCCTTTTATTCCATGGGCTTCAACTATATTTAAGAAGGGAGATAAAACATGTCCAGGGAACTATAGACCAGTCAGCTTAACATCGGTGGTAGGAAAAATAATGGAATCCCCACTAAAGGAGAAAATAGAAAAACAGCTAGAAACCAACCGTCTCCTTTTCACTATGGAAGTCCAATCCCTCTACACCTCCATCCCCCACCAGGATGGCCTGAGGGCGCTCCGCTTCTTCCTTGAACAGAGGCCCAACCAGTCCCCATCCACCACCACCCTCCTCTGCCTGGCTGAACTTGTTCTCACATTGAACAACTTCTCCTTTGACTCCACTCACTTCCTCCAAATTAAAGGTGTTGCTATGAGAACCCGCATGGGCCCTAGCTATGCCTGCCTTTTAGTGGGATATGTGGAACACTCTTTGTTCCAGTTCTACTCAGGTCCCCTCCCTCACCTCTTTTTCCCTGCCACTTCTCTTCTAGGAATGCCCACCTTGAAGAAGTTCTGCTCTTCTCTCAGACGGGATTTGATTTGTCTCTTCAACCTTGTTCATCTTCATTGCTTTCGGTTTCCCTTCTCATGTTTGATCAGGTATCTGCCAAGACTCGTTTTCACAGCCACATCTCTTTCCTCAGCAACTGTCTCTAGTTCCGACTTATTCCATGTGGATTCCAACTGAAATTCCACCCTTCGTGTTTTGGATCCACCCAGGATTACAGATATCTCCAAGATATTCAGAGTTCCTCAAACTACTGCTCTCGCCATATCCTGAGATCCACGCTCAACGCCATGCATCGCCACATGAACACTCTCGACCTCTCTCTTCAGCAGCACTGACACACTCTATCTCAAAGCTATCCTGGTCCGCAGTTCCATTTCATCCTTCACCTCAACAAAAAACTTTTATTCTTCCTTTCAGATGTCAAGGATCGCAAGCTTCAACAACTCTTGGACACCAGCACCCCTCCGGAACCTTCTTCCCCTTCACTTTCCTCTGACCCCATCCCTTTTTCCAATCTCACCCCCTGCCGTGTTTTCACTATCCACTCTGACCTTCCCCTCTCTGACCCCGAACGATCAGTCCTTAGCAAAGGCCTGAGCTTCATCCCCTTACGCCCCCATCTCAATGAATTTCGAGATCGGCACAATGCCGAGCTCTTTTTCCGTCGCCTTCGTCTCTGTGCCCATTTCTTTGGCCAGGAGTCTTCTCCCCGCACAGCTGACGCTTTCAGAATTCTCGTTCTACCTGGACCGCTTCCTCTGGCCTCTTACCCTCTCTAGATCTTTTCATTGCTAACTGCCGGTGTGACATCGGCCGTCTCAATTTCATTGCTCCACTCACTCACTCCAACCTACCTCCCTCTGAACTTGCAGCACTCCGTTCTCTCCGATCCAACCCTAACATTGTCATTAAACCTCCTGACAAGGGTAGTGTTGTTGTTGTTTGGCGAACCGACCTCTACCGTGCAGAGGCTGAACACCAACTCTCCGACACCTCCTCCTACCTCCCTCTGGACTATGACCCCACTACCAAACATCAAGCCATTGTTTCCAAGACTGTCACTGACCTCATCTCCTCTGGAGATCTTCCCTCCATGGCTGTCAACCTCATAGTCCCCCAACCCCGCACAGCCCGCTTCTACCTCCTTCCCAAGATCCACAAACAGGACTGCCCTGGTAGACCCATCATTTCAGCCTGTTCTTGCCCCACGGAACTGATTTCTTCCTATCTCGACTCTATTTTTTCTCCCCTTGTCCGGTCTCTTCCCACCTACATTCGCGACTCTTCCGATGCCCTCCGCCACTTTAACAGTTTCCAGTTTCCTGGCCCCAACCGTCTCCTTTTCACTATGGACGTCCAATCCCTCTACACCTCCATCCCCCACCAGGATGGCCTGAGGGCACTCCACTTCTTCCTTGAACAGAGGCCCAACCAGTCCCCATCCACCACCACCCTCCTCCGCCTGGCTGAACTTGTTCTCACATTGAACAACTTCTCCTTTGACTCCACTCACTTCCTCAAATTAAAGGTGTTGCTATGGGAACCCACATGGGCCCTAGCTATGCCTGCCTTTTCGTGGGATATGTGGAACACTCTTTGTTCCAGTTCTACTCAGGTCCCCTCCCTCACCTCTTTTTCCGGTACATTGATGACTGTGTTGGTGCCGTTTCCTGCTCTCACCTGAACTAGAAAATTTCATTCACTTTGCTTCCAATTTCCACCCTTCCCTCACCTTCACATGGTCCATCTCCGACTCTTCCCTTCCCTTCCTTGACTTCTCTGTCTCCATTTCTGGGGATAGGCTATCGACAAACATCCACTACAAGCCCACTGACTCCCACAGCTACCTGGACTACACTTCCTCCCAGCCCGCTTCCTGTAAGGACTCTATTCCATTCTCCCAGTTTCTCCTTCTCCGCCGCATCTGTTCTGACGATGCCACCTTCTATACTAGTGCTTCCAATAGTCTTCCTTTTTCCTCAACCGAGGATTCCCCTCTACCGTGGTTGGCATGGCCTTGACCGTGTCCGTTCTATTTCCCGCACTTCTGCTCTCACCCCTTCTCCCTCCCAGAACCACGATAGGGTTCCTCTTGTGCTCACCTTTCACCCCACCAGCCTCCACATTCAACGGATCATCCTCCGCCATTTCTCCCATCTCCACCAAACACATCTTCCCCTCCCCTCCTCTTTCAGCATTCCGAAGGGACCGCTCCCTCCGCAACACCCTGGTCCACTCCTCAATCACCCCCAACAACCCTTCCCCTCCCCACGGCACCTTCCCATGCAAGCACAGGAGATGCAACACCTGCCCTTTTACCTCCTCCCTTCCCACTGTCCAGGGCCCCAAACACCCCTTCCAGGTGAAACAACGATTTACTTGTACTTTTTGCAATTTAGTATACTGTATTCGCTGCTCACGATGCGGTCTCCTCTACGTTGGGGAGACCAAATGCAGATTGGGTGACCGCTTTGCGGAACACCTCCGTTCAGTCCGTAAGGGTGACCCCGAGCTTCCGGTCACTTGTCACTTTAATTCTCCACTGTATATAATAATGAATAGTCAGCACGGATTTCAAAAGGGAAACTCTTGCTTGACCAACCTCACTGAATTCTTTGAAGAGGTAACAGAGAGAGTAGACAAGGGTAATGCAGTAGATGTAATTTATCTAGATCTTCAAAAGGCCTTCGATAACGTGCCACATAATAGATTAATGAATAAGGTCAGAGCATGTGGAGTCAGGGGACAAGTAGCAGAATGGATAGCTAGTTGACTTCAAGACAGAAAGCAGAGAGTAAGGGTAAAGGGTAGCTATTCATATTGGCAGAAGGTGGAAAGTGGGGTCCCACAAGGATCAGTGCTGGGACCACTGTTGTTCACAATTTATATTAATGATTTAGACTTTGGAATCAAAAACACAATTTCTAAATTTGCAGATGGCACCAAATTGGGGGGGATAGTCAATACTGAGGAGGACTGCAACAAATTGCAAGAAGACATTAATAAACTTGCAGAATGGGCATACAATTGGCAAATGAAGTTCAACACATAAGTATGAGGTATTACATTTTGTTAAGAAAAATAAGGAGGTCATATATTACTTGGAAAATAAGAATCTAAATGGGGTAGAAGAACAAAGGTGTCTCGGAGTACAAATACACAAGTCACTAAAAGTAGTGACACAGGTTAATAAGGCCATAAAAAATACAATCCAAGCACTAGGGTTTATTTCTAGAGGGATAGAATTGAAAAGTAGAGAATTTATGCTAAACTTGTATCAAACCCTGGTTAGACCACACTTGGAGTTCTGTGTACAATTCTGATCGTCATATTATAAAAATGATATAGATGCACTGGAGAGGGTGCAGAGAAGATTTACAAGGATGGTACCAGAAATGTGAGGTTATACCTATCAGGAAAGGATGAACAGGCTGGGTCTCTTTTCTCTTGGGAAGGGAAGGCTGAGGGGTGACCTAATCGAGGTCTTTAAAATTATGAAAGGTTTTGATAGAGTAGACACAGAGAGAGTGTTTCCACTTGTGGGGAAGACCAAAACTAGAGGCCATCAATATAAGATAGTCACCAAGAAATCAATTAGGGAATTCAGAAGAAACTTCTTTACCCAGAGAGTGGTGAGAATGTGGAACTCGCTACCACAGGGAGTGGTTGAGGTGAATAGTATAGATGCATTTAATGGGATGCTAGATAAGCATATGAGGGAGAAGGGAATAGAGGGTTATGCTAATAGAGTTAGATAAGCAAAGGTGGAAGGAGGCTCGATTGGAGCATAAGCGCCAGCATAGACTGGTTGGGGCGAATGGCCTGTTTCTGTGCTGTATGTTCTATGTAATTAATAGTGATGGCTATGAGAAAAAAAACTATTTATACTCACCCACTAATCCAGATTGGCATTGGTTTACTCAGACGCTTGTAGGATAATTCTTCGTCCAACTGGTTTTGGTTGTTAATCAAGTTCTCCTTTGCAATCTTCATCATGAGTATAGTCATCATATCAGAAGTAAAACCATAATAACCCTAAAGTTGAAACAAGCAGGCGAGCTCAGCAATTTCCTTACAGAAGTTGCACTGCAGGGATAATTCATTTGCCTATCCTTCACTCCTGTTTTTCAGGTCACTACGGTTTCTTCTTCCTACTGACAGTCCTGAATCTGTTATAACGTGTTATAATCTGAGGGTTTAATGTCCTTTGGTAGTGCACCCTGCCATTACCAGTTCAGAATAAAATGTGTCAGCCTTGGCTCAGTGGGTAGCCCTCTTACCCTTGGTTCAAGCCCCACTCAGAGATTTAAGCACAAAATCTAGGCCGACATTCCAGTGCAGTACTGAGGGAGTAGTGCACTGTCGGAGGTGCTGTCTTTTGGATGCGACGTTAAACCGAGCTCCCATCTGCCCTCTCAGGTGGACATAAAAGATCCCAAGGTACTATTTGTGCTGACCAATATTTATCCCTCAATCAACATCACTCAAGCAGATTATCTGGTCATTATCACATTGCTGTTTGTGGGACCTTGAGGTAAAAATTGGCTGCTGCGTTTGCTACTTTAAATCAGGACTTGGTTCAAAAGGCTGTAAAGTCCTTTGGGATGTCCTGAAGTTGTGAAAGGCACTATGTAAATGCAAGTGCTTCTTTAATTGCATTTCCGACAGTGTTAAAACAGCATACCAAGGAATTTTATGTGAAAACATTAAGCAATCCACTACTGGAGGAAATTATATCCCTAGGACAAAAAAACTTTGTGGTAGAAGTGTCTTTGTGTGCTACATTAATCCCACAGACAAGGTCATATACCTATTATAAAGATGTAATAGAAAAACATCTAGAAACTGAAAATATAATAAAGAATAGTCAGTATGGATTTTAAAAGGGAAGGTCATTCTCGACCAACCTTGTTGAATTCTTTGAAGTAACAGACGAGTAGACAAAGATAATGCAGTGGATGTAATAATATACTGTACATGGACTTTCAAAAGGTACCTTCGATGAGGTACCACATAGCAGACTTGTGATTAAGGTCAGAGCATCTGGAGTCAGGGGATAAGTAACAGAATGGATAGCAAGCTGGCTAAAAAAACAGAAAAGAGAGTAGGTGTTATAGATAGTTACTCAGACTGGCAGAAGGTGGGAAGTAGTGCTCGACAAGGATCGGTGCTGGGACCCCTGTTCATCATTTACATAAATGTTTTGGGCTCATGAATCGGAAGTACAATATAAAAATTTGCGGATGACTCCAAAATGGTGGATATAGTTCATACTGAGGACGACTGCAACAAAATACAAGAAGACATTAACAAACTTGCAGAATGCGTGTGCAAAAGGCAAATTAATTTCAATATAGATAAGTGTGAGGTGGTGCATTTTGATAGGAGGAATAAGGAAACCTCCTACTGCTTGGAAAATAAGAGTCTATAAGCTAAAAATTCAGGGGTTTAGCATCAGCCATTACCATCTGATTCAGGGGGAAAAAATGGCAGCCGCTACACTTCTGTCTGCTTCCGGCGGGTCCCACATGGCTGCCATTTTCGGCTGGGCGGCAGCGCTGCCGAAGTCCGTGCTCACGAAAATTATGGAGAATATGCAGATTGTGACATCAGTGAGCGTGCAACGCTCACTTGACGCCCGATCTGCGAGTTTTAGCTTCGCCGCTCCGCTTACCGGCATGCCTTAATTGCGATCAGCTGAGCAAACATTGACAAGCAGGAAGGAGTTTCCAGCAGCGTTATTTAAAGGGATCATCAGCAACTAATGGAGCTGAACTTCCTGCAACTCCAGCAGCTTTATAAACTTCTTTCAACGTTCTAAGGGAGTGTTGGTGCAAGTGGAGAAAGCCTTAATTCTTATTTAAAGGCTTCTGCTCACAACAGCTGCTCACAGTCATGGGGGCTCTACTGGCAGTCCCCAATGCGCTCGAGTATGTTAGGGAGAGAGCACAGTGGCAGCGAAGAGGAAAAGATGCGCACAGAGGGAGGAGGAGGAGGGCTAGGAGGGCACTCAACAGGAGGCCTTACCCACCTAGAGTCTTCCGATAGCACTTCTCTTATATCCACTTAAACGAGGAACAGTATATTAGGAAGCTACGCTTCAGCATGGAGGTGGTCAGAGAACTCTGCCATGTCCTGCAACCAGACCTGCAGCCTGAGAGCAAGGCAACCGTCGCTCTCCCAGTAGACCTCAAGGTCACCGTGGCCCTCAATTTCATCGCCAGCGGATCCTTCCAGTCTGCAGCAGGAGACATAGCTAACATCTCCCAGTTCGCCATCCATCGCTGCATCCAGGAGGTCACTGAGGCGCTCTACACCAGGAGAAAGGACTACGTTTTCTTCTCTGAGCAGAGCAACGTGGCATGCGCCGCATAATAATCCTGAGATCTTCCGTGACCACAAAGGCTACCACTCACTTAATGTGCAGTTGTTGTGCGACCACGCTCAGCAATTCCTGATGGTCAATGTCCACTATACTGGCAGCAACCATGATGTCTTCATCCTGCGTCAGTCCAGTGAGTCAGCAATCTTTCAGCCACCACATCAAACCCGAGGGTGGCTCCTCGGAGACAAGGACTATCCGCGCTGCACCTGGTTGATGACTCCACTCCGCAACCCCACCACTCGTGCCCAGCACTCATATAATGAGAGCCATGCTGCCACCAGGAAAATCATCGAGCAGACCATCGGGCTACTGAAGCAACGGTTCCGCTGCCTTGACCACTCAGGAGCAGCCCTCCAGTACTCAGCGGAGCAGGAGTCCCATTTCGTGGTGGTCTGCTGCATGCTTCACAACTTGGCCATCATGAGAGCTCAACCCTTGCCAGCAGGGATTCGGGGACCACCTCAGGAAGAAGACGAGGAAGAGGAAGAGGACCAGGACAAGGAGGAAGAGGAGGAGGACGAGGAGGAAGGGAGGAGGCAGGCAGCAAATCTCCCTTCGACACGGGCTGTCTGTGAACGCCTCATCAAACTCCGATTCCAGTGAATAAAACCCCAGATCCGCGTTGCTCACCACATCCCCATCAACCATATCCCCATCATACCATCCCTCTATCACGGAATAGCACAGCATCTTCCTGGACACAAAGCTGAAATGTGAGCCATACAAAACAAAGATTCCAAACAAAATTAATAAATTTATCAAGAATCAATTCACACATACTATATCAACTAATCACCTTTAGTGCCTATCGTTCGGGTACCCTTTCCTGCTCTTGTGCTCCTACGAAGTGCTCCCCCCAGTGGCTGCAGCATGGCTGGTGGAAGGCTGCTGAGTTTCCGTGGGGAGACTTCAGATGGCCTTGCAGGAAGACCTCGAGCAGCTCTGGCCCTAGAAGGCCCGGCTTTAGACTGTACCACTTAGGCATGGGCAGAGGCAGTCTGGGCTGGCTGGCTGACAGGCAGTGGCAAGGGCAACAGCGGAGTGGCAGTGGTGGGAGTAGGAATGCTGTCATCCTGAGAGAGAAATGAGAAGTCGCACAACACCAGGTTATAGTCCAACAGATTTATTTAATTTTACAAGCTTTCGGAGCTGTTCGCTCCTTCTTCAGGTAAGGTAGCTGTGAGAGAATCTCCCAGAATTCACAATATAAACACAGAAAAAATCTATTCAAATCTTTCCCTACATCAAAGACACACTAAGAGCACAGCCAAGACAAGACAATCAGATCCTGAGAGAGGACAGCAGGGTCCTGCTCCACTGACCCACTGCCACTACCCCTGGGGTGGTGCCTCAGCATTCCTAGCAATCTGGTGGAGTACAGATTGCTGGGCTGCTGCAAGCCCTGTTCGACAGTGGTATACCCAGCCACGATGGCAGCAGTCTGAGCTTGCGTGGCGGCAAGCTGACACTGCATGAGATCAGTCTGATCTTGCGTGGCAGCAAGCTATGACTGCAGGACAGCGGTCTGCACTTCCGCTGCAGCACTAAGACGTTGGGTTGCTTCCGCCTGGGCTGCAATGGCAGTCGCTATATCACCCATCAGACGCAGCATCATGTCTGGGTCGACACGGTCTCTCCGGGAGTTTGCCATCATTTCCAGCCTGGAAATCATGGGCTCCAAGCTCTGCGCAAAGCCCCGGCCAATGTTGGAGGCGGACTCCTCCACACTTCTGACATTGCCAAGAGGCTTTCTGGCAGGCTTGCCGTTGCACCTAGCAATGCGGTGTACATGCCCATCACCCTTCTTCTGAAAGCCGGCCTATCGAGGTCCCCATCTGAGTCGTGTGCAGCAGAACTTGCGCGCGAACTCTTCCTCTGGGGAGTTGGCCACCAAGCTACCCTATCCCCATGGCCTTGCTGCAGCCCACTCGTGCTCAGTGCCTCACCCTGTGCAGATCATGCATCTATACTACCCTCTAAATTACGCACAGCGTCAGGTTCTGAGCTGGTGTCTGCAAGTGATAGATTCAGTGACGCTGTGTCTTCTTCTTCTCCCCACTTGCTCTCCTCCATCGCCTCATGTGCTACTGCTTGTTCTTGGTTATCTGAAAGCAGAAAGGCACGAGTCGGGTTATGGTGTGGTGGGGGTGGAGGGGATGTGTGTGTCACAGGCAAGGCCAGCATTTATTGCCCATCCCTAATTGCCCTTGAGAAGGTGGTGGCGAGCCGCCTTCTTAAACCACTGCAGTCCATGTGGTGACGGTACTCCCACAGTGCTGTTAGGATTTTGATCCAGCGATGATGAAGGATCGGCGATATATTTCCAAGTCAGGATGGTGTGTGACTTGAGGGGAACTTGCAGGTGATGGTGTTCCCATGCGCTTGCTGCCCTTGTCCTTCTAGGTGGTAGAGGTCGCGGGTTTGGGAGGTGCTGCCAAAGAAGCCTTGGCAAGTTGCTGCAGTGCATCTTGTAGATGGTACACACTGCAGCCACGGTACGCTGGTGGTGCAGGGAGTGAATGTTTAAGGTGGTGGATGGGGTGCCGATCAAGCAGGATGCTTTGTCCTGGATGGTGTCGAGCTTCTTGAGTGTTGTTGGAGCTGCACTCATCCAGGCAAGTGGAGAGTATTCCATCACACGCTTTACTTGTGCCTTGTAGATGGTGGAAAGGCTTTGGGGAGTCAAGCAGTGAGACACTCGCTGCAGAATACCTAGCCTCTGACCTGCTCTTGTTGCCACAGTATTTATGTAGCTGGTCCAGTTAAGTTTCTGGTCAATGGTGACCCCCAGGATGTTGATGGTGGGGGATTCAGCGATGGCAATGCCGTTGAATGTCAAGGGAGGTGGTTAGACTCTCGCTTGTTGGAGATAGTCATTGCCTGGCACTTCTGTGATGCGAATGTTACCTGCCACTTATCAGCCCAAGCCCGAACGTCGTCCAGGTCTTGCTGCCTGCGGGCACGGACTGCTTCATTATCTCAGAAGTTGTGAATGGTGCTGAACACTGTGTAGTCATCAGCGAACATCCCCATTTCTGACCTTATTTTGGAGCGAAGGTCATTGATGAAGCAGCTGATGATGGTTGGGCCTAGGACACTGCGCTGAGGAACTCCTGCAGCGATGTCCTGGGGCTGTGATGATTGACCTTTAACCACCACAACCAGTGTAAGTGAGAAGAGATTGTGGGATGAGGAGGTAGTGGGATGTGAGGAGAAGGATTAGGAATGAGCATACCGTTGTTGTCCCCAAGGGTATCAACCTCGCCCGTTGCCATGGCCTCCATGACTTCCCGTCCAATGATGTCGAACACTCGCTCCTCCAGTTGGCTCAGGGCCTGTATGACAGTTTGCCCCCCGCCTGTCTGCCGCTGCTCCCAGCGATTATGTGCGACCTTGGCCTGCAAGAGAAAGGGAAGTGTGTGAGTGAGTGTGGTGCACTGTGTTTGGGTTATATGTCTGCCATAGTTGAATAGCTGTCAGTGTGTGCAAGCTGTGAGATGTGGGTGTGAGAGTTGCAGCAATGGTAAGGTTGTGAGAGTGAAGTGAAGCTATGATTCTGAGGTCTGAGTGGTGATAGGTAGAGATTGTTGGTAGGTGAGTCTTGGGGGTGTGGTGCATTGAGCAGTGTGTGAGGCTTGTGGTGCAGATGATGGGATATGGCATTTGCTGAAGCCTTCACTCACCTTGACCCGCCATGTGAGGTCATTAAACTTCTTGCGGCATTGGACAACCTGGGGACCACACTGGTGGCCGTCACATAATCGGATATCTCCCGCCACAGCCATCTGAATGTATGGACCGATGGCTTCCTGCCGGCTTGCGGGAAGTGGACAGCCCACCTCCTCTCCACGGCCATCACCAGTGCCTCCAGAGCTGCATCTGAGTACCGTCTTGCTCTCTCCCTGTGCTGAGGCTGAGTCATCTCTTTTTAGTTGGTTCTGCTTCCAAGTGGCGTTCCAAGTGAGATGACAATGAGGTGCTGTTGCATCAATGCACCTCCCCTGTAAGTCCTGGATAAAGCCTAGGCCAAACATGACTGGGAATTAGACTGTACCAGATAGTGGCACACCTGTTGAGCGGTAAGCTAATGAGCAGCAGTTTTAGCGCTGAGATCAGCACCATAATCATGTTAATGAGGACTGAGCATGAATTTTGCGTGCTACCTAGACCAGTTTGACCCGGCACAGCTTAGTAGCGCTGAGCCAAGACACTGCCCATTTTCGGGCCATATCCAATTTCTAGGCCTATGTGGGGTAGACACCCAAAGGGATCTAGGGGTACAGATTCACAAATCATTAAAAATAGCAACACAGGTTCGCAAAGCCACAAAAAGTGCAAACAAAGCACTGGGGTTCTTTTCTGTAATATAATTCCAAAGCAGATATGTTAAGCTTATATAGAACCTTGGTAGACCATGCTTAGAATACAGTGCATAGTTCTGGTCTCCATTACAAAAAGTATATAGAGGCACTGGAGAAGGCGCAAAAAAATTTACAAGGATGATTCCAGAACTGAGAGATTATAACGATCAAGAAAGACTGAACAGGCTGGGGCTCTTTTCTCTAGAAAAGAGAGGACTGAGAGGTGACCTAATAGTGATTTTTTAAATAATGAAAGGATTTGATAGGGTAGACGTAGAGAAGATGTTTCCACTCGTGGGGTAGAACAAAACTAGGGGCTATAAATATAAGACAGTCACTAATAAATCCAATAAGGAATAAATTTCTGTACTCCTGAATGGTGAGAATGTGGAACTCGACACTGCATGGAGCGGTTGAGGTGATTAGAATAGATGTATTTAAGGGGAAGCTAGATAATTACATGAGGGAGAAAGGAATAGAAGGATATGTTGATAGAGTGAGATGAAGTAACATGGGAGGAGGCTCGTGAGGAGCATAAACACCAGTATAGACCTGTTGGGCCGAATAGCCTGTTCCTGTGCTATATATTCTATGTAATTCTATGTAACTTGGTTGGTGAGCTAATATAACACACACAGGAAAATTTCCTCCAGTTCTGTGTTCTGTCTGATGTCATGTCAGAACATGTACCACAATATTAATGTACTCTGATGTTGCGTGACTATTTCTCTTAATCACATGTCAATTTACGATATTAAGAAGAGTATTCCATCTAGTTGCGGAACATCCTTGATTCACCTTCAGAACTGGCTACCTTCTATGGATTTGTGACCTGGCCACTAGATGGAGCATCTGGTAACAGCCAAGCTTGGGAGCAAAAAAGTCATGGGTTGATATTGTTCCTACACCTGGGGTTGAAATCGTGTTATGTCATATTAGTAACGAATGTATTTATGCATTCATCTGAAATTCTTTTGCTATTTTAATGGAAGAAAGAACTTGCATTTATACAATGCCTTTCCCGTCTTCAGGACGTCCCAAAGCGCTTCACAGTTAATTAAGTATTTTTAAAGTTGTAAAGTAGGAAGCGCGGCAGCCAATTTGCGCACAGCAAGGTCTCACAAACAGCAATGTGATAATGATCAGATAATCAGTTTTAGTGATGTTGGTGGAGGGATAAATATTAGCCAGGACACTGGGTGAAATACTCTGCTCTTCTTCGAAATAGTGCCATGAGATATTTTATGTCTACCCCAGAGGGCAGATAGGGCCTTGGTTTAACATCTCAGCCAAAAGACAGCACCTCCGACAGTACTGTGCTGTAGTGTTAGCCATAATTATGTGCTCGTCTCTGGACTGGGGCATGAACCCATGACATTCTGACTCAGAAGCGAGAGTGTTACCCACTGAGCCAAGGCTGAGACAAAGGTGTTAACCTTGTATTAACACATTCGGGACGATGATGGCAGTGCAATTTCAATTCATTTATGAGACAATATGGAACTGCATGGACTTAGTTGTGGGATAAAAAAGGGTAGCAGCGTCTATTTGCAACACCAGATTTCTGATTGGTCCCCTTGGAGGACAAGATACACCCAACAATTTGTCTGAAATGTGTAATTTGATCCTGCCTACTGTAGACAACCCTGCAATGTGTAATTTGATCCAGTCTTGCCAGACTACAGAATGTGGAAGTATAGTTAACTTTTTGAAGATCCTCTATTAATAGTATTCTGTAATTGTAGTTATAGTTGTCCTTGGCTGGTAAAATAAAAGACTTTATACTCTAATTAGTGGGTTAGTTACTTCTTTGGAGTTTTATGTTTTTTGTTCCTTCTGGAAGGGATAAAAATTCTTTAATTCTGAATGAAGGGTCGGGTGTGTGTGGGGGGGGGGGTGAGCGTGTCTGGGGGTGCGTGCATGTGTGTGTGGGGGGGGCGTGCGTGTGTGTGTGGGGGGGGGTGCGTGTGTGGGGGGTGCGTGTGTGTGGGGTCCGTGTGGGTATCCAATCTTCTGACACACCAACAAGTTCACACTGGGGAGAATCCGTTCACCTGCTCCCGTGTGTGAGAAGGGCTTCACTAATTCGTCCAGTTGGAAGAATGTGATCCACGTCTAACTGAGGGGGTGAACGTGATCCATCTTCCCATCTGGATCACCTTTTTGCTCTCATTCCCCCCCCACCCTTTAAACTTGGATCACATTCTCCCCCCCCCCCTCCCTATTGTTCTCTCCGTGCTCTAAACCCCCCGGAATTCTTGACCATTCCCCCCCCACCCCTGAGTTCTTTACCTTTCCGCCACCGAGCTCTTGACCTTCTCTCCCCGAGTTCCTGACGTCCTCTCCTCCCCCGAGCTCCTGACCTTCTCCCACTGAGTTGTTGACTTTCTCCCCTCCCCCCGAGCTCCTGACCTACTGCACCTCCCACCCCAGCAAGCTCCTAACCTACTCCACCGGCACCCCCGGCGAGTTCCTGACCTTCTCCCCACCCCCGTCCCCGAGTTCCTGACGTTCTCCCACCGAGCTCCTCTCTCCCCACTCCTCTCTCCCCTCTCCCCTGCCTCCGATCTCCCCACTCCGAGTTTCCCACTTCCCTCTCCGCGCTCCTCTCCACCCCGCTCCGAGCTCCCCACCCCCGAGTTCTGAGCTCCGCCCCCCCCCCCCGAGTTCCGAGCTCCCCTCTCGCCTCTCCCCCCTCCCCCTCTCCGAGCTCCTCTCTCCCCCCTCTCCGAGCTCCCCTCTTCCCCCACCCCAGAGTTCCTCTCTCCCTCACCCCCCACCTCCAATGGATAGCAAATAGAGAAAAGGGGATACCTGGCAATGCGCATGGGCAAATGATCATAGCTGGATGGAGGCGATTTACGAGTTCTTACTATCCGGTTTTTCACTTATATAAGGTGGTAATAGGACCAAAAAAGCATGAGCGATGGAAGCACTGACTTACTGCCAAGTTACCGTCCTTTCCAATTATCAGGTGGACCTTGATCCAGGCGGCCAGAGCTCCCACAGGTCGGCGCCTCATGAATATATGCTAATTGGGATCAGATGACGCAGTTAGGACCTCCCAACGCCATTTTCATCTCTGCCTGCCTAATTGCTGCCAGTTCCTGCTCCCATCCACCAAACAAGTTGGCATTACCAACGCTGACCCTTGGGCAACAGAGGAAGCACTGACCTTGCACATTCAGCAAGACAATAAATTTGCATCTTAAACAACAACCTAGATTTGCAACAAATCATCCTAAGGTGCTGCACAGCTGGACATCGAGCAGGAAGTGGGAGAGAAGTAACCAAAACCACAGTCAAAGGAATAAGTTTCAGAAGGCTCTTCAGAGTGCAGGGAAATGTAGCAAGCCAAAAGGCTTTAGACAGAGAATTACAGAGTGCACAGGTGGCTGGAAACGCTGCCATTGATCTGCAAATCCATAAATGAGACTAGGAACGCTCTCTCCCCAACCAAACAATGTGTTAACTTCCCACATCTTTTAGGTCATTTGTTACCCACAGAAAGAGACTTGTTTTACAAAGTTAAAAGAGGGATACAACTGTTAGAATTAGACATCATCCTGCCCCTTTTCAAAAATCCTTATAGAATTTAGCACCTCTATATTCAGAAACACCTCAGACAAAAACCAACACATTTCCAACTTGTCAATGGCTTTTGGGACACCAGAGCATCTCTTTTATAAAACCTACCTGTGCATACTCCATAAAGTCATTGAATCCACCCAACAGTAATCCCTTTCCTCCACGGTCCACAAGCTCTCGCCATATAATTGGGGAGTAATGATGCGTCCAGTCATTTGCGCTACATAACGTTTGAAGCCATGACTGGAGAAACACAAACATGCAGACATGGAATGTATTTGCTTTCTTGGTTCTCAAGGTCGAACTTAGTCATTTGTAGCTGAGGGAATGCACAATATTAAACACTAACCAAAACCAATGTGAGAGAATGTGTCAGTACTGTGCAGTCGAAAATCTTTCTATTTTATTACACCCAAACCGAGATTTTTCAATTGTGCGTAAGCCCAACTGAAATCCAGGTGGCGCCCTTTTGCACTCGCCTTGCACGAGTGCTCTTCCAGGCTGCACAAACATAATCTAGGCCGCTGCCGCCCCGGGACGCACCCCAGCTTCACGCCCTGTGGGTGGGGGGGGGGGGAATTGGCCAGCCCATAATCCGGTTGCCCGTTTGGCACCCCGCAGCTTGCCGGCTTGATGCAAATGAGGCGCCCCATCTCTTGGTCATGGGTACTGGCGGCCAAAAGGCAAAATCGATCTCATTGTTCCTGAAAACTGTTCCGAATATATTCTAGAAATTCATTGCCTTTACCACTTGAGCTGTTCTGCTTCTCCGGGTCTATGTGAAAATTAAAAGCTTCCATTATAACCACATTGTTTTTGATACACACTTCCCTGGTCTCGGTATACTTCCCCACCCCCATCCCCACCCCACTACATCATTACTATCAGGAGGTCTGCAGACAACTCTTACATCCATTACTGTTCCTTAATTCTACCCATAGGGCTGGATTTTCATTGACCCGTGGAGGTGGGTTTGGAGGCGTGTGGGGGGTTAAAATTGCGAAAACTGGCGGGCGGGCACAAGCCCGCCTCCATGCAATTTTCATTAAATCGTGTCTGCTGGTCCCGACTCCGTCCCACCTCTAAGAGGCGGGATAGGCTGTTAAGGCCCTTAACAAGCACTAAATTGCCTCTATAATGCCATTTTGAAAGGCCTTTGTGATTTTAACCCTTTTTCTACATGAAGCATGCCTGTTCTGAACCACGAATGTGAAACCTGGCGGGAGCACATTTGGATAGCTGACTAGCAGGCAGGCAGGCAGGCTGGCTGGCTGGATGGCATATCTGGGAGTGGTGGTGGATGGGAGACATATCTGGGAATGGTGGTGCAAAAATATCTGGGAGCAGACTTAGGGCTCCTGCTGCTCATTTTGCATCCAGGTCCTCTCACAGCAAAGGCCAGGCAGTCTTAGCAGACCTTTAATGCAGCAGCAATGATGACATCATCAGAGGCGACTTTCAGACTGAAAACACGAATTGGGTCATGGGTTCCCACATGCTGGAACTCAATTGCCCAATTGGGTGAAAATCGCATCAATCTCCCACATCCAATTGCAGTCGGGTGGATAACACGAAAAGTGGATGACACGACCCCAACTCGCCCCAGTATCAAAATCCAGCCCATAGTGTTTCCACTGTCTGATCTCCCTTAGTGAATGCCTTTCTTTCTACTGCTGTAATTTGTGTCTTTTATTAATATCCTTTCCCCTATTTCCCTGTCCTTTATAAAGATCCTATAGCCTGGAATAAATAACCACCAATCATGCCCAGCTTGTAGCCAGGTCTATGTAATGGCTGCCACATCATACCCTTTAATCAGATTATGTGCATCTAACTCACTTTCTTCTGCTACGTGCATTTGTGTATCCCGTGTAAGATCACCTCTTGGATGTCTCCTTTCAAGGCTGAAGAGCCCAAGTTTCTGCAGTCTTTCCTCGTAACTGAGACCTCTAAAGGGAAACAGCCTTGTGGTTCTACTCTGCACAGCCTCCAGCGTATCAACAGCTCCATTGTGTCTCAGTGACCAAAAATGGACATCACATTGAATTATATAGAATATACAGCACAGAAACAGGCTATTAGGCCCAACTGGTCCATGCTGGTGTTTATGTTCCACACAAACCTCCTCCCACTTTTCTTCATCTAACCCTATCAGCATAACCTTCTATTCCTTTCTCCCTCATATGTTTATCTAGCTTCCCCTTAAATGCATCAATGTGGATGAGGATCGAACCCGTGATCTTAGCATTATTAGCACCACGCTCTAACCAACTAAGCTAACTGGCCATCGTGTGACCAAAACACTGTGCAGTTTGATCATGACATTTTTTTTCATTCACGGGATGTGGACGTCGCCGGCAAGGTCAGCATTTATTGCCCATCCTTAATTGCCCTCGAGAAGGTGGTGATAAATACAACTGAGTGGCTTGTTAGGCCATTTCAGAGGGCAGTTAAGAGTCAACCACATTGCTGTGGGTCAGGAGTCACATATAGGGTAAAGACAGCAGATTTCCTTCCCTAATGGTGGGATTTGAACTCATGTCTCCAGATCAGTAGTCCAGGCCTCTGGATTACTAGTCCAGTAACATAACCACTATGCTACCGTACCCCCCAATGACTTGCATTCTACTCTTTTGGTTATGCAGTTCAAAAATGTCCCAAAGTGCTTCGAAGAGGCATGAGGGGAAAAGAATGAACGCCAAGCCGAAGAAGAATGAGTTCAGCTCCAAAGCAGAAGTTAAAGTGCTCACACAGAGCCTGGTCTCCTGCATGCTCTTTGAGTAGGACACGGAGTGGCTAACATGGAAGCCTGGTATCTTGAGAAACAGCAGCCTCATGCCAGCCAACTCCAACTGTACCACATGTACTTGGGCCTGGTTCTTTGTGGCTAATTAAGCAGGAGGGTTGATCTAATGACTCCCACCAGATCATGAAAGACCCTAGGGAGTGTCTCCTGTAGACTGGTCTCAAATGTCTGAAGTCTAGAATGTAGGGATTTCCCTAGTCTGTCCCCCTTGGGCTTCCAACGAGGCAGCCTTTGCTTCCGATGAATGGGGTGGCACTGACTATTCCTGGGATGCTGCAATGGAGGATGGGATAGGACAGACGAATCGAAACCTCTGTAATATACTATACACATCATGCAATAGTCACTTCAATGCCTGCAAGTAGTTGTGATGTTCTTCAAAAATTCTTCTGTTCAGGGCTGTATCCACGAGATCCGTGTCCCCTGAATCATCAGCTGAGGGAAGGCTTCTGCGCAGCCTCCACTGGGGAAGTCGAATCCTCATTCACACGCTGCTCCTCCAGCTCCTTTGTGCTTGATAAGTCATCCAAGGCACTATCCTCATCCCTGCTAACTAGATCTTCCTCATTGAAAGACTCCGAGCTGGAGCTTGGTACTGATAAGGTGGGTGACACAGGTGGTGTCACTGATGGAGAGGCAGCATGGGTGAGAGGTGCAAGAGGCAGGATGGTGTTCATTATCATTTTGTCTCCATTCATTTAGACTTCCAAATGACAAGGCCTTGAGAAAGTGGTGGTGGGACGACTTCTTAAACCGCTGCAGTCCATTTGGTGAAGGTGCTCCACAGTGTTGTTAGGTAGGGAGTTCCAGGATTTTGACCCAGCAATGATAAAGGAATGGCGATATATGTCCAAGTCGGGATGGTGTGTGACCTGGAGATGATTGTGTTCCCATGCACCTGCTGCCTTTGTCCTTCTAGGCGGTGGAGCTCGAGAGTTTTGGAGGTGTTGTTGAAGAAGCCTTGGTGAGTTGTTACAGTGCATCCTATAGATAGTATACACTGCAGCCACGGTATGCCAATGGGAGCAAGAGTTATGATTTCATTGAGTTATAGTGCAATGTGAATGAAGACTTATCATTCCATTTAAGGAGCAAGTATGATCAGTGAGGGAGGCAAGGTTCCCGTCACCAAAATGAAAATGGGAAGGTGGTTGTTCTTGGCTGCCCTAGTGAAGTCACTAAACTTATGGTGGTATTACGGTGCAAGTGTATGAATCTGTCAGTTTTCCAGAACATTCATAAGTCACTTCTTGTCTACAGTGAAGATAGTTACTTGCCCAGTGCCTGAAAAAACAACTTCTTGTGATTACAATGGCCCAGTGGCTCGAACATTAATGATTGCGGCCATATTTACAACCAAGGGCAGAGCAACTGAAGTCGCTCATGATCCTTTCAAAGCATTGCAGCTTATCTTCGACAAATTCTCCCAGGCAATCACCAACCTTCATATCCTCCTGCTTGGATAGGCATAAGTGAGATATTTAGGGCCCAAAGATTCTCTCTCCAGGGTAATGTCATCTGTGTGGTTTGCTCCTCGTGAGTGCCCACACTCTCTCTTAGGTGGTTCTTCTTTTCCCAGAGAGTAGTGAGCCTCTGGAATGCGTTGCTGGCTGGTGTGGTGGGTGCTGATTCTCCACATGCCTTAAAGAGGGAACTTGAGCAGGTCTTGACTGGGGCAGAGATCGCAACATAAAGAAGGTTTTTATAGATAACACTTGGTCTGTGTGATCTCCTGGACTGGTTTTGATCGCCTGAGGGGGTCGGAGAGGAATTTTCCAGGGTATTTTTTTCCCTATTGGCTGTGGGGATTTCTTTTTTTTTGCCTTTCCCAGGAATTGAAATGGCTGCCGGGGTCGGGGAGGGGGGTAGGAATTGACTGATCACAATGCTCCAGCTATTATGAATGTGGGGCAGGCTTGATGGACAAGTTGGTCTTTTCCTGACCATTATTTTCATTCATTCTTAACCTATTGTTCCTTTTATAAAACAATTGAGGCATGAAGCTCCCTTTCATCGGGGACTTTTAGTCTGTTTGACATTGATTAATGCCTGGTACAAATGAGATTATTTTGCTGGTCCATTATGCCAAGTAATGATTCGAAATTTGCAGTGAGAATTTACAAATTAATTTGATACACCTCCCCTAATAAATGGCTCAAACTGTAATTTTAGTCCATAAAAGATGGGAAAAACATATCAGAATTTATGGAATGGTATTAAGTTGCTCAAAGTAGCCGTCACATCTTGAGTGCCATTTTCTACATGCTGATAAGTTGTTGCAAAATTCCATATGTGCTCTAACCCACAACTCTGAAAAGTGCCCTCTGAAAGCATCAGTGCAGCACTGACATTTCCCACATCAGTTACTTGGGGGCTTTTTGAAGCAATTTGTGGCAATTTATGGACAGTTCTGTACATTCATGCTCGCTGGCATCTGGACTAAAGCTGCATAAAGATACAATTTGCAGAGAGCGAAGACTTTCATCTTATCACTCCAAGCTAAATTGGAACCCAAACTAAAAGGATCGTATGCTGTATCACTCATTACTCCTTCCTTATGTTTACAAATCATTCTAAAGACAACTTTGGCAAAAAAATTTATTACATGATATTTTACTCCACTTTTGTTCATTCAATCAAGTATTGGCATTGGAGTCTGAATTACTCCTAATTTCAGCATCTTAGATCCAACGCAGCACTCACTCTTAGCTGCTTGTTTCTTGGCATATCACTACTCCCCTTATTGTGTTCAGTACCGGACCTAGTAGCATACCTACATCAATGAAACTCAGTAAACAATTAGATTCAGAGAAACACAAATGTCAGATCTGAAATTCAGCTAATTTTATTATTTAAAAAAAATAGTTTTTCTGCTTTCAGAACTAAACAGTAACTGACCTGCCAATCGTCAGGTGGTAGGACAATTTTATGGACCTTGAAGTCTGGCAAGTTTTTCTCAAGATAATCTGCCAAAAGTTCTGCCTTGGCGTAATAAGGGCAGTTTGCTCTACCTGCAACAAGCAAAACAAATCAAAATATATGTAATTTTTACATTGCTGTAAGAACATCACCATTTTTAGCAACTGGAAAAGATCATTGGTCCAACATGGCTGTCCATTTTTCATAGATCAACCTCCCTACCTGCCTTCTTGCCATATCCCTCAAACCTTTCTCTCTCTGGAAATGCACGATTGCTCCTTGAACCCATTTATACAGTCCACTCCCAGGGCCTTTTCCTGTTCCTATTTTACAGCTTTGGATGGAAACTTGGCTGCCGTGTTTCCTGTATTACAACAGTGACTGCACTTCAAAAGTACTGCATTGGTTGCAAAGCTCTTTGGGACGTCTTGAGGTTGTGAAAGGTGCTACAAAAATGCAAGTCTTTCTTTCTTTCTTTCACTTGGGCCAGCTTTTAAATATTATAATACTCTCCAATTTTCTTTCTCACTCCTGAAGACACTGGGACACAGTTGCTGGAATACAGTTGCACAAGCACTGGAAGGCCTCCTCCAGGATCTTTGCTCAACTGCCTGCTTTTCGTGAGTAGCAGCACTCTTGCCTCTGAGTCAGACATTCAAGCCCCACTCTAGAGACTTGAGCATGTAATCTAAGCTAACACTCCTGTGCAGTACCGGGCAATGTTCTCCCTAATTTTAAATTTGGGTACGTGGTCCCTTTAACAGGCTGAGCGGCCCATGCAAAGTTTCGTGCATGCGCAAAGTTTCACATTGGAAAAGCCGGTCTAGGACTGTGCGGGACCGGCAGACAGCTGCGCTTAGAGGGAACATTGGTACTGGGGTAGTACTGCGCAGTCGGAGGTGCCATCTTTCGGATAAGACATTAAACCGAGGCCCCATTTGCCCTCTCAGGTGCATTATTCAAAGAAGAGCAGGGGAGTTCTCCCGGTGTTCTGGCCAGCAGTTATCTCTTAACCAATACTAAAAACACATTATTCGGTCATTTATCCCATTGCTGTTTGTGGGACCTTGCTGTGCGCAAATTGACTGCCGCATTTCCCTAAATTACAACACTGGCTACACGTCAAAAGCAATTAATTGGCTGTAAATTACACAGAATTACATAGAATTTAAAGAACGGAAACAGGTCATTCGGCCCAACTGGTCTGTGCCGGTGTCTATGCTCCACACGAGCCTCCTCCCACCTCACTTCATCTAACCATATCAGCATATCCTTCTATTCCTTTCCCCCTCATGTACTTAACTAGTGTTCCCTTAAATGCACCTTTGGGACGTCCTGATGTCGTGATGGTGCTATATAAATGCAACGCCTTCCTATCTTTTTATATAAATGGAAGTAAAAATAACCCCCAGCTTCTTTTCTCCACTGCACACTGTCTTCTTAAAGCCCTCTCCCTGTCTCCTCCACCCTCACCTCCAACAGCAAATGCGAGGAGCTCAGGGACTTCTTTGTCTCTAAGATTGAGACCATCCGATCAGCTGCCTCTGCCACTTCCCTTCCTTCCCCTAGCCTACCATCCCGAACTTCCTCTACGGTTCCCCCCTGCCCTAGCCCTGACATCGCATCTTTCTCCAATATCTCTCCTATCTCACCTCATGACCTCTCCAAGCTCATCTTGTCCATGAGACCCACTTCCTGCTCCCTTGACCCTATTCCCACTAAACTGCTGGCTACCCAACTTCCCTTCCTGGCTCCCATGACAGCTGTTATTCTTAATGGTTCTCTCTCCTCAGGTACTGTCCCCCTCTCCTTCAAATCTGCCGTCATCACCTCTCTCGTCAAAAAACCAACATTTGACCTCTCCGTCTTTGCAAACTACCACCCCATTTCCAACCTCCCTTTCCTCTCCAAAGTCCTCGAACATGTTGTCTCCCCCCAAATCAGTGCCCATCATTCCCGAAACTCCATGTTTGAACCCCTCCAATCAGGTTTCCGACCCTGCCACAGTACCAAAACAGCTCTTATCAAAGTCACAAATGACATCCTATGTGACTGTGACAAAGGTAAACTATCCCTCCTCATCCTTCTCGACCTGTCTGCAGCCTTTGACACGGTAGACCACACCATCCTCCTCCAACACCTCTCCACCGTCATCCAGCTGGGTAGGACTGCATTTGCCTGGTTCCATTCTTAGCTATCTAATCATAGCCAGAGAATCACCTACAATGGTTTCTCTTCCTGCTCCTGCACCTAACCCACAAGGATCTATCCATGGCCCCCTCCTATTTCTCATCTACATGCTGCCCCTCAGTGACATCATCCGGAAATACAGTGTCAGTTGCCACATGTACACCTACGACACCCAGCTCTACCTCACCACCACCTCTCTCGACCCCTTCATTGCTTGCCCAACATCCAGTACTGGATGTGCAGAAATTTCCTCCAAATATTGGGAAGACCAAAGCCATTGTCTTCGGTCCCCTCCACAAACTCCATTCCCTAGCCACCGACTCCATCTCGCTCCCTAGCAACTGTCTGAGGCTGAACTACACTGTTCGCAACCTTGGTGTCATATTTGACCCCGAGATGAGCTTCTGACCACATATCCGTGCCATCACTGAGACCGACTATTTCCACCTCTGGAACATCGCCCGAATCAGTCCTTGCTTCAGCGCATCCGCTGCTGAAACCCTCATCCATGCCTTTGTTACATCTAGACTTGACTATTTCAACACACTTCTGGCCGGCCTCCCACATTCTATCCTCTGTAAACTTGAGGTCATCCAAAACTCAGCTGCCCGTGTCCTAACTCGCACCAAGTCCCGTTCACCCATCAGCCCTGTGCTCGCTGACCTACATTGGCTCCTGTTCTAGCAACATCTCAATTTTAAAATTCTTGTTTTCAAATCCCTTCATGGCCTCGCCCCTCCCAATTTCTGTAACCTCTTCCGGCCCTACAACCTTACGAGATTTCTGCTCTCCTCCAATTCTGGCCTCTTGCACATCCCCAGTTTTAATCTCTCCACCATTTGTGGCCGTGCCTTTAGCTGCCTGGGGGCCCTGAGCTCTGGAATTCCCTCCCTAAACCTCTCCGCCTCTCTACCCCTCTGCTCCTTTAAGAAGCTCCTTAAAACCTACCTCTTCCTGCCCTAATATCTCCTTATGTGGTTCAGAGTCAAATTTTGTTTGATAATCGCTCCTGTGAAGCTCCTTGGGATGTTTTACTACATTAAGGTGCTATATAAATACAAGTTGTTGTTGTTGTTGGTTCTTTCTCTCCCACTTTGTCCAGTCAGGATCACTGAATAGGGACCCGGGGCAGAAACCCGTGCTGATCATTAACATCCCCAGGCCAGGGTACTGAGGCCAATGGCCATTGCCCCAGCTGCCCTTTCTGTCCCCTATTGTTTCTCTCGAAGATTAAAGCTGTTAGCCTGTTACCTCGCTGTCTTTCCTTAGATACCTGTGACTAAATCTATAACGCGCGAGTTTCAGCCGTTTAAACGATTATTTTTAGGTTTTGCTTCATTTAACACGAAGATGCCTCCAACCCACCTGCTACCACGAACTTCACCATTTTGTTTGGGCGTTGCCAGGCAACGGGAGCGCCCGGGCCCAAATAGCGGTTGCACCGAGCGCGTCCCCCATTTCCCCCCCGGCTGCAACAAGAACCGCAATAACAAATAGCTAGGTTTGACAGTCCTGTGATTTGTGGCTATTGCAAACTAAATAGAAAAAATAATAAAATTCTATCAAGCCAAGCTTCTGTGGGAAGAAAAAGGTGGCAGCGTCAAGATTTTAAAGCAATATTGGCAGACCTGGAGGAATTGAAGTTGGCGGCTCAGAAAGGAGATCAGTTAAGCCAAATATGTAAATGAAGAAAAGTCATTTTTGGCAGTTAACAAAACATGCAAGTTCCAAAAGACATTCAGTACTCACAAGAGTTAATGGCAGAGGAAAATTTACTGTCGACAAAGGTACTGCTCTAGGAAGGACAACTGGGCAACATATATACTCCTTGAATGATAATAGCTAAAGAAAGAAAGACTTGCATTTATATAGCGCCTTTCACAACCACCGGACGTCTCAAAGTGTTTTACAGCCAATGAAGTACTTTTGGAGTGTAGTCACTGTTGTAATGTAGGAAATGTGGCAGCCAATTTGCACACAGCAAACTGCAATATGATAATGACCAGATAATCTGTTTTTGTTATGTTGGTTGAGGCATAAATATTAGCCAGGACACCAGGGCAACTCCCCTGCTCTTTGAACTCGGACTCTTAGCAGAGTCAATGCTCAACATGTCCAAACAATAGGGTTGCCACCTCTGGTTGGACATATTCCTGGAAGTTTCATCACATGACCTCCGGCCGCCAACTGCCCCCCCCACCCCCCCCCCCACCATTGGCCGCCCAACATGTCCATTCTCATGGTGGACCGTCTTCTCACACTAATTGCAAAGTGAAAACTCTTCGTTACCCAATTGGATGACTCTTGACTGTCAGTCAAACAGCCTTTTACTGCCCCACATCGCCAATATATTTATGACTAATAAACCAAAATGTTTAAAGAAAATTTCAAAAATACATTTTGCCATGCTCCTATGATTTTTCTGCCTGATTGCTTCCAGCAGTGACCTGGAGATTAATCTATAATTCCTGGAGACTCCAGGTCACCCCTGGAGGGTTAGCAACCTTACCAAGCAATGCAGAGCAGCAATCAACATAGCCATCAGAATCAGGGGCAGCGTTGAGATAGGCTTGCCCACTCTGGCTGGACATATTCCTGGAGGTTTTAACACATGACCGTCCGCCTTCAACCGCCCGGTTCCCACACTCCCGTCACTGGTTGCTGGAAACGTCAATCTACATGTTGCACCACCTTCCTCTGCCAATTGGAAAGCAAACAGACTCTTCATTACCCGGTTGGATGATTCAGTCTTTTTCCTGTCCCCTGTATTTTTATAACTAAAAAACAAAATGTTCAAAGAAAATGAAAAATACACATTTAAAAAAAATCCTTCTATGATTTTTCTCCCGGGTTGCTCGCAGCAGTGTCCTGGAGATTAATCTTCAATTCCTGGAGACTCCTGGATAATCCTGGAAGGTTGGCTACCCTACGTTAGGACCACGCCCTAAGCCAGTAAGGGGTCCCTGGGTGGTTCGGGCCAACAGGATTCACGCTCGGTACGCATAGCCGACGCACAAATGCGGTCGACCACAGAACGTGCGAACCGTGTGGCCTAACCCTGGTCAACACACTTCACCCTGCCTTACACGTCACGCAGTGCCGCAAGGGCTTCCCCACCAACAATCGTGCAAGGGCGAGCCCAACTGCTTGTGTGTTTGTGCACCTCATCAGTACTTCTGGTAAAATGTAGGGCCCCGAAACCAAACCTTTGCACCTAGATCCCCACCCCAGCCGAATACCACTCTTGAATGGTTGACTAGGCTAGGCTTGTATTCCCTTGAGTATAGAAGATTAAGGGGTGATCTAATTGAGGTTTTTAAGATGATTAAACGATTTGATAGGGTAGATAGAGAGAAACTATTTCCTCCTGTAGGGGAGTCCACAACAAGGGGGCATAACCTTAAAATTAGAGCCAGGCCATTCCGGGGTGATGTCAGGAAGCACTTCTTCACACAGTTCAAAGGAAAGACTGCAGAATCTTGGGATTCAGCCAAGGGTCAGTGGTAGCAGTTTTGCTTCTGAATCAGAAGTTTGTAGGTTCAAGTCCAACTCCAGAAACATGACCACAAAATCTGGGCATTACTGAGGGAGTGCTGCACTGTCAGAAGTACCGTCTTTCAGATGAGACGTTAAACCAAGGCCTCATCAGCCCTCTCAGGTGGACGTAAAAGATCTAACGCAGTATTGGAAGAAGAGCAGGGGAGCCCTGGCCAATATTTATCCCTCAATCAACATCACTAAAAACAGATTATCTGGCAACTGTGAGATCTTGCACAAATTGGCTGCCACGTTTCCTACATTACAACAGTGATTACACTTTAAAAAGTACTGAATTGGCTGTAAAGCGCTTTGGGATGTCCTGAGGTCGTGAAAGGCGCTATATAAATACAAGTCTTTCTTTTCTTGAGTGGGCTGCACAGAGTGATCCTAAATGGAGTGCTTCTAGACAGAGTGCTAAATTGGGAATTCGGAGCAGAGGGGGAAGGAGGAGAGAGTGAGAGGAGCGGCTGGAGATAAAGGTTGGCCCAAGAGCCTGGAGGGAGTGCGAGCGTCAGGGAGCGAGGTAAGTGACGTCAGCACAAGGGAAGGAGCTGAAGAGAAAAAAACAATTTGGTGAGTAGCTGGTGATTGTTCTTTTTTAAGTCTTGAGTTTATTTCTGTTAAGTTAGTTAATAATCTATTAAGTAGAGGCATGGCAGGGCACCTCAGTCGCATAGAATGCACATCTTGTGCCATCTGGGAACTCCAGGACGCTTCCCATGTCTTGGACAACCACATGTGCAGGAAGTGTCATCAGCTGGAGGAGCTCCAGCTGCAGGTTTTAGAGCTTGAGCAGTAGCTGGCGTCACTGCGGTGCATCCATGAGGCTGAGAGCTACGTAGATAGCACATTTCAGGAGGTGGTCACCCCGCAGCGTAAGGGAGTGCAGGCAGAGAGGAAATGGGTGACCGCCAGACAGACAAGGAGGACCAGGCAGGTAGTGCAGGAGTCCCTTGAGTGCATCTCGCTCTCCAACCAGTAATACTGGTGAGGGCGATGGTTCCTCTGAGGAGTACATCCACAGCCAAGTCCACGGCACCATGGGTGGCTCAGCTGTACGGGTGTGGGGGAGCTGGGGTGGGAAGGAGGAAGATCGGGAAAGCAATAGTGGTAGGGGATTCGACAGTTAGGGGAACAGACAGGCGTTTTTGTGGCCACAGACGTGATTCCAGGATGGTCTGTTGCCTCCGTGGTGCCAGGGTCAAGGATGTCACTAAGCGGCTGCAGAACATTCTGAGGGGAAGGGTGAACAGCCAGAGGTCGTGGTCCATATCGGTATCAATGACATAGGCAGAAAGAGGGATGAGATCCTGCAGGCAGATTTTAAGGAGCTGGAAAAGAGATTAAAAAGCAGGACCTCAAAGATAGTAATCTCCAGATTACTCCCGGTGCCACGAGCTAGTGAGTATAGAAATAGGAGGATAGAGCAGATGAATGCGTAGCTGGAGTGATGGTGCAGGAGGGAGGGCTTTAGATTCCTGGAACATTGGGACCGGTTCTGGGGGAGGTGGGACCTCAACAGGGCCGGAACCAATGTCCTCGCGGGGGGGGGAGGGTTTAATCTAATTTGGCAGGGGGATGGGCACCAGAATGTAGCATTAGAAAGGAGAAACAAAGTGCACAAAGGATTGGGAGAGACAGGTAGCACTAGAGTAAGAAATAGTACGGTATTAGGTGGGGTCAGACTAAGAGAGAATACAAGAAGGTCTAAGGTAGGTTTACAGTGCATGTGTGTAAACGCACAAAGCATGGTAAATAAGGTTGGTGAGCTGCAGGCACATATAGCCACATGGGAATATGATGCCGTGTGATAACAGAGACCTAGCTCAAAAAAGAACAGGATTGGGTTTGAAATATCACTGGATATAAGGTGTTCAGGAAAGATAGGGAAGGAAAGAAAGGAGGTGGGGTGGCAGTATTTGTCAAGGAGAATGTTACAGTGCTGGAGAGAGAGGATGTCCTGGAGGGGTCAAGGACAGAATCTATTTGATTAGCGTTAAGAAATAATAGAGGTGTCATTACACTACTAGGTGTATTCTATAGGTCACCAACTAGTGAGAAAGATATAGAGGAACAAATATGCAGGGAAATTACAGAGAGGTTCAAGAACTATAGAGTAGTGATAATGGGGGACTTCAATTATCCTAATATAGACTGGGATAGTAATAGTGTAAAGGGCAGAGAGGGGGAAAAATTTCTGAAGTGCGTTCAGGAGAACTTTCTTGATCAGTACATTTCCGGCCCAACGAGAAAGGAGGTTTTGCTAGATCTGGTTCTAGAGAATGAGGTGGGTCAAGTGGAGCAAGTGTCAGTAGGGGAACATTTAGGGAACAGTGACCATAGTATCATAAGGTTTAGATTAGTTACGGAAAAGAACAGGGAGCAATCTAGAGTAAAAATACTTAATTGGAGGAAGGCAAATTTCAGTGGGTTGAGAACGGATCTGGCCTGGGTAAATTGGAATCAAAGATTGGCAGGCAAAACTGTATTCGAACAATGTGCTACCGTTAAAGAGGAGATGGTTTGGATACAATCGAGGTACATTCCCACGAGTGGGAAAGATAGGGCAACTGAAGCCAGAGCTCCCTGGATGACGAAAGAGATAGAGAATAAGATGAAACAGAAAAAGCAGAGTGCGTATGACAGATGTCAGGTTGAGAGTACAAGTGAGAATCAGGCTGAATATAGAAAGTTCAGAGGGGAAGTGAAAAAGAAAATAAATGGGGCAAAGAGAGAGTATGAGAATAGATTGGCAGCTAACATAAAAGGGAATTCAAAAGTCTTCTATAGTCATAAAATAATAAACAGGTAGTAAGAGAAGGGGTGGGGCCAATTAGGGAGCAAAATGGAGACATACGCATGGAGGCAGAGGGCATGGCTGAGGTACTAAATGCGTACTTTGCAACTGTCTTTATCAAGGAAGAAGATGCTGCCAAAGTCATAATGAAAGAGGAGGTAGTTGAGATACTGGATGGGATAAAAATTGATAAAGAGGAGGTACTAGAAAGGCTGGCTGTACTTAAAGTTGATAAGTCACCAGGACCGGATTGGATGCATTCTAGGATGCTGAGGGAAGTTAAGGAGGAAATCACAGAGGTACTGGCCATAATCTTCCAAACCTCCTTAGATACAGGGGTGGTGCCAGAGGACTGGAGATTTGCAAATGTTACACCCTTGTTCAAAAAAGGGTGTAAGGATAAACCCAGCAACTACAGGCCAGTCAGTTTAACCTCGGTAGTGGGGATGCTTTTAGAAACGATAATCAGGGACAAAGTTAACAGTCACTTGGACAAGTGTGGATTAATTAAGGAAAGCCAGCATGGATCTGTTAAAGGCAAATCGTGTTTAACTAACTTGATCGAGTTTTTTGATGAGGGCAATGCGGTAGATGTGGTGTACATGGACTTCCAAAAGGTGTTTGATAAAGTGCAACATAATAGGCTTGCCAGCAAAATTGAAGCCCATGGAATAAAAGGGACAGGGACAGCATGGATACGGAATTGGCTAAGTGACAGGAAACAGAGAGTAGTGGTAAACAGTTGTTTTCGGACTGGAGGAAGGTATACAGTGGTGTTCCCCAGGGTTGGTACTAGGACCACTGCTTTTATTGATCTATATTAATGACTTGGACTTGAGTGTACAGGGCACAATTTCAAAATCTGCAGATGACACAAAACTTGGAAGTCTAGTGAACAGTGAGGAAGATAGTGCTAGACTTCAAGAAGACATCGACAGGCTGGTGAAATGGGCGGGCACGAGGCAGCTGAAATTTAATGTAGAAAAGTGCGAAGTGATACATTTTGGTAGGAAGAAGGAGGAGAGGCAATATAAACTAAAGGGTACAATCCTAAAGGGGGTGCATGAACAGAGAGACCTGGGGGTATATGGGTACAAATCGTTGAAGGTGACAAGGCCGGTTGAGAAAGCTATGATGAACCTTTATAAAACACTGGTTTGGCCTCAACTGGAGTATTGTGTCCAATTCTGGGCGCTGCACTTTAGAGGGTGCAGAAAAGATTTATGAGAATGATTCCAGGGATGAGGGACTTCAGTTATGTGGATAGACTGGAGAAGCTGGGGTTGTTCTCCTTAGAGCAGAGAAGATTGAGAGGAGATTTGATAGAGATGTTCAAAATCATGAGGGGTCTAGACAGAGTAGATAGAAAGAAACTGTTCCCATTGGCGGAAGGGTCGAGAACCAGAGGACACAGATTTAAGGTGATTGGCAAAAGAACCAAAGGCGACATGCGGAAAAACTTTTTTACACAGCGAATGGTTAGGATCTGGAATGCACTGCCTGAAAGGGTGGTGGAGGCAGACTCAATCATGGCTTTCAAAAGGGAATTGGATAAGTACCTGAAGGAAATTTTTTTTACAGGGCTACGGGGAAAGGGCAGGGGAGTGGGACTAGCTGAAGTGCTCTTGCAGAGAGCCGACATGGGCTCGACGGGCCGAATGGCCTCCTTCTGTGCTGTAACGCTTCTGTGATTCGGCTGCCCGTGTCCTAACTCACACCAAGTCCCGTTCGCCCATCACCCCTGTGCTCGCTGACCTACATTGGCTCCCGGTTAAGCAACGCCTCGATTTCAAAATTCTCATCCTTGTTTTCAAATCCCTCCATGGCCTCGCCCCTCCCTATCTCTGTAATCTCCTTCAGCCCCACAACCCCCCGAGATATCTGCGCTCCTCTAATTCTGGCCTCTTGAGCATCGCCGATTATAATCGCTCAACCTTTGATGGCCGTGCCTTCTGTTGCCTAGGCCCTAAGCTCTGGAATTCCCTGCCTAAACCTCACCGCCTTGCTACCTCTCTTTCCTCCTTTAAGACGCTCCTTAAAATCTACCTTTTTGACCAAGCTTTAGGTCAACTGTCCTAATATCTCCTTATGTGGCTGGATGTCAAATTTTTTGTCTTTTAATACTCCTGTGCTGCACCTTGGGATGTTTTACTACGTTAAAGGGCTATATAAATACAAGTTGTTGTTGTTGTTGCCTGGAGTGCCTCCTGGCCCCCTGTGGAAAGAGGACCTCTCTCCTCCAATTGATCTCCTGCACCAAGGCCACCAGTGCTACAATCGGAGAACCTTGGTGCACGCTCTCTCTACTGTTGTGCCATCACAAATAGATTTTTCCCACTGTCTTCCCCAGCCAGTTCAATAATCTGCTGCAGGCAGAATGCACTTCCCCTTAAAGAGGTGCAGACTACCTTTAAGTAGTGCAGGCTAGCTTTAATTGGTGCTCACCTCGCACGAACTTGGGCCCCCTGCTGAGCGTGCAGCCACTTAGCAGCGCGTTCAGCACTGGGCTGAATGCCGCAATTATGCTAATCAGTCCCCGTGCTCGTTTTCGGGGGCAAACCAATTTCTAGGCCTATGTTTCCCTTCAACATGAGTGCCAATTATGAGTGAAGTGCTGGGCGTGTGGGTGGTTGATGGAAAATCGATTACATTCTGAACTTCAAGGGCTAAAAATTGAGTAGCGCTCCATTTGGGGTGCTAACTTCGCCGGGGCGCTACTTTTAGCGCCCCGGAAAAATTAGCACCGCCACGCCGGAAATTCAGTGGTTGCGCCCCAAGAGGGAAGCGGGGCGCTACTGGAAGAGCCCCGCATCCCTCTTGGGGCGCTGCGAGTCAATATCGCGCGTTACGTGACACAGCACCACGCCGCACCGTGGTACTGCAGGCTTTCCTCCCCTTCTTAAAGGGGAGGGGCCTTGCGCAGCGCGACCCTGGGCCCCCGGGGATAGGGAGTGTCGGCAAAAAAGCCTGGCACTCAAGAGAAGTGCCGGGCTCTTGGAGGGCAGCCAGAACTCTGCAGGTGGGTGGGTGGGGGGCTGTTCAGGAGGCCGGGGACGGGAGCGCAGGCAGGTGCTGGCAGGCAGCCAGCAACAAAAACGGCTGCCCTGCACCTCGCCTTTAAATAGCGCCTCCCCGGCCGCAGGTAGGCCCCCTGACCCCGTCGGACATAGCGTCCGGCGGTAAGTTAGGGGGCGCACCCGAAGATCGTGGCAGGGGCGCTCTGCACAGCGATGACGTCATCGCCGGCGGCGCAGCTCCGCGGGACACTGCCAGTTAGCACCGCTGCTAACCTCCCACTGAATTTCGCGGGAGGCATGGGCGGCGCCGCGCCCGGGCGCTAGTTGCTTTGCGCCCCGTTAGCGCCCTCTTAGAGCGCTAACGGGAGGTGCAAAGCAACCCAATTTTCCCCCCCAATAGTTTTAAACAAAATCATTCAGCTGATTTAATACAGAGGTGACGGGGAGTACTTTATGCAGTGGGAAAAGGAACAGCTGAGGAACATTCTCAGTAACTCAGTGGGAGAGATTAATGAGTGGGAGTGATAAGGGAATAACTTCACCAATTTTCCCCTTGCTCTTTAAATGGAGACGAGAGTGAGTAATAGGATATGAAGGAAAGAGTGACTCACTCATAGGCTGGAATTTTTACCTGTGAGGTGAGTCGGTGCGGGGAGGGCCGTGTAGCGGGTCAACCTCACGAACCTCTCGGCAGCGCTCTGTCCACTTTGTGACTGAATTAGATCAATTGAGTTAGGCATGCGGGTTCCCCGGCCAATTGAATGGAGCGGGTCTGATGACGCCATCAATGACTGGCCTTGAGCTCAGATATTTAAAGGGGCCTTTCACGCAGCACACTTGAAGGCTGTTGGAGGAGTATCACAGGTCTTTGGGAGAGGTGTGGTTGGTGAGACATTGAAGATTTTCATTCTGAGGCTTGAGAGAAGCATGGAATCCTAACGGCAGAAGGCAGCGCCCAGATTCTCCGACTCCTTCCTGGAAGTCCTGCTCCAGGGAGTTCGAGCATGCAGGGACATCCTGTTCCCTGGTAACGGATGCAAGAGACCATCCATTGAGACCAAGAGGGCATGGTTGGAGATCGCCCAGGAGGTCAGCAGCAGGGGTGTAGTCAGCCACTCCTGGAAACAGTGCTGCAAAAGATTTAATGATCTCATGAGGTCAGGAAAGATGAGTGCAATGCTACATTCAACTACATCCCTAAGTGCGTCACCCCAACCCCATCACTCTGCCTTCCCAAGCCTACTCCTGTCAATCTCACACCAATCTACCTTGCAAGGTGCACCCATCCCTCACTCTCTATGCACATACTGACATCCCCATCTGACTAACCACCACTGACACTCTCCCTCACCCTAATGCAATCAGAGAAAGTAACGCCACAGAAGGAGGCCATTTGGCAATGTCATGCCACTGCGTCATAGTCGCCCTCTACAGATGTAGCCCATCCATTCCTTACACTTATTCCATCACTCTCACTCAAAGTTCTCTTCTTTCTCGCCTTGCAGGAGAAGAGAGCCCAGAACAACAGAGAGAGGCAGAGGACCGGAGGTGGCCCTCCAATTTACAGCACATTGACTCCAGCAGAGGAGGAGGCGCTACAAATAAGTCGAGTTGCAGAGCTGCTGGCGGTGGGAGATGGAGAGAGGGGAACCGCCCAGCAACCTGGTGACAGAATTACATCTCATACAGTCACATGGCATACAACAGTCACTCATGGTGACAGATGTCAGCAGCCAGTGAAATGTCATCATGTACATAATGGTAACGTTACACATTCTTATCATAACACTTCTAATTCATCTCTTTATTCTCCCACAGGTTCATCAAGTGCCCCGCCCCCAACCCAGCCAGAGGAGGAAGATGACTCCTCAGAGGAAGCTCCAGTCTCTGAGGGTGCACCGTCACCAGACCCATGCGCACCCAGCACCAGCGCAGACACGTGCACCTCGGTGGGTCCAGCGAGACATAGAGTAGTGTTGTCACCTGGTGTCTCACACATCACAAGTGAGCAAGAGCAGATGGTGGAGACAGGGACAGCAGTGGAGACACCTCGCCAGAGGGCGCAGGACGCTCCAAGCTCTGCTGAGCTGGGTGCAGATGCTGAAACTCGGGGGCCTTCGACAAAGAGGAGCAGCAACAAATGCGCGAGGCTCTGGCAGATTTTCCAGCCATGATGTGCGTGATTGTACAAAGAATGGAGGAATCCATTTCCAACATGAGCAGCACCATATCGCAGACGATGGCAACGATGTGCTGTTCCATGGAAAGGATGGCCACCTGCACGGAGCAGCTAATGCGCCAGTCCAACAAGAACATGCTTGCTGACTCTCATTGACCTCATTTCTGGGAGAGATACCAACATAGACTTGGGCGTTCATTGCTGTCCAGCTCCTTGCTAGCAGGGAGGTGCGGGTGACCCATGATAGGGATGATGGTGAGAGGGGATATGGAAGTGGGGGGCTCTGCTCAAAGTGCTCCCACTTCTCCCCCATTGCCTCCCCCTCAGTCAGAGCCCCACATGCTGCCTCGGATCCCGATGGCTGAGTCTGCCCCTGCACAGTTGCAGGAGGAGCAGTCTTTGGCGGGGCCCTCACAGGCTCCAAAACCCAGAGGACGTCCGCCAAAAGTGTTAAGCAGTCGCAGCAGGGAAGTGAGCAGCCTGCCTCTACCTCTGCTGAAGCCACAGGGGTTGCACCTTGGAGAAGCACTCAGAAAAGAAAAAAGACACAATCGTAGATGCCGAAGGGTATGCACCTGGTTGTTTGCCAAAATGTTAGTGTTAAGTTTCCGTTCTATTTATGATGCATATAAATTTATTTCTTTGCACTACTTTCCCGTCTTGTCCATTTTTCCCTGCTACCTGGTGGCTTTGTCATTTGGAGTGAATGGTGAGACATTACTTAATCTCGAGCAATGGATGTTTGGTTGACAGGAATGATTTGGTCATTTTAGGACTGCTCCGTGGTGTTGCTGGGGCGGGGGAGGGGGGTAGGGGGGGCGGAGTTGGTACAGCATCTGGGAGTCATATGGATGTACTGGTGCAACTTAAGTAAATCGGGCCATTATGAGACCATCCTGGGCCTCCCGGGCAGCAATGTACGCCGCTGCTGTTGCCATCTTCACCTCTGGTTCCTCCTCCTCTGAAGAGACTGTCTGGTCTGTGCCAGGCTTCTCCTGCAGCTCCAGTCCTCGCTGCTGTGCTATGTTGTGCAGCGCGCAGCATACGACGATGATTCTGGAGGCCTTGGCTGGTGCGTACTGAAGGGCTCCTCCAGATCTGTCAAGGCATCTGAAGTGCATCTTCAGCATGCCAATTGCTTGCTCTATGACACGTCTGTGGACATGTGGCTTTCATTATATCGCTCCTCGGCCTCATTGCTTGGCCTCCTCAAGGGTGTCATCAGCCATGTCTCCAGTGGATAGCCCTTGACTCCAAGCAGCCAGCCGGTAAGTCTTTTTGGAGGTGCAAAGAGCTGAGGGGTGGTGGACTGGCGCAGGACGAAAGATTCATGACAGCTCCCAGGGAATCTGGCACAAACATGCATGATGATCTTTTTATGGTTGCAGACAAACTGCACATTGAGGGAGTGAAAGCCCTTCTGGTTCACAAAGACTCCTGGGTAATCTGGGGGTGTTTTGATGGCCACATATGTGCAGCCGATGATGTCCTGCACCTGTGGGAAGCCAGCCAGAGCCGCAAAGTCGAGCGCCAGCTCAGTAACACTGGCGTCATCAGTGGCAAAGTTCACATAATTGGCTGACTTGTGAAACATGGCATCGGTGACCTGGGTGATGCATTTGTGAGCGGTCGACTATGAGATCCTGCAAATGTCTGCTCCAGATCCCTGGAAGGAGCCTGAGGCAAAAAAGTTGAGGGCGGTGGTGACTTTGACAGCCACTGGTAAGGCGTGTCCACCAGGTCCTCTGGGCAGCAGGTCTCCTTCCAGCAAGCTACAAGTGTCTGTGATGACCTGGCGCGTTAGCCGGAGCCTCCTGAGCACTGCTGTTCAGTCATGTCCAGGAAGCTCATCCTCTGCCTGTATACCCTGTGTTGGGGGTATCGCCTCCGGCGCGATGCAGCCCTGTGCTGACCCCCTCTCTCCTGTGGAGCATCAGATCGGTGAGGAGAAGGCTGCTGCTGCTGGTGATGTTGCTGCTGGTGTGGCTGGTGTTGTTGGTGCTGGGGCTCATCTTGGTCCAAATCTGAGGTCTAAGTTGAGATAGCATAAGCAGCACCCATGCTGATCTGATAGATACCAGGTAAAGTAAAGTGGAGATCAGAGGCACATCCTCCAATGTAGTGAGAGTGACTTGCAATGTGGCGAGAGTGGCTTCCAAGGTTGCAGAAATCACCTGCAAACTCCTGAAAGAAAAATCTCTGCACAAAATGGTGTCAGCCAGAGCCTTTCCCTTAGGCAAGGAAGGAGGGGTAAGGTGTGTGTATGTGCTTTTTCCAGCTGGCACAATGGCCACTAAGCTCCCAACTCCCCTTCACAGGCGAGCTTCCCGAGGTCCATGAATCCCATGCACAACCAGTCAAAGTTGAAACCTCACATTAAAAAGGCTGTTAAGGGTCTCTAAACGAGCAGTTAACTACCTCATTGAGGTCACCTGCCTCTCCCGAGCGGGTCCGTGGCGCACCCCAGTTAAATGTGGAAGTCGGTGGGATGATGGTGAAGGGATAATTACTAGTCCTAGCCCTTTTTGGGCTACCCCGGATCAGGCGTATTCCCCAGACGTTCACCTTCATCTAAAGTTAGAGATAGCCGAATCCTATAAGATGCTTAATTGGGTCTAAAGGTCTAAACTATCTCTCCCTAAAGGAAAGGAACGACTTGAAGATGTTACCGTCCTCCAGATAGCACTTTTAATAAGTTTAACTAGACTGTAACCTTCCGGATATTATGAAGGTCCAGAAAACTCCCCCAGAATTCTGCAACTCCTCACCAAAGAGTGTACAGAGATTGAGTTTGCAAGTTTGATACAGAAATACTATTTGAGACAATTCTAAAAATATGTAGATTTATTAAAGAACCGACATGCAGTTAACAGTTGGTGAGTCAATCGCAACTTTAACAGTTCAAAATACAAATAGCTTACAATTCTTCTTCTCAGAGATCCTTATTCTCAAATCTTAACTTTGTTACATTTGTACATTTCTACTTAGTCTTAATCCAGGATATCCACCAAAATCAAATAAAAGTACCTTTTTGATCCCTGAGACTTAAGGAGTTAAAAACTTACAGAGCCTGCCTCTGAAGAATGAGAATCGCTTTGCCCCTTTCAGTGACTTCCTATCTGAAAGCTCTATATTTTATACCCTTTCTCAGTGGTATATTCTTTGACGTTTTCTGCTGATGTCAGCTAATTATCTCTAGTCATATTTCTGTTGACTTCTTTCTATTCTTACTGTCAATTCAGCTTCTTCTTCTTCTTCTTCTTCCTCCTCCCCCCCCCTTGCCCCAGGTCCACTCACATCAAAAGCCAAGCAGGTCCTCTCTCACCAACAGTCTCTGAGACTAGACAGTCAGCAATGATGACATCATCAGAGGCGACTTTCAGACTGAAACCACTAATTAGTTCATGGGTTCCCACATGCTCCAACTCAATTGCCCAATTAAGTGAAAATTGCATCAGCCATCCACATTAATCTGGAGTCGGGGGGGGGAACACGAAATGCGGATTACACGACCCCATCCCGACCCCAAGACAAAATCCAGACCTATGTCTCAGTGTCAACAACCAATTCCCATTTCAAAAGCTTGTATGGTGTTTACAGCTTTTTGACTCATCTTATCTCAGAAGCCTGTATTTACAGCTTTGTGTCGTTGAGGCTTTTAGATTTTTAAACCCAGTTTGTCATATTTTAATAAAGTCAAAATTCTGTTCATAGGATGGTGTATTTTTCTGAATAGGTATGGCTCATTCCTTCACAATGGCGGGTTCCCAACGCGCTTTCAATTTCAGTGCTTTTAACCGTCGATCCACTCCCAAACCCGCATTCAGTTGGATAGAAGAGCAAATAATGCGAGGTGATGAAGGGAACATTCCACCGTTGGGGTTCATTTCCATTTATATTGGAGAGGAGATAAACATCATTAAATTCAATGAATGGTGCAACTGCATGGGTTTTACTCTGCCTCTAAGAGGAAAGGAGACAGTATAACAGATGTGGTGAGCTCTCCGATAGGACTTAGATCGGCAATAAAATCAAAATTTTGCTTTAATGAATACTCAGACTACACTATTATACTGACAACTGAAGGAAACCTGCATTTGTATAGTGCCTTTCACGATCTCAGGACGTCCTAAAGCGCTTTACAGCCAATGAAGTACTTTTCTGAAGTGTAGATATTGTTGTAATGTAGTAAACGCGGCAGCCAATTTGCGCACAGCAAGCTCCCACAAACAGCAATGAGATAATGACCAGATAATGACCTGTTTTAGTGATGTTGGTTGAAGGCTGAATATTGCCAGAACACCGGGGAGAACTCCCCTGCTCTTCTTCGAAATAGTGCCCTGGGATCTTTTACGTCCACTTGAGAGGGCAGATGGGGTCTTTATTGGCTTTGAAGCGCTTTGGGACGTCCTGAGGTCGTGAAAGGTGTTCTATAAATGCAAGTTCTTTCTTTCTGTAACTATTACCAGGTCTGGATCAAACCCCAAAGCTGTGTAGTTTTCCCTGTAGATTAATGGCCGGGCTCTGCCTACTGCAGGGTGAGGCGGCCAGTCAGGCTCCATGGGACTAATGGTCCTCTGGCCAACATGCGGTAAATATCAGAGCGCGCCTACTCCTGGTGTACCCTGGGGAGAGCCCACATTGCCTAGCCTGTGACTCTCCATCCGTTAAAGTCAATGGATGGAATCTCCCGGTCTGAGAGTGTGTGCTGTGCACTGTTGCTGTGCGATGGAAGCGGGTGCATTGGTATTTTGTTTACCAGTGTGTATGGAGATCCACAAAAATGACAGCACTGCACTGGGAGTGTGAGCCTAGATTTTGTGCTCAAGTTTCTGGAGTGGGACTTGAACCCACAGCCTTCTGACTCAGTGGCGAGAGTGCTCCCCACTGAGACACGGCTGCTTGGAGGGCTGAGCTTTTAGTAAGTAGGGTAGACTTTCGTCTTTGCCGGTTGGGCGTTAAACATCCTCTGGACGTAGTGCGAATAATCAGGCGCATATCCCTAATAGAACCTGCCTGATTTTCCTTTGGGCGTGCTCTGTCCCAGGCCTGCCTTTCCACGTTCCCTGCCCGAACCGCACGTACTTTTCCACAAGCTGATTATTTTTTTTCCTTCTTGTCGTGGGCTTTTCATTCGCAGCCTGTTTTTTCAATTTAAAATGAGTTTGTTTTTCATGCTCGTGTATCCCCAGGAAGAAGAACAAAAAAAACATATCAACAAATATACAGAACGCATTTGGCCCATTCGACAGGTGTGTTTGCAGCATCTCATTAAAATGATAATCGGGGGACATGCAAAGAGCTCCTGCCAGCAGTGCATTCATCAACAGCAGAGACGAGAACCAAATTAGTTCGTTAATGCAGGAGGGTCTGGCTCTCCTTAATGACCTCCTGTTCAGTGAGCATTTTGAATTCGCTTTCTATATTACACTTGGCAAGAAGGTGTAAATGTATTTTTTTTGCTGTTGAGTCCCATCTATTTCCAAAAGCAAAATGCTGCGGATGCTGGAAAGTACAAAGCCAGGGGAACAAAGGGTGGAAGAAAGAACAAAGGGGAAAGTCTGTGATAGAGTGGACGGCAGGAGTGATTACATGAGTAAAAGGGACGAAGGTGCAAGGCAAAAGGGGGTGAGAATGGGACAAGTACAGAAAAAAAAGATGGTTCCAGAGCAAAGTTCCCTTAAAGGGGCCGCGCGGGTCATTCAAAATACCACGCATGCGCCATTTTTGTAGTGAAAAGCTGGCAAGCCGGCTGCAGAGGTTCCCTGGAGCGCTGAGCGGCCGCGCAGCTTACAGAAAACATTGGTCCAGAGGAGCTGTAGCCGTTAGCAGAACCATTACCAGCACCCGCTGTCGGAGAAAATGAGAACAGTGGTTAAGAGCTAAGGTTGTTGAAGCCGGAAGGTTGCAAAGTTCCTATTCAAAAGAATGATGTGTAAGGGGTGATCTAAATGAGGTGTTTAGGATGATTGAAGGATTTGATAGGGTAGCTAGAGAGAAACTATTTCCCCTGGTGGGGGAGTCCAGAACAAGGGGCATAATCTTAAAATTAGAGCTAGGCCGTTCAGGAAGCATTTCTTCACACAAAGGGTAGTGGAAATCTGGAATTCTCTCCTCCAAAAAGTTGTTGAGGCTGGGGGTCAATTGAAAATTTCAAAACTGAGATTGATAGATTTCTGTTAGGGATATGGAACCAAGGCGGGTAAATGGAGTTAAGATACAGATCAGTCATGATCTAATTGTGTGGTGGAACAGGCTCGAGGGGCTGAATGGCCTGCTCCTGTTCCTATGTTCCCACGACAGATAGATTCTTTCCTCATTCTAATTTGATTTTTTTTTTAAATTAAGACATTTACATTTTGAAGGCAAACAAAGCCTCATTGAGGGAAACAGAGAGCAAAGAAGAGGAGGAGGGAAACAAGTTGAGGGTGATAGGGCCTGTGGCCTCTACCCACCTTCCCTGGGGAGTAGCAAGTGGGAGTGAGGGGAGTGGATGGAGGGTTAAGGGTGCGGTGAGTGACAGCAGAGCAAAGGGGATGGGAGGATACAGTAATTGAGGGGCTAGTTCAAAGGGAAAGAGATAGTAGTAGTGATGGAAGTGAGGGGTTGGTAGGAAGGGGTAGAGATAGTGGGCAGGTGAAGGAGAATGGGAGCGAGGGGTGGGGAGAAGCACAAGCAATTGGGGGGGAGGGGATGGGAATGAATCCGCTGAGGCCATATTTTCTCTGCAACCCCCACCCCAAATGCAAGCTGCAACCTTTGCAATACCACTCGGCACCACCCACTTGAGAGGAAAGAAGAAAAAAAGACAGACAGAAGCAAAAGAGGACAGCGAAGGAAGCAAGAGAGAGACAAGCAGAAAAGAGACAGAAAGAGAAACAGCAACACGAAGGACAGACAAGAGATAAATCCTATTCTCTGACTCTCCATGTGCAATGCCAGGAGAAATCCAATAGAATAATTACATATTTCCTGCTATTCCATTGTTCAGCTGCCTGTAATAAGTATACTTCTATTAATTTTATAATCAATAGGAAGAAAATGTTGGACAGTCACCTTCCAATTTATATGCTGTTCATGACCCCTTGTACTGCATTTTTTGAAGCGATTTTTTTTTTGTTGTCCAAGAAAAATCAATTGAAATTGCATTCCTGATGTATCCGTGCCATTGCAATGACTTTCGCTTCTATGACCAGAGGCCAGTGAGCAGCAACTGCCATCGACCAATGGCGTGAGATTTTTCAGCCAAACTGATTTCGCTGAGCAATCACTGGGCTTGTAAAAATGCTGCTGATTAAAAGCCACACTCACTTAGCATTGGGCAATGAGATTGCTCAAAAAGCAACACTGACAATCTGAATGGTCACGTGATTACGACTGGCAAATAAGTTGGCTCAAAAGAAACATCCAGCATTTTAAAAAAAAATTATAATATGGATAGATATCTACAGTGGATACGACATAAAAAACAGTCTTGTGTCAAGAATAAAATGAAAACTGAAATTGCCATTTAGACATAGGACTTTTGCAACGTATAGAGGACAGTGCAATACATGCAGCTCAACGCATATGACCGGAATTTCCTGGATCAGCGTAACTTGAAAGTTACGCCAAAATTTATGCCAGTTTCTACGCTGATCCTGCCGGCCAGTATTTACGCCAGAAATTCCTCCCAATCTCATTAGATTCCACCGGAACGTAAAAACCGGCGTAAAAAGTAGAAATCAGCATAAGCAATCAGGGCCCAAGGAGAGCATGAAACTTAAAGTCAAATCCCCTCCTTAAGTTCCTCTTTAGCTGTTGAAATTAAAGCCATCAAAACCAGCATGGATGCACATCAGGCATAAACATGCTGAAGAAAATGCAATCGTGGCAACTTTTCAATTGTTAATGTAACTCAACCTGCAGCCACAAAAAGATGTAGAAAACCCAGGGTAGGTCTCAGTAAGAAAACAAATCACCAAAAAAATCACCTTAAATTGTGACTTTGCTCCCTGCTGTGCCTAAATCTTTTGCCTTAAATCTACGACCACAGAAAACTCATATAAATGCAGCAAATTCGCGGGGGCTGCTCTTCCGAATAGGGGCGGAGCTATGTTAATAAGCCGCAGAGGGTTTCGACGCAGGTTTTGTGGGATTGGCGCAAAAGATCGAGGAAACCTGGTCTATTGCGCTGAAAATTGGCACTACGCCATACATTGTTTTGGCGCAAGTTTCCCACAAATTCTGGGCCATACAGTACAGTAAAGGGGGAGATGAGCAGAAATATTTTTACGCAGCGAGTTGATCTGAAAGGGTGGTGGAAGCAACAACAACAACAACTTGCATTTATTAGGACAGATGACCAAAAGCTTGGTCAAAGAGGTAGGTTCTAAGGAGCGTCTTAAAGAGGTAGAGAGCTAGAGAGGTTTAGGGAGGTAATTTCAGAGCTTAGGGCTTAGACAGCTGAAGGCACGACCACCAATGGTGGGACGATTAAAATCGGGGATGCGCAAAAGGCCAAAATTGGAGGAGTACAGAAATCTCGGAAAGTTGTAGAGCTGGAGGAGGTTACAGAGATAGGGTGGGGCAAGGCCATGGAGGGATTTGAAAACAAGAATGAGAACTTTAACTTGAGGCATTGCCAATTCAATAGTAACTTTCAAAAAGGAATTGGATATATACTTGAAAACAAAAATATGGGGAAAGAGCAAGGGAGTGGGACTAATTGGACAGCTCTTTCAAAGAGCCGGCACATGCGTGACGGGCCGAATGGCCTCCTTCTGTGCTGTATGATTCTATGATTCTGAAGTAAAATAGAATACATACAGTACAATGTACAATATACACACCACATAACAAGGATAAAGAACTTACGGTACAATAAGCATCTATATATTTCAAAATAATGCAATACCTGCTATAATATTGCAGGTGGTTCGCTAAGGAAGAACCAGGTGTATGTTGTGGGACTTATCAAAAGCACAAAGTGAGAACACTCTTATGCAACTTACAAATATGTGAAAGATGCCCTACTGTGTAACCAATGGGTGAATGAGGTTACCTT
>CM059427.1:101956533-102127512 GCA_030390025.1 Squalus acanthias | reverse complement strand
AACCCCATCTCTCCAGACCATTAAACCCCATCTCTCCAGACCATTAAACGCCATCCTTCCTGACCATTAAACCCCATCTCTCCTGACCATTAAACCCCATCTCTCCAGACCATTAAACCCCATCTCTCCTGACCATTAAACCCCATCTCTCCTGGCCATTAAACTCCATATCTCCAGAACATTAAACCTCATCCTTCCTGACTATTAAACCCCATCCTTCCTGACCATTAAACCCCATCTCTCCAGACCATTAAACCCCATCTCTCCAAACCATTAAACCCCATCTCTCCAGACCATTAAACCCCATCTCTCCTGACTAGTAAACCCCATCTCTCCAAACCATTAAACCTCATCATCAGACCATTAAACTCAATCTGTCCTGACCATCAAACCCCATCTCTCCTGACCATTAAACCCCATCCTTCCAGACCATTAAACCCCATCTCTCCAGACCATTCAACCCCATCTCTCCAGACCATTAAAACCCATCTCTCCAGACCATTAAACCACATCTCTCCAGACAATTAAACCCCATCTCTCCAGACCATTAAACCCCATCTCTCCTGACCATTAATCCCCATCTCTCCAGACCATTAACCCCATCCTTCCTGACCATTAAACTCCATCTCTCCAGACCATTAAACCCCGTCTCTCCAGACCATTAAACCCCATCTCTCCAGACCATTAAACCCCATCTCTCCAGACCATTAAACCCCATCTCTCCAGACCATTAAACCCCATCTCTCCAGACCATTAAACCCCATCTCTCCAGACCAGTAAACCCCATCTCTCCAGACCATTAAACCCCATCTCTCCAGACCATTAAACCCCATCTCTCCCGACCATTAAACCTCATCTCTCCTGACCATGAAACCACATCTCTCCAGACCATTAAACCCCATCCTTCCAGACCATTAAACACCATCTCTCCAGACTAATAAACCCCATCCTTCCAGACCATTAAACCCCATCTCTCCAGACCATTAAACCCCATCTCTCCAGACCATTAAACCCCATCTCTCCAGACCATTAAACCCCATCTCACCTGACCATTAAACCTCATCTCTCCTGACCATTAAACCCCATCTCTCCAGACCATTAAACCCCATATCTCCAGAACATTAAACCTCATCCTTCCTGACTATTAAACCGCATCTCTCCTGACCATTAAAACCCATCCTTCCTGACTATTAAATCCCATCTCTCCAGACCATTAAACCCCATCCTTCCAGACCATTAAACCCCATCCTTCCTGACCATTAAACCCCATCTCTCCAGACCATTAAACCCCATCTCTACTGAACATTAAACCCCATCTCTCCAGACCATTAAACCCCATCTCTCCTGACCATTAAACCCCATCTCTCCTGGCCATTAAACTCCATATCTCCAGAACATTAAACCTCATCGTTCCTGACTATTAAACCCCATCCTTCCTGACCATTAAACCCCATCTCTCCAACCCATTAAACCCCATCTCTCCAGACCATTAAACCCCATCTCTCCTGACTAGTAAACCCCATCTCTCCAAACCATTAAACCTCATCATCAGACCATTAAACTCGATCTGTCCTGACCATCAAACCCCATCTCTCCTGACCATTAAACCCCATCTATCCAGACCATTAAACCCCATCTCTCCAGACCATTAAAACCCATCTCTCCAGACCATTAAACCCCATCTCTCCTGACCATTAAACCCCATCTTTCCTGACCATTAAACCCCATCTCTCCAGACCATTAAACCCCATCTCTCCTGACCATTAAACCCCATCTCTCCTGAACATTAAACCCCATCTCTCCAGACCATTAAACCCCTTCTTCCTGACCATTAATCCCCATCTCTCCAGACCATTAACCCCATCCTTCCTGACCATTAAACTCCATCTCTCCAGACCATTAAACCCCATCTCTCCAGACCATTAAACCCCATCTCTCCAGACCATTAAACCCCATCTCTCCATACCATTAAACCCATCCTTCCTGACTATTAAACTCCATCTCTCCAGACCATTAAACCCCATCTCTCCAGACCATTAAACCCCATCTCTCCTGACCATTAAACCCCATCTCTCCAGACCATTAAACCCCATCTCTCCAGACCAACAACCCCATCTCTCCAGACCATTAAAGCCCATCTCTCCCGACCATTAAACCCCATCTCTCCTGACCATTAAACCCCATCTCTCCTGACCATTAAACCCCATCTCTCCTGACCATTAAACCCCATCTCTCCAGACAATTAAACCCCATCTCTCCAGACCATTAAAACCCATCTCTCCTGACCATTAATCCCCATCTCTCCAGACCATTAACCCCATCCTTCCTGACCATTAAACTCCATCTCTCCAGACCATTAAACCCCATCTCTCCAGACCATTAAACCCATCCTTCCTGACCATTAAACTCCATCTCTCCAGACCATTAAACCCCATCTCTCCAGACCATTAAACCCCATATCTCCAGAACATTAAACCTCATCCTTCCTGACTATTAAACCGCATCTCTCCAGACCATTAAACCCCATCTCTACTGAACATTAAACCCCATCTGCCCTGACCATTAAACCCCATCTCTCCAGACCATTAAACCCCATCTCTCCAGACCATTAAACCCCATCTCTCCAGACCATTAAACCCCATCTCTCCAGATCATTAAACCCCATCTCTCCAGACCATTAAACCCCATCTCTCCTGACCATTAAACCCCATCTCTCCTGACCATTAAACCCCATCTCTCCAGACCATTAAACCCCATCTCTCCAGACCATTAAACCCCATCTCTCGATACCATTAAACCCCATCTCTCCAGACCATTAAACCCCATCTCTCCAGACCATTAAACCCCATCATCAGACCATTAAACCCCATCTATCCTGACCATTAAACCCCATCTCTCCTGAACATTAAACCCCATCTCTCCAGACCATTAAACCCCATCTCTCCTGACCATTAAACCCCATCTCTCCTGACCATTAAACCCCATCTCTCCTGGCCATTAAACCCCATATCTCCAGATCATTAAACCTCATCCTTCCTGATTAAACCGCATCTCTCCTGACCATTAAAATACATCCTTCCTGACTATTAAATCCCATCTCTCCAGACCATTAAACCTCATCCTTCCTGACTATTAAACCCCATCCTTCCTGATCATTAAACCCCATCTCTCCAGACCATTAAACCCCATCTCTCCAGACCATTAAACCCCATCTCTCCAGACCATTAAACCCCATCTCTCCTGACTAGTAAACCCCATCTCTCCAAACCATTAAACCTCATCATCAGACCATTAAACTCCATCTGTCCTGACCATCAAACCCCATCTCTCCTGACCATTAAACCCCATCTATCCAGACCATTAAACCCCATCTCTCCAGACCATTAAACCCCATGGGGTAAAAATTCACTTGGTTGCGCCACCCGTTAGCGCCTTAAGAGGGCGCTAATGGGGCGCAAAGCCGCTAACGCCCGGGCGCAGCGATGTTTGCGCCGCTCGAGAACTTAACTTGAGATTGTGCGGCGGCGCTAAAACTTACCGCTGCGACCACCTGCGCGCGCAGATTGTGACGTCATTCCATGGTGCAACGCCCTTGGGGCGCCCCGGAGCGGAAATTGAGTGGCGCCCCCTGCCTTACCGCCTGGTGCTTCCAACGACCAGAAGACTGGAACGCTATCAATCGCTGTGGGGCTGGGGGGGGCGCTATTTAAAGGGGGCCTCTTCCTGTCTTTTATTGTTGGTGGCATTTTTGAACTACGCATTCTGAGAGAGAGAGGGAGAGACTTCTGGCGAGATTCAACGTTGTGTGAAGGAGTTTTGGGTACTGAGCAGCACTTTGCAGGTTCATTTTGATTTGCCATTCCTTGTATCGATTTAGCAGAGACCGTGGGAGCTGCACTCTGAGCTCTTTGCCTGGTGCTCTCCATTGTTCTTTCCAGCACATTTGATGTGCAAGTCTCTCCAGGCCGAGATTCAAGGCAGCAATGAACAGGATGTGGATGGAAAGCAAGATTAACCATCCCCTTTAAGAACTGGCCCGTGCCATTGTGTGTGTGTTCCATTGCTGACTGACATTACATGAGCTTCGCCAGCGCTCCGAGTTAGCGCCTCACTGCTCGGCCTTTGCGCCTTAAGAGAGGTGTGCAGCGCCTGCTTTAGCGCTCCACTCACCTCCCGGGGCGGTAAAAGTGAAGTTTCCCGTCAGTGCCGATAATTAGCGCCAGGCGCTAATATTTGTGTCCGGACGATATTTGCGCCCCAAATGGGGCGCGACCTAATTTCTACCCCCATCTCTCCAGACCATTAAACCCCATCTCTCCTGACCATTAAACCCCATCTCTCCTGACCATTAAACCCCATCTCTCCAGACCATTAAACCCCATCTCTCCTGACCATTAAACCCCATCTCTCCTGAACATTAAACCCCATCTCTCCAGATCATTAAGCCCCATCTCTCCAGACCAATAACCCCATCTCTCCAGACCATTAAAGCCCATCTCTCCAGACCATTAAACCCCATCTTTCCCGACCATTAAACCCCATCTCTCCTGACCATTAAACCCCATTCTTCCAGACCATTAAACCCCCATCTCTCCAGACCATTCAACCCCATCTCTCCAGACCTATAAACCCATCTCACCAGACCATTAAACCCCATCTCTCCAAACCATTAAACCCCATCTCTCCTGACCATTAAACCCCATCTCTCCTGACCATTAAACCCCATCTCTCCAGGCAATTAAACCCCATCTCGCCAGACCATTAAACCCCATCTCTCCTGACCATTAATCCCCATCTCTCCAGACCATTAACCCCATCGTTCCTGACCATTAAACTCCATCTCTCCAGACCATTAAACCCCATCTCTCCAGACCATTAAACCCCATCTCTCCAGACAATTAAACCCCATCTCTCCATACCATTAAACCCATCCTTCCTGACCATTAAACTCCATCTCTCCAGGCCATTAAACCCCATCTCTCCAGACCATTAAGCCCCGTCTCTCCAGACCATTAAACCCCATCTCTCCAGACCATTAAACCCCATCTCTCCAGACCATTAAACCCCATCTCTCCAGACCATTAAACCCCATCTCTCCAGACCATTAAACCGCATCTCTCCCGACCATTAAATCCCGTCTCTCCAGACCATTAAACCCCATCTCTCCAGGCCATTAAACCCCATCTCTCCTGACCATTAAACCCCATCTCTCCAGACCAATAACCCCATCTCTCCAAACCATTAAACCCCATCTCTCCTGACCATTAAACCCCATCCTTCCAGACCATTAAACCCCATCTCTCCAGATCATTAAACCCCATCTCTCCAGACCATTAAACCCCATCTCTCCTGACCATTAAACCCCATCCTTCCAGACCATTAAACCCCATCTCTCCAGATCATTAAACCCCATCTCTCCAGACCATTAAACCCCATCTCTCCTGACCATTAAACCCCATCCTTCCAGACCATTAAACCCCATCTCTCCAGATCATTAAACCCCATCTCTCCAGACCATTAAACCCCATCTCTCCAGACCAATAACCCCATCTCTCCAAACCATTAAACCCCATCTCTCCTGACCATTAAACCCCATCCTTCCAGACCATTAAACCCCATCTCTCCAGATCATTAAACCCCATCTCTCCAGACCATTAAACCCCATCTCTCCAGATCATTAAACCCCATCTCTCCAGACCATTAAACCCCATCTCTCCAGACCATTAAACCCCATCTCTCCTGACCATTAAACCTCATCTCTCCTGACCATTAAACCCCATCTCTCCAGACCATTAAACCCCATATCTCCAGAACATTAAACCTCATCCTTCCTGACCATTAAACCCCATCTCTCCTGACCATTAAACCCCATCTCTCCAGACCATTAAACCCCATCTCTCCAGATCATTAAACCCCATCTCTCCTGACCATTAAACCCCATCTCTCCAGAGCATTAAACCTCATCATCAGACCATTAAACCCCATCTATCCTGACCATTAAACCCCATCTCTCCTGAACATTAAACCCCATCTCTCCAGACCATTAAACCCCATCTCTCCAGGCCATTAAACCCCATCTCTCCTGAACTTTAAACCCCATCTCTCCAGACCATTAAACCCCATCTCTCCTGACCATTAAACCCCATCTCTCCTGACCATTAAACCCCATCTCTCCAGACCATTAAGCCCCATCTCTCCAGACCATTAAGCCCTATCTCTCCAGACCATTAAACCCCATCTCTCCAGACCATTAAAGCCCATCTCTCCAGACCATTAAACCACATCTCTCCCGACCATTAACCCCATCTCTCCAGACCATTAAACCCCATCTCTCCAGAGCATTAAACCCCATCTCTTCAGACCATTAAAGCCATTCTCTCCCGACCATTAAACCCCATCCTTCCAGACCATTAAACCTCATCTCTCCAGACCATTAAACCCCATCTCTCCAGACCATTAAACCCCATCTCTCCAGACCATTAAACCCCATCTCTCCAGACCATTAAACCCCATCTCTCCTGACCATTAAACCCCATCTCTCCAGACCATTAAACCCCATCCTTCCAGACCATTAAACCCCATCTCTCCAGACCGTTAAACCCCATCCTTCCAGACCATTAAACCGCATCTCTCCAGACCATTAAACCCCATCTCTCCTGAACATTAAACCCCATCTCTCCAGACCATTAAACCCCATCCCTCCTGACTATTGAACCCCATCTCTCCAGACCATTAAACCACATCTCTCCCGACCATTAACCCCATCTCTCCAGACCATTAAACCCCATCTCTCCAGGCCATTAAACCCCATCTCTCCTGAACTTTAAACCCCATCTCTCCAGACCATTAAACCCCATCTCTCCTGACCATTAAACCCCATCTCTCCTGACCATTAAACCCCATCTCTCCAGACCATTAAGCCCCATCTCTCCAGACCATTAAGCCCTATCTCTCCAGACCATTAAACCCCATCTCTCCAGACCATTAAAGCCCATCTCTCCAGACCATTAAACCACATCTCTCCCGACCATTAACCCCATCTCTCCAGACCATTAAACCCCATCTCTCCAGAGTATTAAACCCCATCTCTTCAGACCATTAAAGCCCATCTCTCCCGACCATTAAACCCCATCCTTCCAGACCATTAAACCTCATCTCTCCAGACCATTAAACCCCATCTCTCCTGACCATTAAACCCCATCTCTCCAGACCATTAAACCCCATCTCTCCAGACCATTAAACCCCATCTCTCCTGACCATTAAACCCCATCTCTCCAGACCATTAAACCCCATCCTTCCAGACCATTAAACCCCATCTCTCCAGACCGTTAAACCCCATCCTTCCAGACCATTAAACCGCATCTCTCCAGACCATTAAACCCCATCTCTCCTGAACATTAAACCCCATCTCTCCAGACCATTAAACCCCATCCCTCCTGACTATTGAACCCCATCTCTCCAGACCATTAAACCCCATCTCTCCAGACCATTAACCCCATCATCAGACCATTAAACCCCATCTCTCTAGATCATTAAACACCATCTCTCCAGACCATTAAACCCCATCTCTCCAGACCATTAACCCCATCATCAGACCATTAAACCCCATCTCTCTAGATCATTAAACACCATCTCTCCAGACCATTAAACCCCATCCCTCCTGACTATTGAACCCCATCTCTCCAGACCATTAAACCCCATCTCTCCAGACCATTAACCCCATCATCAGACCATTAAACCCCATCTCTCTAGATCATTAAACACCATCTCTCCTGACCATTTAACCCCATCTCTCCAGAACATTAAACCCCATCATCAGACCATTAAACCCCATCTCTCCTGACCATTAAACCCCATCTCTCCAGACCATTAAACCCCATCATCAGACCATTAAACCCCATCTCTCCTGACCATTAAACCCCATCTCTCCAGACCATTAAACCCCATCATCAGACCATTAAACCCCATCTCTCCTTACCATTAAACCCCATCTCTCCAGACCATTAAACCCCATCTCTCCTGACCATTAAACCCCATCTCTCCTGACCATTAAACCCATCTCTCCAGACCATTAAACCCCATCATCAGTCAATTAAACCCCATCTCTCCTGACCATTAAACCCCATCTCTCCTGACCATTAAACCCCATCTCTCCAGACCATTAAACCCCATCATCAGAGCCTTAAACCCCATCTCTCCAGACCATTAAACCCCATCTCTCCTGACCATTAAACCCCATCTCTCCAGACCATTATACCCCATCTCTCCAGACCATTAAACCCCATCTCTCCTGACCATTAAACCCCATCTCCCCAGACCATTAAACCCCATGGGGTAAAAATTGAGTCGCGCCCCATTTGGGGCGCTAACCTCGCCGGGGCGCGACTTATAGCGCCCCGAAAAAATTAGCGGCCCCGCGCCGGAACTTCAGTGGTTGCGCCCCAAGAGGGAAGCGGGGCGCCACTGGAAGCACCCCGCATCCCTCTTGGGGCGCTGCGAGTGAATATGCTGGCGCTACGTGCCGCAGCGCCACGCGCTGCGGCACGTCGCGCCGCGGTATTGCAGGCCTTCCTCCCCTTCTTAAAGGGGAGGGACCCTGCGCAGCGCGAACCGGGGCCCAGCTGGGCCCCCAGGGATCGGGAGTGCCGGCAAAAGAGCCCGGCACTCAAGAGAAGTGCCGGGCTCTTGGAGCGCAGCCGGCACTTCAGGGTGGGGGGGCTTCACGGGGGCCGGGGACAGCAACGGGGGCAGGTGCTGGCAGGCGGCCAGCAACAAAAATGGCCGCCTGCCACCTCCCCTTTAAATATCGCCGCCCCGGCCGCACGTACGCCTCCCTGAACCCGTCGGACATAGCGTCTGGCGGTAAATCAGGGGGCGCGACTGAAGATCACGGCCGGGGCGCGAGCGGGGTGCTGCGCACGGCGATGACGTCATCGCCGGCGGCGCAGCGCCACAGGGCGCTACCGGCTACCGCCGCCGCTAACCTCCCACTAAATTTTTCGGGAGGCGTGGGCGGCGCTGCGCCGGGGCGTTAGCTGCTTTACGCCCCATTAGCGCCCTCTTAAGGCGCTAACGGGAGGCGCAAGCAGCTGAATTTTTCCCCCAAACTCTCCTGACCATTAAACCCCATGGGGTAAAAATTGAGTCGCGCCCCATTTGGGGCGCTAACCTCGCCGGGGCGCGACTTTTAGCGCCCCGAAAAAATTAGCGGCCCCGCGCCGGAACTTCAGTGGTTGCGCCCCAAGAGGGAAGCGGGGCGCAACTGGAAGCAGCCCGCATCCCTCTTGGGGCGCTGCGAGTGAATATCCTGGCGCTACGTGCCGCAGCGCCACGCGCTGCGGCACGTCACGCCGCGGTATTGCAGGCCTTCCTCCCCTTCTTAAAGGGGAGGGACCCTGCGCAGCGCGAACCGGGGCCCAGCTGGGCCCCCAGGGATCGGGAGTGCCGGCAAAAGAGCCCGGCACTCCAGAGAAGTGCCGGGCTCTTGGAGCGCAGCCGGCACTTCACGGTGGGGGGGCTTCACGGGGGCCGGGGGCAGGTGCTGGCAGGCGGCCAGCAACAAAAATGGCCGCCTGCCACCTCCGCTTTAAATATCGCCGCCCCGGCCGCACGTACGCCTCCCTGAACCCGTCGGACATAGCGTCTGGCGGGAAATCAGGGGGCGCGACTGAAGATCCCGGCCGGGGCGCGAGCGGGTTGCTGCGCACGGCGATGACGTCATCGCCGGCGGCGCAGCGCCACAGGGCGCTACCGGCTGCCGCCGCCGCTAACCTCCCACTAAATTTTTCGGGAGGCGTGGGCGGCGCTGCGCCCGGGCGTTAGCTGCTTTACGCCCCATTAGCGCCCTCTTAAGGCGCTAACGGGAGGCGCAAGCAGCTGAATTTTTCCCCCCATCTCTCCAGACCATTAAACCCCATCATCAGACCATTAAACCCCATCTCTCCTGACCATTAAACCCCATCTCTCCAGACCATTAAACCCCATCATCAGACCATTAAACCCCATCTCTCCTGACCATTAAACCCCATCTCTCCTGACCATTAAACCACATCTCTCCTGACCATTAAACCCCATCTCTCCTGACCATTAAACCCCATCTCTCCAGACCATTAAACCCCATCTCTCCAGATCATTAAACCCCATCTCTCCAGACCATTAAACCCCATCTCTCCAGACCATTAAACCCCATGGGGTAGAAATTAGGTCGCGCCCCATTTGGGGCGCAAATATCGTCCGGACGCAAATATTAGCGCCTGGCGCTAATTATCGGCACTGACGGGAAACTTCACTTTTACCGCCCCGGGAGCTGAGTGGAGCGCTAAAGCAGGCGCTGCACACCTCTCTTAAGGCGCAAAGGCCGAGCAGTGAGGCGCTAACTCGGAGCGCTGGCGAAGCTCATGTAATGTCAGTCAGCAATGGAACACACACACAATGGCACGGGCCAGTTCTTAAAGGGGATGGTTAATCTTGCTTTCCATCCACATCCTGTTCATTGCAGCCTTGAATCTCGGCCTGGAGAAACTTGCACATCAAATGTGCTGGAAAGAACAATGGAGAGCACCAGGCAAAGAGCTCAGAGTGCAGCTCCCACGGTCTCTGCTAAATCGATACAAGGAATGGCAAATCAAAATGAACCTGCAAAGTGCTGCTCAGTACCCAAAACTCCTTCACACAACGTTGAATCTCTCCAGAAGTCTCTCCCTCTCTCTCTCAGAATGCGTAGTTCAAAAATGCCACCAACAATAAAAGACAGGAAGAGGCCCCCTTTAAATAGCGCCCCCCTCAGCCCCACAGCGATTGATAGCGTTCCAGTCTTCTGGTCGTTGGAAGCGCCAGGCGGTAAGGCAGGGGGCGCCACTCAATTTCCGCTCCGGGGCGCCCCAAGGGCGTTGCACCATGGAATGACGTCACAATCTGCGCGCGCAGGTGGTCGCAGCGGTAAGTTTTAGCGCCGCCGCACAATCTCAAGTTAAGTTCTCGAGCGGCGCAAACATCGCTGCGCCCGGGCGTTAGCGGCTTTGCGCCCCATTAGCGCCCTCTTAAGGCGCTAACGGGTGGCGCAACCAAGTGAATTTTTACCCCCATCTCTCCTGACCATTAAACCCCATCTCTCCTGAACATTAAACTCCATCTCTCCAGACCATTAAACCCCATCTCTCCAGACCATTAAACCCCATCTCTCCTGACCATTAAACCCCATCTCTCCTGACCATTAAACCCCATCTCTCCTGACCATTAAACCCCATCTCTCCTGACCATTAAACCCCATCTCTCCTGACCATTAAACCCCAGCTCTCCAGACCATTAAACCCCATCTCTCCTGACCATTAAACCCCATCTCTCCAGACCATTAAACCCCATCTCTCCAGACCATTAAACCCCATCTCTCCAGACCATTAAACCCCATCTCTCCAGACCATTAAACCCCATCTCTCCAGACCATTAAACCCCATCTCTCCAGACCATTAAACCCCATCTCTCCTGACCATTAAACCCCATCTCTCCTGACCATTAAACCCCCTCTCTCCAGACCATTAAACGCCATCTCTCCTGACCATTAAACCCCATCTCTCCTGACCATTAAACCCCATCTCTCCCGACCATTAATCCCCATCTCTCCAGACCATTAAACCCCATCTCTCCAGACCATTAAACCCTTCATCAGACAATTAAATCCCATCTCTCCTGACCATTAACCCCATCTCTCCTGACCATTAAACCCCATCTCTGCATACCATTAAACCCCATCATCAGACCATTAAACCCCATCTCTCCTGACCATTAAACCCCATCTCTCCAGACCAATAAACCCCATCTCACCTGACCATTAAACCCCATCTCTCCAGACCAATAAACCGCATCTCTCCTGACCATTAAACCCCATCTCTCCTAACCATTAAACCCCATCTCTCCTGACCATTAAACCCCATCTCTCCTGACCATTAAACCCCATCCTTCCTGACCATTAAACCCCATCTCTCCAGACCATTAAACCCCATCTCGCCAGACCATTAAACCCCATCTCTCCAGACCATTAAACCCCATCTCTCCTGACCATTAAACCCCATCTCTCCAGACCATTAAACCACATCTCTCCAGACCATTAAACCCCATCTCTCCTGACTATTAACCCACATCTCTCCTGACCTCTCTGTACACTGTGAGCTTTAGGTGTAAAGACGCTAAGAGAAAGTCACGTGAATTCTAGACAAACCTTTAACGTGTAGACCTCACGACAACAGAAATTAGTATAACATAAATGAAGATTTTACAAACCAATCAGAAGGAAAAGAAGCCCAGTAACAAGGGTTTGTGTCAAAGAAGGCAAAGTCTTGGACAGCCCTGCTCTGGGTCATTATGTCAAACTTACCTGCCTATGTTTTTGGGATCGCAGTAATCCTTTTCGATCTGCTCCATGTTTGGGAGATCTTTCCACGCTTCTTCATAAACCTGCCAGCGATAAGGGAGCTTGAAGTGAACCAGTTTACACCGATCTGAGTGAAACACAAATATGCAAGCCGATTATTTCAAATGGGTTTCATCTTATTCATCTCAAAGTAGATAAATCTCCAGGCCCGGATGAAATGTATCCCAGGCTGTTCAGAGAAATAAAGGAGGAAATAGCGGAGGCTCTGATCATCATTTTCCAATCCTCTCTGGCTACAGGTGTGGTGCTGGAGGACTGCTAACATTATACCATTGTTTAAAAAGGGAGAAAGGAATAGACCAATTAATTACAGGCCAGTCAGTCTAACCTCTATGGTGGGCAAATTATTGAAAAAAGTCTGAGGGACAGTATTAATCGTAATTCAGAAAGACACGGATTAATCAAGGACAGTCAGCATGGATTTGTTAAGGGAACTTCGCATCTGACTAACTTGATTGAATTTTTTGAGGAGGTAACAAGGAGGGTCGATGAAGGTAGTGCGTTTGATGTACTCTGCATGGATTTTAGCAAGGCTTTTGACAAGGTCCCACATGGCAGACTGGTCAGAAAAGTAAAAGCCCATGGGAAACAAGGGAAAGTGGCAAGTTGGATCCAAAATTGGCTCAGTGGCAGGAAGCAAAGGGTAATGGTCGACGGGTGTTTTTGTGACTGAAAGGCTGTTTCCAGTGGGGTTCCACAGGGCAGAGTACAAGGTCCCTTGCTTTTTGTGGTATATATCAATGGTTTAGACATCAATGAAGGGGGCATGATTAAGAAGTTTGTAGATGATAAAAAAATTGGCCGTGTGGTTGATCGTGAGGAAGAAAGCTGTAGATTGCAGGAAGATATCAATGGACTGGTCAGGTGGGCAGAAAACTGGCAAATGGAATTCAATCTGGAGATCTGTGAGGTAATGCATTTGGGGAGGGTTAACAAGGCAAGGGAATGCACAATAAATGGTCGAATACTGAGAAGTGTAGAGGGACAGCAGGACCTTGGAGTGCATGTCCACAGATCCCTGAAGGTTGCAGGACAGGTAGATAAGATGGTTAAGAAGGCATACGGGATACTTTCCTTTATTAGCCGAGGCATAGAATATAAGAGCAGGGAGGTTATGCTTGAACTGTATAAAACACTGGTTAGGCCACAGCTAGAATACTGCGTGTAGTTCTGGTCACATTACAGGAAAGATGTGATTGCACTAAAGAGGGTACAGAGGAGATTTACAAGGATGTTGCCAGGACTGGAGAATTTTAGCTATGAGGAAAGACTGGATAGGCTGGGGTTGTTTTCTTTGGTACAGAGGAGGCTGAGGGGAGACTTGATTGAGGTGTATAAAATTATGAGGGGCCTAGATAGAGTGGATAGGAAGGACCTATTTCCCCTTAGCAGAGAGGTCAATAACCAAGGGGCATAGCTTTAAAGTAATTGGTAGAAGGATTAGAGGGGAGTTAAGGAGAACTTTTTTCACCCAGAGGGTGGTAGGGGTCTGGAACTCACTGCCTGAAAGGGTGGTAGAGGCAGAAACCCTCATCACATTTAAAAAGTACTTGGATATGCACTTGAAGTGCCGTAACCTACAAGGCTACGGACCAAGAGCTGGAAAGTGGGATTCAGCTGGATAGCTCTTTCTCGGCCAGCACAGACACGATTGACCAAATGGCCGTATATTTCTATGATTATTTTCAGGTTATTTCCCCTTCTATTTCTTTTCCAAATGATTTTCATGACTCAGCTTAAAGCTTTACAGCACGAGTTTCCTGGAGTGATGAGGTCCAACAGGTAGCTGATCTAATGCTGTGTGGAGAAGAATGCTGGATCATAGAAAAATAAGTTAATGGGTAACGGCCATTTCGGTATCAGGTCTGTGTCTTCTATAGACCAGGTACAATCCACCCTATTATGGGCTCTGCCTCATCTATTTAATCTCCCGAGCAAAAGGTCATCTTAAATATTCGTTGATCCCAAAAGATATTTAATCAAACTCCGTCATACACACATAGGTGTCGGCCTTGGCTCAGTGGTAGCAATCTTAGTCAGAAGGTCATGGATTAAGCTAAACTCCAGAGACTTAAGTGCCTATTCTAGGCTGAGACTCCAGTGCAGTATGAGGAAGTGTGGCACTGTTGGAGATGCAATCTTTTGAATGAGATGTTAAATCGAGGCCCAATCTACCCTCTCAGGTGAATGTAGAAACTATTCGAAGAAGAGCAGGTACGTTCTCCTGGTGTCCTTACCTCTTTAACCTTATCATATCTTCTTCCCTCTGAACACTCTGCGTTCCTCCAATTCTGGCCTCTTGTGCACCCCCGATTTCCTTCACCCCAGCATTGGTGGCCGTGCATTCAGCTGCATTGGCCCTAAGCTCTGGAATTGCCTCCCTAAACCTCTCCAACTCTCTACCTCTTTCTCCTCCTTTAGGACACTGCATAAAACCTACCTCTTTGACCAAATTTTTGGCCATCTGTCCGAAGATCTCCTTCTTTGGCTTGGTGTCAATTTGTTTGTCTGACAACACTCCTCTGAAGCACCTTAGGATTTTTTACTATGTTAAACGCGCTATATAAATGCAAGCCGTTGTTGTTGTTGTTCTGGCCAATATTTATCCCTCAACTAACATTAGTGAGAAAGTTTATTTGGTCATTTATCTCATTGCTGTTTGTGGGACCTTGCTGTGCGCAAATTGGCTGCCACGATTCCCTACATTACAGCAGTGACTACACTTCAAAGGTTCTTCATCGAGTGTAAAGCACTTTGGGGCATCCTGAGGTTGCAAAAGATCAATAAACTTTTGTTAGGTAAGAGTAATAAGGGATATGGAACCAAGGCGGGTAGATGGAGTTAAGGTACAGATCAGCCACGATCTAATTGAATGGTGGAACAGGCTCGTGGGGCTGAATGGCCTCCTCCTGTTCCTATGTTCCTAAAAGGTGCTATATAAATGCAAGTTCTTTCTTTCTCCATCAGTGAAGGTCCCAGCCTGAATGACAAAGCCACAAGTGCAAGATTTGCTTACGTGTAGTTGCTTTAAAGTTGGTGTCCCAGACATCTGTGCGTTGGGGACTCTGTTCTGTGTACACCGGTTCCTGTTACTGCGAAACTTGCCCTACAAGATAAACGGAGCACATTCCAGTGACCTGGAATGCACTGGCTGAAAGGGTGGTGGAAGCAGATTCCAAAGGGAATTGGATAAATACTTGAAAAGGAAACATTTGGATAGCCCTTTGGGCCAAATGGCCTCCCTCTGGGTTGTAAGAGTCCAAGAAAATTGTGGAGCCACTTTCACTGGAAGGAATTCCATAGCACAATGAGACATCTGTATACATATATATATATACATATATGTAGGATAGTTGTTGAGCGCCTTATAGCAACATACAGGGTAACAAGTGATATAGAAGATGTAGGCCCAGAACACAGCTTCAAACCAAACTGTGGCCTTAGAACGAGGGGACAGAGGCTCAAGCTGGTGAAATTTGGACAGATGTTAGAAAGTTCTTCGCACGTAGAGTGATCAACATGTGGAACGGATTCCTGGAATTGTTTAACAAACAGCTGGATGCTGTGATGGTGAGATTTAAGGTCTTCCTGGATAGATGAGGCAAGATGGGCAGATTGGCCTACATCATGCCTAGCGATCTCCAATATTTAACCCAACTAGTTCTGTTTCACAAGTCCATTACTCTGTGGGGAAGGGTGGGTTTACTTTAATCTCCAGTTTTATTTATACCTTATTAAGTTTGACCCAGGATCCTCCAGTTTTGTGCTCACAGTCTGACTTACAGTTTGCTTATGTCCACAGCATCTTTTCATTTTAAAGACTGCGTCCTTTTCAATCATCTCCCCATTAAAAAGAAAAACTTGCATTTATCTAGCTCCTTTCAAGACTTCAGAACGGCCCCAAGTGCTTTACAGCCAATGAAGTATGTTTGAAGTGTAGTCACTGTTGTAATGTAGGAAACGCAGCAGCAAATTTGCACACAGCAAGCTCCCACAATTAGCAATGAGATAATGACCAGATATTCTGTTTTCGTGAAGTTGGTTGAGGGATAAATATCGGCCAGGATACTGGGGAGAACTCCCCTGCTCTTCTTCGAAATAGTGCCATGGGATCTTTTACGTTGGGAACAAACTCCAATCTACCAGTCTCTCCTTATAACGTAGAGCCGTGAGAATCATCTTTAGTGCCCTACTCTATCCCCTTTCCAACACATCAACCAGCTGAGGTCTCAGTACCTTTAAAGGAACAGTGCTTCCTGAGAAAGAACAGGCAGATCTCCTCGCTGTCCACGTCACTGTTGGGGTTACTGGGGGTGCAGCTGGGTGGCAGCCGCTTATCTGGAACGAAATACAAAGACCACGTGTTACTTTTTTTGTACTATCTCTTTAAAATGTTTGATGAATGCAGAACATAACAAATGTACCTACATAGAATCATACAGCACAAAAGGAGGTTATTCGGCCCATCGTGCCTGTGCCTCTCTGAAAGAGCGTTTCAATTAGCCCCACTCCCCTGCTCTTTCCCCAGAGCCATGAAAATGTTTCTTTTTTTAGTAGAGATCCAATTCCCTTTTGAAAGTTACCATTGAATCTGTTTCCAGCAACATTTCAGGCAGTGCATTCCAGATCACAACAACTCGCTGCGTAAAAAAAATTATTCTCAACTCCCCCTCTGGTTTTTTGCCAGATATCTGTGTCCTCTGATTACCAACGCTCCTGCCATTGGAAATAGTTTCTTCTTATTTACTCTATCAAAATCCTTCAGGATTTTGAACATCTCTATCAAATCTCTCCTTAACCGTCTCCGCTTTAAGGAGAACCACCCCAGCTTCTCTAATACCTCCAGGACAGCACAGACTTGGAAGGAGTCGGCAGCACCGGAGGCAGAGAATAAAGAGAGCGGGACCCGAGGACAGCGCGGACCTGTGACGAGTCATAGAAACATAGAAGATAGGAGCAGGAGGCAGCCATTCGGCCCTTCAAGCCTGCTCCACCATTCAATGCAATCATGGCTGGTCATCCAAATTCAGTACCCTGTCCCTGCTTTCTCCCCATATCCCTTGATCCCTTTAGCCTTAAGAAATATATCTAACTCCTTCTTGAATATATTTAATGATTTGGCCTCAACTGCCTTCTGTGGTAGAGAATTCCACAGGTTCACCACTCTCTGGGTGAAGAAATTCCTCCTCATCTCAGTCCTAAATGGCTAACCCCTTATCCTTAGACTGTGACCCCTGGTTCTGGACTCACCCGCCATCGGGAACATCCTTCCTGCATCTAGTTTGTCCTGTCCTGTTAGAATTTTATAAGTTTCAATGAGATCCCCTCTCATTCTTCTAAACTCTAGCAAATATAAGCCTAATCGACCCAATCTCTCTTCATACGTCATTCCTGCCATCCCAGGTATCAGTCTGGTGAATCTTCGCTGCACTCCCTCCATGGCAAGAACATCCTTCCTCAGATAAGGCGACCAAAACTGCACACAATACTCAAGGTGCAGTAAGACATCATTGCTCCTGTACTCAAATCCTCTCACTATGAAGGCCAACATACCATTTGCCTTCTTAACCGCCTGCTGCACCTGCATGCTTACCTTCAGCGACTGGTGCACAAGGACACCCAGGTCTCGTTGCACCTCCCCTTTTCCCAATCTATTGCCGTTCAGATAATAATCTGCCTTCCTGTTTTTGCCACCAAAGTGGATAACCTCACATTTATCCACATTATACTGCATCTACCATGCATTTGCCCACTCACCCAACCTGTCCAAATCATACTGGAGTTTCTCTGCATCCTCCTCACAGCACACACGCCCACCCAGCTTTGTGTCGCCTGCAAACTTTGAGATATTACATCTAGTTCCCTCGTCTAAATCATTAATATATATTGTGAATAGCTGGGGTCCTAGCACCAATCCCTGCGGTACCCCATTAGTCACTGCCTGCCACTCGGAAAAAGACCCATTTATTCCAACTCTTTGCTTCCTGTCTGCCAACCAGTTCTCTATCCAAGTCAATACCTTGCCCCCAATCCCATGTGCTTTAACTTTACCCGCTAATCTCTTATGCGGGACCTTGTCGAAAGCCTTCTGAAAGTCCAAATACACCACATCCACTGGTTCTCCCTTATCAATTCTACCAGTTACATCCTCAAAAAATTCCAGTAGATTAGTCAAGCATGATTTACCTTTTGTAAATCCATGTTGACTTTGTCCGATCCTGTCACTGTTTTCCAAGTGCTCTGCTATTACATCTTTTATAATGGACTCTAGCATTTTCCCCACTACCGATGTCAGGCTTACAATTCCCCGTTATCTCTCTACCATCTTTTTTAAATAGTGGGGTTACATTAGCTATCCTCCAATCCATGGGAACTGTTCCAGAGTCTATAGAATTTTGGAAGATGACCAGCAATGCATCTACTATTTCTAGGGCCACTTCCTTAAGTACCCAAGGATGTACCCTGGGAGTCGGCAGCACCCGAGGCAGAGAATGAAGAGAGCGGGGCCCGAGGACAGCGCGGACCTGCGAGGAGTCGGCAGCACCGGAGGCAGAGAATGAAGAGAGCGGGGCCCGAGGACAGCGCGGACCTGCGAGGAGTCGGCAGCACCGGAGGCAGAGAATGAAGAGAGCGGGGCCCGAGGACAGTGCGGACCTGGGAGGAGTCGGCAGCACCGGAGGCAGAGAATGAAGAGAGCAGGGCCCGAGGACAGCGCGGACCTGCGAGGAGTCGGCAGCACCGGAGGCAGATACAAATCCGGCGAATTCCAAAAGAACAGAAAAAAACAAGGAGTGATGTCACAGGACAGCAAATAGGTGATTGGTGGGAGAGTAATAACTTTTTTTCCCTCTAACCTAACACTTGCATTTATACAGCGCCTTTAACGACCACCAGACGTCTCAAAGCACTTTTACAGCCAATGAAGTACTTTTTTTTGGAATGTAGTCACTGTTGTAATGTGGGAAACGCGGCAACCAATTTGCACACAGCAAGCTCCCACAAACAACAATGTGATAACGACCAGATAATCTGTTTTAGTGATGCTGGTTGAGGGATAAATATAGGCCAGGACACCTGGGAGAACTCCCCTGCTCTTCTTCGAAATAGTGCCATGGGATCTTTTACATCCACCTGAGAGGGCAGACGGGACCTCAGCTTAACATCTCATCTGAAAGATGGCACCTCCCACAGTGCAGCACTCCCTCAGCACTGCACTGGAGTGTCAGCCTGGATTTTGTGTTACAACTCCCTGGAGTGGGACTTGAACCCACAACCTTCCGACTCAGAGGCGAGAGTGCTACCCACTGCAATTCTAAAGGGGGTGCATGAACAGAGAGACCTGGGGGTATATGGGCACAAATCGTTGAAGGTGGCAGGGCAGGTTGAGAAAGCAGTTAAAAAGCATACGGGATCCTGGGCTTTATAAATAGAGGCACAGAGTACAAAAGCAAGGAAGTTATGATGAACCTTTATGTCACTGTGGCTCAGTTGGTAGCACACTTGACTCTGAGTCAGAAGGTTGTGGGTTCAAGTCCCACTCCAGGGACTTGAGCACATAAATCCAGGCTGACACTCCAGTGCAGTGCTGAGGGAGTGCTGCACTGTCGGAGGTGCCGTCTTTCGGATGAGACGTTAAACTGAGGCCCCGTCTGCTCTCTCAGGTGGACGTAAAAGATCCCATGGCACTATTTCGAAGAAGAGCAGGGGAATTATCCCTGGGGTCTTGGCCAATATTTATCCCTCAACCACCGTAACAAAAGCAGATTATCTGGTCATTAACACATTGCTATTTGAGGGACCTTGCTGTCTGCAAATTGGCTGCTGCATTTCCCACATTACAACAGTGACTACACTCCAAATAGTACTTCATTGGCAGTAAAGTGCTTTGAGATGTCTGGTGGTCGTGAAAGGTGCTATATAAATGCAAGTCTTTCTTTTTTTTTAATAAAACACTGGTTCGGCCTCAACTGAAGTATTGTGTCCAATTCTGGGCACTGCACTTTAGGAAGGATGTGAAAGCCTGAGAGAGGGTGCAGAAAAAATTTACGAGAATGGTTCCAGGGATGAGGGACTTCAGTTATATGGATAGACTGGAGAAGCTGGGGTTGTTCTCCTTGGAGCAGAGAAGGTTAAGAGGAGATTTGATAGAGGTGTTAAAAATCATGAGGGGTCCAGACAGAGTAGATAGAGAGAAACTGTTCCCATTGGTGGAAGGGTCGAGAACCAGAGGACACACACGTTAGTGATTAGCAAAAGAACCAAAGATGACATGAGGAAAAAGTTTTTTTACGCAGCGAGTGGTTAGGATCTGGAATGCACTGCCTGAGAGGGTGATGGAGGCAGATTCAATCATGGCTTTCAAAAGAGAGTTGGATAAGTACCTGAAGAAAATAAATTTGCAGAGCTACAGGGAAAGGGCGGGGGAGTGGGACTAGCTGAAGCACTCTTGCAGAGAGTTGGCACAGGCTCGACGGGCCGAATGGCCTCCCTCTGTGCTGTAACCATTCTATGATTCTATAACTAAAGTCCCTCATCTCTGGTAACATTCTGGTAAATCTTCTCTGCAGATCAAGCACATAATGCCAGACTTCAAACTATCAGAGCTTTACAGACATCAACTACAAACATGGTTAAACAGGATTAGGTATGAAAACAAAACTGAGCAGTTACTGACAAAATGTGACTGTGCAGAGGACTGATAACGAATAGAAAGAGGAATAGTCACCACGATGTGGGAAGATTGAAGCTAGGTCAAAGCCCAGGGAGGTGAGAGATGAGCACTTATCTTAGACCCACGAATCAAAATGAGACTTAAAGGGCCATCTCATGAACCACTTGGCCAGGATTCAGTAAGCGAAGAATCAAAACAATACCCCCAGGAAAAGATTAACTTGTTTCAGCTGGAGACAGAACTTAATTCTCTCTGTTGCAGGTAGAGAGCTCAGGTACCTCCGCAACACACCAAAGGAATGCGATGTAGCCTCAAGCTGATTACAAAATGAGATCAATGAGATGGTCAAGAGAACAATCCAAAGGGGTTTCAACAAGGGCTGCCAACCCTCCGGGATTACCCTGGAGTCTCCAGGAATTAAAGGCTAATCTCCCGGACAACCCAGGAGAAAAATCATAAAGGCATTAAAAATCGTGGGTTATAAAATTTTCTTTGCACATTTTTGTTTATTAGTACTAAAAATATCAGACATGGAAATAAAGGCTGTTTGACTGACGGTGAAGAATCATCCAATCAGGTAATAAAGAGTCTGTTCGCTTTCCGATTGGCGGGGGAAGGCGGTGCACCTCCAGGACGGACGTGTCGGGCGACCAATGGCAGGAGCGTGGGGACGGGGCGGTGGGAGGCGGGAGGTCATGTGATGACTCCTCCAGGAATACGTCCAACCAGAGTTGGCAACACTGGTTTCAACTGAGAGACAGTGAAGAGGACTGGGATCAGCCAGGAAACCCCTGATGGTCTTGATCTCTACTAGAATCACAGCCCAGAAATCCTGGATATTAGATAAGGCCTAAAACATCTGGCAGAGAATCACCTCCTCTGCACCTCTCCAGCACGCTGGTGAAAAGTCCAGGTGCAAACAGTATAGTTGTATAAGTGGGACATAGCTGTGTAAGCTGCCTCTTGCACAACCAAGTACGAACACAGATCTTAGACACTGCCAAGCAAATATTTTTCTACTCCTCCCCTTTTAACTGTTAACATAAGTTTAACTATGATGAAACATCCTTGACCATTTCGGTCAACAATATCAGGAGCAGCACTGGGACAGTGGCTGCATTTTTTAGCAGTAACAATTAGAAATTAAATAGTTGAAGAATTAATCATTAAATGATTTTCAGTGAGGGTGTGAAATCTCTCTCCTTCGGTCAGATAAAGGAAAAGAAAAACTTGCATTTCTATAGCGCCTTTCACAAACTCAGGATGTCCCAAAGCGCTTTGCAGCAAATTAATTACTTTTGAAGTGTTGTCGCTGTTGTAATGTAGGAAACGCGGCAGCCAATTTGCGCACAGCAAGCTCCCACAAACAACGTTGGTTAAGGGATAAAAATTGGCTAGGACACCGAGGAGAACTACCCTCTTCTTCTTCAAAATAGTGCCATGGGCTCTTTTCTGTCCACCTGAGAGGGCAGACAGGGTCTCGGTTTAACATCTTATCCATAAGACGGCACCTCCGACAGTGCAGCACTCCTTCAGTACTACACTGGGGGTGTCAGCCTAGATTATGGCCTCAAGTCTCTGGAGTGGGGTTCGAACCCAGGACCTTCTGACAAAGGCGAGAGTGCTGCCTCTGAGCCACAGCTGACACCTGTAAGGGTGGGGGTAAGGGAATAAAACAAAGCAAAAATTAAAAGGGAAACAAAACTGTGCTTTTACCTTTCTTATCGCCAGACTCCCATCTCCTGATTGCACAGATGTTATGATATATGGAGGGCAGATCACAGATTAGTTCTATGTTCACTCTGCGAGTCTCCAGCAATTCTCGGCTTTCCAGGAAGCTGTGCAATCGCTCACACTGGTTTCCGAGCGGGCAGGCATCGAGAACAAACTGGAGGCAGAGGTGAAGCTTTTTGCAAGACTGCTTGAAGCTGCAAGAGCCATAGGGACCATTCCCCTTGTTGTAAAAGGTACAAACCTGAAAAAGAGAAGATCGTTTGTAATCTCATCTCCTGTTTATTTGTTACCTTCCTCTGTCTAGGTTTGACTTGTCTCCCTCCATGTACAATCCACTATTTTCTGGCTATGAGAGTGGACAGTTGTGAACTCTTGGGATTCTCAAAGAGAGTCCTAACATAGCAGCGAGTCTAAAGGAAGCACTGAATTATTTCCTCTGCCTTCTCTGTTGGAAAGTGCCTACTCAGCACCCCCTCCACCCCAGTGATATGAACAATGACGGACAAGAAAAGACCCTCTGGCCCACCCAGCCTGTCCCACACAACTGGAATACCTTGTGTATCACAGTATATACTCTCCACCCCACCCGAAACCATGTGATATCCTGGGAGAGGCGAAAAACCAGATAGAAACCCATACAATCAACGGATTGGACCACCAAATTGTCCCAATTATTTTATGTTGCAAGCCTGCAACATAGTCCAATCCATGAAGTGTTGCAAATAAATCTGCATCGAGCAGCGCTGCTTTACTTAATGCTTCAGTACCCTTTCCAACTAGGCCTCAAATGAGGACGTTTACTTTTCAAATGTTCTGCCCCTTTAAGAATAAGCTGCACTGCTGGATGTAGCCTAGGTGTTGGTGGGGACACTAGAATTGGCCTCAGTTCCTCTGAAAATGAGAAGAGGTGGAGAAACAAACATTATTAGCCAACTTTTTGCACACTTAATCGTTATGCTGTAATGACTAGAATCACAGAATCATACAGCACAGAAAGAGGCCATTCGGCCCGTCGTGCCTGTGCCAGCTCTTTGAACGAGCTCTCCAGTGAGTCCCACTCCCCTGATCTTTACCCAAATTTTTCCTTTTCACATATTTATCCAATTCCCTTTTGAAAGTTATTATTCAATCTGCTTCCACCACCCTTTCAGGCAGTGAATTCCACATCATAACAACTCGCTGCATAAAAAAATTCTCCTCGTCTCCCCCTTGGCTCTTTTGCCAATTACTTTAAATCTGTGTCCTCTGGTTACCAACCCTCCTGCCAGTGGAAACAGTTTCTCCTTAGTTACTCAATTAAAATCGTTCCTGATTTTGAACACCTCTATCAAATCTCTCCTTAACCTTCTCTGCTCTAAGGAGAATAATCCCAGCTTCTCCTGTCTCTCCACGTAACTGAAGTCCCTCATCCCTGGTACCATTCGAGTGAATCTTTTCTGCACCCTCTGAGGCCTTGACATCCTTCCTAAAGTACGGTGCCCAGAATTGGCCACAATACTCCGGCTGAGGCCTAACCAGTGATTTGTAAACTTTAATCCTTTCTGTGTGAAGAGGAATTTCCTGGCATCAGTCCTAAATTAGGCTATCCCTCATTTGAACCTTGACCTACTGTCGTGGTTAAATTTGAAGCAACGTTCCTGATTTATCTTTTCTATCCTGATTATTTTCCTTGAAGAGGTCCCCTCTCAGCCTCCTTCTTTCGAATCCTACCTGGGGTAGCAGGGTGGGATCATTCTGCAGCAGAAGTTGACGCAGTTCTTCGATGTTCAGATTGTGAAGCCCATTAGCACTCAAGATGGCATCATTGTAAGGGGACTGGATGTCATGAGAATATGCGCAGGGTTTTCTGAAAGAAACAAAGGACGTTCAGGAAACTTTTAGATCTTAGCTGGTTTAATAATCACCCTGCTGTTTGTAATGCGAAATGGGGTAACAGTTAAGGGGTAAAAATTGAGTCGCGCCCCATTTGGGGCGCTAACCTCGCCGGGGCGCGACTTTTAGCGCCCTGAAAAAATTAGCGGCCCCGCGCCGGAACTTCAGTGGTTGCGCCCCAAGAGGGAAGCGGGGCGCAACTGGAAGCACCCCGCATCCCTCTTGGGGCGCTGCGAGTGAATATCCTGGCGCTACGTGCCGCAGCGCCATGCGCTGCGGCACGTCGCGCCACGGTATTGCAGGCCTTCCTCCCCTTCTTAAAGGGGAGGGACCCTGCGCAGCGCGAACCGGGGCCCAGCTGGGCTCCCAGGGATCGGGAGTGCCGGCAAAAGAGCCCGGCACTCAAGAGAAGTGCCGGGCTCTTGGAGCGCAGCCGGCACTTCACGGTGGGGGGGCTTCACGGGGGCCGGGGACAGCAACGGGGGCAGGTGCTGGCAGGCGGCCAGCAACAAAAATGGCCGCCTGCCACCTCCCCTTTAAATATCGCCGCCCCGGCCGCACGTACGCCTACCTGAACCCGTCGGACATAGCGTCTGGCGGTAAATCAGGGGGCGCGACTGAAGATCGCGGCTGGAGCGCAAGCGGGGTGCTGCGCACGGCGATGACGTCATCGCCGGCGGCGCAGCGCCACAGGGCGCTACCGGCTGGCGCCGCCGCTAACCTCCCTCTGAATTTTACGGGAGGCGTGGGCGGCGCTGCGCCCGGGCGTTAGCTGCTTTACGCCCCATTAGCGCCCTCTTAAGGCGCTAACGGGAGGCGCAAGCAGCTGAATTTTTCCCCCTTAGAGTCTTATAACACCCCCCCATCTATCACACTGTAGTAGAAGCTGCACTCTAACCTCTGTCTGATACCTGTTTTTTTCTGTCTCCCTCCCTGGTCACTTCTCTCAGGAGCGTTATAGGCAAAATTTGACACCGAGCTCCAGGTCTCAGCGCAGCCTTGTTCCAGACATGGAGGCAAGAGCTGAATGCCAGAGGAGAGGTGAGAGTAGCTGCCCTCGACATCATGGCAGCATTTGACCCGAGTGTAACACCAAGGAGCCTTGGAAAAACTGAAGTCAATGGTTGGGGGCGTTAAAGAGAAAAGCCTCCAATAGCTGGAGTCATACCTGATGCAAAGGAAGAGGTTGTGGTTCGCAAAGGCTGACCATCACAGCCCCAAGAGTTCCTCAGGAACACATCCTCAGCCCAACCATCTTCAGATGCTTCATGAAAGACCTTCCCTTTGTCATGAGGTCAGGAATGTGGCTGTTCACTGATGATGTCGATGCCAGCCTACAGTAGAACCTGGATAATATCTAGACTTGGGCTGATAAGTGGCAGGTATCATTTGCACTACGTAAGTGCCAAGGAATGACCACCTTGAATGAGAAAGCCCAACCAACTCCCAATAGTTTTTAATGGTACCACCATGGCTAAGTCCCGGAATACTTATCACTTGCCTGGATGGGTGCAACTGAAGCAACACTCAAGTTCAACACCATCCTGGACAGAGCAGTCACTTGATTGATGCTCTACCACTCGACTCAATGTCCACCCCTCTACCACCAACGCAGTGTGCCTGCAGTAATTATGAACTACAGGATGCACTGCAGCAACTCAGTGAGGTTACTTGGGCAGCACCTCCCTCTCCTGCGATTTCCACCTCTGCCTCAGCTCATCTGCCGCTGTAACCCCCATCCATGCCTTTGTTATCTCCAGACTCGGCTATTCCAACGCACTCCTGGCCGGCCTCCCACCTTCCACCCTCCGTAAACTTCAGCTGATCCAAAACTCTGCTGCCCGTGTCCTAACTCGCAGCAAGTCCCGTTCACCCATCACCCCCTGTGCTCACTGACCTACACTGGCTCCCGGTCCAGCAACGCCACAAATTAAAGATTGTCAATCTCGTGATCAAATCCCTCCAGGGCCTCGCTTCCCCCCCCACCCCCCAACCTATCTCTGTAACCTCCTCCAGCCCCACATCCCTCTAAGAACCTTGTGTTCCTAAACTTTTGGCCTCTTGCGCATCCCCGATTTCTTTCACCCACCATTGGCGGCCGTGCCTTCAGCTGTCCGGGCCCTTAACACTGAAATTCCCTTCTGAAACATCTCCACCTATTTCTCCTCCTTTAAGACGCTCCTTATAACCTACCTCTTTGATCAAGCTATTGGTCACCTGTCCCAATATCTTTTTTATGTGGCTCGGTGTCAAATCTTGTCTCATTGCGCTCCTGTGAAGCACCTTGATACATTTTACTATGTTAAAGGCGCTGTATAAGTGCAAGTTGTTGTTGTCGCACCTGGAAGAACACGAATGTTGTGGTTAAAATGTCACCTCCAGGTTCCACTCCAAGCCACGTAGCACCCTGACTTGAACACTGAGGGATAGCCAATAAATGCCGGCCTTGCCCACATCCCAAGAACAAAAAGAAAAACCCCGCCCGATATCTGTGAATCAAGTTTCAGCAGATCAGGTATAGCCTGACCTTCTGGTGTACAGGAACCATGTTTAACCGGATAAACACTGGCAGCTGGCTCGCGGACTCTGGACTCTCGTACAAAAGACTGATAACAGCAACTCCCTGAAGGTCTCTGTAACATTGCGACTTACAGACCAGGCTTTGCTGTAGCTAACACGCCTTGGTACCATTGCTCTTGATCAAGAAGAGTTCACATAAAAACCCACTTACTTCGCTTTGGATGATCTACAGTCGTCGTAGATAAAGTGGTGGCACAAATGCAGCTGGCCACAGCCCTCGCAGTCCCTCTTCGAATAGTTTTTGCACAGTCTGACCAAGGTGACGGCGATGACGAGACTGTCTGGAGTCAGATTGGACCCCAGTGGTTCAGCTCCTGGTCGTTTCACCACAGCGAAGTGCTCAGTGTCGGACAGGACCCGGTTTAGGTCAGTTCCAGAGTCACTGAAATGGCTTGCAATTCTCCCCTGGATGGAGTTGTAATCCAGTGACCCCTGGTTGGCGCAGAGGGTCTTGAGGATGTATTCCGTGACAGTCAGCTGCGACATTTCTCCTCCTTCTGTTTTATTTTCCTCGTCTCCTTTTGAAAGCGAGGCGAGTTCAACAAAAAGATCTTGTGTGACTCAGAAAGGAAACTGAAACTGGGAGATTTATTGGCTAGCTGTTAACTACTGTGCCAAACCCAATGATCTTATGAGCTGGAAGGCTTTCACTTTAACCCTTCAGTTACTAAATTCCCTTTTATCAACTTTCCTCCTTAGTTCCTGAAGGTGTTGACTCTTGCTGGGGCACAGTGCAAAAAGTGCTAGGGGCCCTGTTACTTTGCCCAAATGGTCATTCTTCATATGCGAGCCTAGACTGTGAGTGTCGTCAGCTATTTAACCGTGGAGGTATCACAGCCAAGCTTGTTCTGGTCCTCACTTAGGAGACGTGTGCACATTCCACCAAGGGTCACTACATAGTAACCAGGAAAGGGAGCCCTGGCTTTTTTATTGATCTGTAGCGAAGGGGCTGATTGTAGCATCTTCACCACTGCCTCCTTTTGAGCAACCTCAGAGAACCAAGATTCAAACCTAGCACCGTCCAATCATGCTTCTTTACCTCCAGACTCAACTATTCCAATGCTCTCTTGGCCGGCCTCCCAGCTTCCACCCTCCGTAAACTTGAGCTCTGCTGCCCGTCTCCTAACTCGCACCAAGTCCCGTTTACCCATCACCCCTGTGCTCGCTGACCTACATTGGCTCCCGGTCCAGCAATGCCTTAATTTAAAATTCTCATCCTTGTGTTCAAATCCCTCCGTGGCCTCACCCCATCCTATCTCTGTAGCCTCCTCTGGCCATACAACCAACGTTCCCTCTAAGCTGCGCAGCCGTGTGGCCGGGCAGTTGTCTGCTCGGGACCGGATTTTCAAATGTGAAATTTTGCGCATGTGCAAAACTTTGAATAGGCTGTGCAGCCCGTAAAGGGCCGCTCACCCCCCAAAAAATTAGAGGAATATTACCTACAACCCTCCGATAACTCTGCGTTCCTCCAATTCTGGCCTTTTGCGCATCCCCGATTTCCTTTGCTCCACCATTGGCGGCCGTGACTTCAGCTGCCAAGGGTCCAAGCTGTGAAATTCCCTCCCTAAACCTCTCCCCCTCTCTCCTCCTTTAAGACGCTCCTTAAAATCTACCTCTTTGACCAAGCTTTTGGTCACCTGCCCTAATTTCTTCTTTTGTGGCTCGGTGTCAAATTTTGTCTGATAACGCCATTGTGAAGCGCCTTGGGATGTTTTACTACCTGAAAGGTGCTATAGAAATGCTTCTTCTTCTTCTTGTCTTGTTCCATAACTGGATGGTAGTATTACAGGGCGTTTCCCTTAAGATATTCTTACAAAGTAGAACTGAAGCACAAAAATTGCCAACCAAGACACTAAGGGGGCGATTTTTCCAGCCCCGAGGAAACACGTTAGAGTACCTGCAATGTCAGGTCACTGAAAGTAGAAGGCAGTGTCAGGCTCAGCGTGAGGAAGGTAATAGGAACTCAGGGAGAGCTGACAAGGCTGAGGAGCAGTTAAACGATATAAAGGTGGCATACAGGGTAGCCAAAAACTGGGTACATGAAGAGGCCGATCACGGGCCTTGCAATGAAAAAATCCGTAAGTTGACCCGAGCATTATCCAGGGCCAGGGGTATGGTTTGTCTCATGGCACCAGGGGAAGTTGGGGTAGACTGGAATGAGGAGGAAAAGGAGCCCGATGATGGGATCCAGTATAGAGAGGTTCGACCGGCTCCCGAAGCACAGGGACCACCGGGACCGATGTGTCCCCTGCGACAGCAAAAGTTCGGTCCACCCCCTCAAGGCAGTGGTCAGGGGCCATTGCAGAGTGATTATGTGCTTCTCTATACGTCCCTTCAGTTGCAGGAAATGCTGGCCAGTGTGCCGAAACTGAAGCACGGAGGGGATGCCTCTGTTCATTTTGCCAATGTAGAGCAGATAGGAGGGATCAATAAGTGTGATGACGACGAACGAAAAAAGCTGATTCTGTTCTCTCTAGATGGGAAGCTGTACCAGGGTTTGTCGGCAGCCACTAAGTTAGGAGGGGGTACCCTGGATGGGGTAAAGGACAAAATTTTAATGGCGCTGGGACATAGCCAGGGCAGCCCGTTCTTGCAGGTCGAGCAGACCAGACAGCTGGCTGGCGAGGCACTGGATGCATTCGCAGACAGGTTGTGGCCCGTGTATCTGAAAGCGACGGGGGGAAATCTAGCCCGAGCACAGTTGTTAGGGGCTCCCAGGAATCATTGGTTAAGGACCCTAGTGGCTAACAGCCTGCCACAGATCAGGGATAGGGTGGAATCATGGTCCGACTCCGAGGATGTTAATAATACAGAGCCAGGCGTGTTAAGGAAACTGACTCTGGCTTTTAAATCCGACCGAGGGGAGGAGAATAAACAAAAGGGAAAAGTACACGAGATGAAGGGAAGTGTGGATGGTAGAAAAGAATGGAAGCAGGAGGGGGGTAAGGTGGGCAGATCCCAGGCGTGCTTTAACTGTGGGAGAATGGGACACTGGAACAGGGAGTGCAAGTTCCCAAAAAGGGAAAAACCAGGATACGGGGGTCCCTCAGGGTCAAAACCACGGATAGTAGAGGCAGAGAAGGAGAGGGTAGAAGACCCGGTGGAACTTCTAGTGACCGTGTTACGGCAGGTTATGGGCAAAGACCAGGGAAAGCTGGACGCTGCCGTATGCAGTGCCCCCACTTCTCCCATGACCAGGATGCACCCAGCCCGAGTACCTGAGCCCACTCACCTACGATGAGTGGGGCAGACCTTGTGTAGAGATCAGGGTAGAGGCTGTTTGGGGAAAGTATCTAGTGGACACCGGAGCTTCCAGTACGGTGGTTCACTCACCAAACCCGACCACTTCTCCATGGTCGAGCAGGGTCCTGTTTAAGTTAGTGAGTTTTACAGGGAACGAGCAGGCTGGGGAGGTATCGAAACCTTTGTCTATAGGGTTAGGACTCCTTGTCACTAAGTGGGAATGCATACTGATGCAATGGGATCAGCCCGGCGCGAGGGTCCTCGGAGCTGATTTTATGCTGGCCCACTATGTGATCATGGATATGAGAAACCATTGTCTATGGGGGCGGTTGGTTCAGATAAACCTGAGCAAGTTCTAGTTATCTCCAAGGCGGAGAAAGTGAAAGGTAGTGCCTGTACTATGAAACCGAAGGGTGGCTATGACTTGGAACAATTGGTCCGTAGCACCCCGGAAAGGTATCGGGGGTATGTGAAAAATAATCTCGCAGTGTTTGCCACTCACCGACATGACTGCGGAAGGGTAACGGGGGTAGAGGTGGAGGTACACGGGGACCCAATGTTGTGACCTCAGAAACAGTATAGTTTTCCCCGGAAGGCAGAGAAGGACATGGAAACTGCACTGACCTCCCTCGTGGAACAAGGGGTACTGAGGCCGATAGCGACCCACGTAAATTCACCCCTATGGCCAGTTAAGAAGCCCGATCAGTCATGGAGAGCCACGGTAGACTACTGGGTTCTCAATAAAGGTATTCCAGCATGCGTGCCCACAGTAGCAGCAGTAGCCGATCTAATAGGGAATATCCCTGCAACGACGTTCACTGTATTGTACATAGCTAACAGGTTCTGGTCTATCCCAGTAAGATGGGAGGATCAGTATAAATTTGCCTTTACATTCAAAGGGCAACAGTATACGTGGACGTGCCTCCCGCAAGGGTTTCATAACAGTCCCTCGATTTTCCATCCGTGTATGGCTAATGCTTTAAAGAATTTCAGTCAGCCTAGCCAGTTGATCCAGTACGTGGATGACCTATTATTATTCTCAGAAAGTGCAGAGGACCACGGGCCACTACTGGACGAGCTACTAAAGCTGTTGGGGGAGGCAGGATTTAAGGCAAACCCCAAGAAAGCTCAAATAGGACATGAGGAGGTGAAATTCTTAGGATTTACAATTAGGGCAGGGGAAAGGGCTATAGACGAGGCAAAGAGGAGGGTAGTACAGGAACTACCTGCTCCAAAGAGTGTAACTGTGGTGAGATCTTTTCTTGGTATGACAGGGTATTGCAGGGATTTTATTGAAGGCTATTCAGCCACGGCAGCCCCTTTGCTTAGACTCCTTAGGAAAGGAGTAGGATGGGAATGGGATGAGAGTTGTAAGGAGGCATTTACTCGCCTAAAGGAAAATTTACAAACTGCACCCACACTAGGAGCAATAAACGGGAACGAAGATTTTTATCTGGAGGTAGCAGCTACTGGGGATAGTTTGAGTGCAGTGTTGCTCCAAGAACGGCATGACAAGTTGAGGCCAGTGGCTTATGCCTCCCGAGTCCTGACAGATGTAGAGAGGGGTTACTCGAACTGTGAAAGACACCTTTTGGCGAGCTATTGGGCCGTCAAACGTTTCCAATTATTTATGGGGTCATCTTTAATAACCTTACTGACATGTCTTACCCTGACACAGATGCTATTGGATGGGAGGATAAAAGATGGGACAGTGAGTAGCAGTCGTATTGCCCGCTGGACATTGCTACTCTCCCAGATGAACCTGAGGGTGGAAAGATTGGCGGAACCTAAGCTGGCCTTGAACATGATTTATCCAGGGACAAAACACGTGTGCACGGTAGAAGGGGTATGGGATGTAGACGTAGGATTCCGGGCCAGGCAGCATCCGACAGGGAGAGATATATATGTGGATGGGTTCAGCTCAGTGACAAACGGAGAGCGTAGGACAGGGTGTGGAATTTATGACCCAGGGACTGGGATAGAGAAAGCCATCAAACTCCCCAGCACACTGAGCGCACAGGAGGCCGAGCTGGCGGCTGTAGCTTATGTGGTCACGCATCCCGAGGAATTCCCAAGCCCCTACACAATATGCTCAGACTCGATGTTCACGTGCAATTCTTGCACTGAATATCTGGCAATATGGGCTAGACGAGGATTCAAGTCCACCGACGGGAAACCGTTAGTAATCGCCCCACTGCTGAACACAATCCTGGGCGTTACGGGCAACAAAGGGGAGTATTACATTCAAAAAGTAAAGGCGCACTCAAAAACCGAGCCTAAATGGAAAGGTAACCAGAAGGCCGACGAGTTGGCAAAAAAGGGGGCCGGAGAGGGAATACTTTGGGAACCGTACCGATCTGGACAGATCGCGGCCATAAGGGATATGGAGGGCCCACAGGAGGTGAAGTTGCCCCCAGACCTGACCCAGGTTCAAGCACAAGATACGGTTTTAAAAACCGTGATTAAGAAAAGGGTAGATGGGGAACCAATTGAGGGTCCTTTTGGAGCAGCAGATATAGTGGTCAAAGAGGGGATGCTGTTTAAAGGGGAAAGGTGGATCGTGCTCACACAGTACCGGGAGGAATTTATGCAGCTAGCTCATGGGGGTCCGGGAGCTGGACATCCAGGGCCGGAAACTACCTGGAAGAAAGTGGAGGAGGTGGGTTGGTGGCCTCCTCTCAGGGAAGAGGTGAAGGAATATTGCAGTGAGTGCCTAGTGTGCGCTGCGAATAATCCAGACCCCCACCGTAGAAAGACACCATTGGGACACGTTAGGAGGGTAGAGGGACCATGGCGTTCTATACAAATAGACTTCATTAGGCCCCTGCCCACCACAAAAGCAGGCAACAAGTATTGTCTGGTGTTGGTGGACGTTTTCTCCAAGTTGGTTGAGGCCTTCCCTTGTCGAACAGCCACAGCGTTAAACACAGCTAAGATCCTAGTAAGGGATGTGTTCTCCCGATGGGGATTGCCCCAGGTAGTGGAATCAGATCAGGGGAGCCATTTCACAGGACAAGTCATGCAGACCACCCTGAAACTTTTAGGGATACAGGGAAAATGGCATGTGGCCCACAACCCCCAATCATCAGGAATAGTGGAAAGGATGAACCGGACCTTAAAGGAAAGGCTTAGGAAGGAGATAGGGTGGTACCCAAAGAAATGGGACGAGGTCCTGCCTCTAGTTCTCATGAATATCAGGGCCAGCCTCTCCAAAAGCGCAGGACACTCTCCGTATGAGCTGATGACCGGTAGGGCGATGAGGACCCCGACTCATGTGTTGGTACCGGTCCTGACCGAAGCTCAAACGAGGGAGGTCAACCGGGACAGGTTCGTAAAAGACCTGTATGAGAGCTTGAGGAAAGTACAATGGGAAGCTGCAAATAACATGGGAAGCCAGCACCAGAAGAATAGAATGCTGTTAGAGCCACAGCAAGTACAGGAGTGGAAGGTAGGGGACCAGGTTATGGTGAGAAATTATGCCCGGGTCGGAGCTTTCGAGCCACTGTACATGGGGCCGTACAGTGTAGTGGACAAGGCAAGCCCTATGGTTTACGCAGTGCAGCTGCCAAAACGAACAAAGTGGTTCCACATCAATCAATGTAAATGCTATGACCCCGGGAAGAGGGGAATAAAACAAACCAGAGCCCAGGGAACGATCATGAGTTTGACCAATGTAAGTTTTTCTCCCATGTTGTGGGATGATGACGAAAACCCAGAGAGCGAAGCGCTGAGAAGGAGTAGTCGAACACCCCGACCTAGGGTGCCTTGGACACCTCCTCGCACACCGACCCCGAGCCGCAAGAGGTCCCAACCGGACAGTAAGGAAAAAGGGACGTGGTGATTGCAGCAATCACAGCATGTATAATATGTATATAACCTAAGTTTGACTTGTGGAGGGAAGATCTCTCACACAGCGTTGCTATTAATCTTTTCTTTTATTTGCAGAGGCGAGTCGAACGGAGGACGCAGGATGGAATGCACTCTGTGGCTGGGCCTGTTGGTAATCCTGATCAGATCAGGACAGATGGAGCGAGGTGACATCGAGATGTCGTTTACTTACGGGTGTATGGGAGGAGCCAGGCCCACCGTAACACACGGAGGTAGAGCACGGGGCACTGACGGGATAACTACATACTTCCATGAGGGAGTATAGCCGGGTTGGTTGGGGTCAAATTCCACTAAATATTCCAATTACACTGGTTACAAATTCGGTGAAGCATCAGTGCCCCGCCCCAAATTAAATATCACCACCAAAAAGGTACTGGTGAACAAGGGAAGGCAAGTGTGCCTAGAATGCTGGGGAAGTATCTCCGTGGGATGGTGGTGGTGGCTAGGGAAAACAGACAAGGCAAAGGGTAATGAATCCACGGATTGGGAAAGATTGGGGAACGACTCGTACAGATCGATTGTGGGGACAAAGGGGGGTGAAATTATGTTGGGACAAGTGGTGGAAGGAGGAACAAGGGGTTTATGTGTGTGTGGGAGGATCGGAACGTAAATGCCAGAAGTGGGTATCCATCGCTTTTAAACAGCAATGGCAAGATTTCGGGTCTGGAATAGGCTGGACTCAGAGTTTCGATTCGTGTGTGGTCCCAGATCCTCCAAACGCAGTCAATGCTACCGAACTAGTAGCGCACGATAAGAAGCCCCTACCATCAGCCCCAAAGACACGGGATAAAGAGGTTAAGTGCCCCATAATGACACCCGGACCTAGGAATGGGTTAGTACTGATTCCAACAGGGAAGGTGTTGTACCATGATGTGCATTACGAGGTAGCATCTGTCATCCTTAATTTGACAAAGGTACAGCTACCCCGGTGGTGCCCAGCTGAAATGGAAAAATTGTACGAGAAACTATTAAAAGAAATGTTCCGGCAATTCTATGTGTTGAACGATGGGGAAGAAAGTCGGAAGGATTGGTATAAACGAGCTGACAACAGTCACACCGGTTTGGGGAGATGGAAGAGGGGATTGATCAATGACGCGGCCACGGTGTTTAATACGGGGACGTCACTGGTCAATAGTATAGATGATGCCCAGCTGCAAACGCAGGTCAATACCTTACGGGATCAGCTAAAGAGGATACTGGGGGAGGGTAATGAGATTGAGGGACAGGAATTACAAGAAGACCAAGTAATGACCATTCACCTAAAAGAATTGATAGCTGAGCTGGAAACTCACGCCCAGACCATAAACAACTTAATAAAGGAGGACCGGAACGCGTCGGACCGGGCCGCGCAAAATGCTGCGTGTGTTATGTACGGTGCCTGGTTATTAAACGAGGGGCGTAGTAATTTAGAGGATTTAGAGGAAGGTCGCGTACCATCATGGATTGACAACAGACACCTAAGAGCCTTGAGCACTTATGACAATCTCATGAACCCGTGCCAGCTACGGTTGGCCTCCAAAGTGTACCCAGTCCCAATCGTTTGTGATCAATACAACCAAACCATAATGGGAATAGTTCTCAGGATGCCAGTGATGGGTCAGTCACAACGGCCAGTGCCGGTATATCGGATGGAAAATATTGGTGTTATCCGAAATGGGGTATATGTGCAGCATCATGGGGCGCCTCCGTATGTGGTTAAGTGGAGGAACTCCATAACCAGCACGGATCTGAAGGGATGTCAGGAAAGGGGGGCACATGTAGTGTTGTGCCCACATCACCTGAATGTGTTTGACCGACCGGTATGTGGTTTTGAATCTGAAAGCGCACAACCGATCAACTGTACCATGGCGGTGATGGCTCAGAGGCATGTCCCGCCCCAGCTTGCTTATGAGGGGAACGGAACCTACTGTGTCACCACCAGTGCGAATCAGTATAGGGTACACAATGATACCTGGTGTCCAATTTACAACTCGACCTTTTGTTTTAAACCCCTGATGGAGGTTCAAGTGGCACAGGAATGGATAATCCCTATTTCAGATCACACCTCAGTAAATCTCACAGTGGGCGGTATTTTACCAAACCTCCAAGATTATATATCACATTTTGGGTATGATATCCCGCCATTACCTGGGCACTTGACAAAACTGGTAAAGGAAGTGGAGCTTTCCCAGAAACATTACTACACTCTCCAGCAGGAAAACAGAGAAACGCGAGAGGAGATCAGGGAAATGACCACCCCAGCTTGGTGGGACATTGGGTTTAATATTGAAATTCCTCCCTGGATCAGAATTGTCTCACATGTATTGATAATTGTGCAATTAATTATGGTGTTGTATCTGTTCAGGTTATCATGTAAAACAAAACAAAGGGTAAAAAGGGAAAAACAGGAAAGACTGTATAAAGGGGATTTGGGATTATAGAATCAAATGTATAGACTGTGAAAAAAATGTGAGATTTGGCTGGGACCGACAATGCACCCTCCACGGCAGAAGAATGGATGGAAGTAATATCTCTAATGTAAGAGATATTAAAGGGGGAGATGTAGGATCCGTTCCTCCCCCGCCAATGGTAAAAATTGGACTATGAAATATAAAAACCCAGAACTGCAGAGCCAGCAAAAAGGGCTCGGCAATAAAGGGTTAATTCAAACATTGCAGCCGAAACTACGACTGGATCACAGACAATCTAAAATACGAATGCTTCTGAACAAGAACATTCGCATATTCATTTACCTTAAGGGGTTACATTGCCCACCTTAGACCATGGCCCCCGAATAACAAGTTTCAGTGCAGGCCTAGGCAATGGGCCGGGCCTCGAACCTTTTGAATACGAATGCTAACAGAAACCAACAACCTCGTATACGCAGTCACTTTGGAGGGATGCATTGTCAGAAAGATATCTCAAATCAATGGACAATTCACACATTTTGAAATGAATCGTACGCTCAGAAGGGGCCCAGAAATACTGCAAGTTGGTTTTGGTTTAAAGTAAGATCACTTCGAAGACAGTGTGTGGGAAGCCGACGGCAGAACAGCGAACAGAAAGATTCTGGCCTACAATCAACTCCAAGAGACAGCCGATCGGGAGTGGTGATTGTATGTTTCAGCCAAATCATAGAGGGGGCTTTTGTGATTGAGTCTGAGTGAGTTTGTGAGTTTCAGTCAGATCACAATAAGGGTTTTGTGATTGAGTCTGGGTAACTTTATATGTAACAGTCAAATCGCGGACGGGTTTAACTGTGTCATATTGTGTCGATGCAAATGACCCTTGTGCAGGGGTTTGTATTTTGGGGTTGTTAGCCTGATATAAATCGTAAGGATTTATACTGGGGAGGTAATTGTGTGTGTGTGTTCAATAAACGAAGGAATCAAAGGTTGAGCCAAAACCCTGTGCCGTGTGTATTCTGTTCTTATAAATCCTCACGTCCAAGAACTGTGTGTAATGGGGGACCGGTATCGGAGAAAGCCCCTTACAGCGGGAAAGGCGGGAAAATCAGAAAAACTAAGTGTGGGTTTGGAACCCGCCTCCATCCCGCCTCCGCGAAATTTTGCCGGTGCCGGTTTTGCAGGGTGGGAATCGGCCCCGCCTCCAGCAGGCCAGAGAGGTTGTTAAGAGCCTTAAATAGTAGTTAAGGGCCTCTATAATACTATTTTGAGAGGCCCTCGTTATTTTTCCACATTTCCAGCATGTTCCACGACCCTCCTAAACCACGCCAGCTAATCCTGGCGGGTTGACAAGTGGGTGGCCTCCTCACAGCTGCAGCGCCACCATTTAAACAGAGCTTTCATCAGGGATTAGTTACAGGTGGCAGAACTTTGCTTTCAAAGGTCTTTCAGCACTTTTAGCAGGCCCACTGAAGTCGAAGGTGCTGCAGCTTGAATCTATCAACTGTGAGATCCCCTTGGAAGACCCTCTCCCTGTTTGGAATGAGTGCTTTCCCAACGGAGGCATCTGCAAACAGCATGGGAACCATTCATTTCCTTTCACCATGAACCTCAGATTCAGATGTGGAGCATCCACTCCAGCAGCAGAACCAGGCAGCTCAGCAGCAACAGCAGCAGGAGCCCCAACCTCCTGCTCAGCCACCTGATGCTGCAAAGTGCAGAAGGTGCCAGCACATCAAGGCACCTCGCCACAGGAGATACCCCCAACAGAGGGTCTACAGATAGAGGATGAACTACCTCAACATGAGTGAGCAGCAGTGCCAAAGGAGGCTGAGACTTTCACGAGAGGTTGTCCGAGATATCTGCGCACTGCTGCACCAACACCTGCAGCCCAGAGGAACGGGTGGACAACCCTTACCAGTGGCTGTCAAAGTCATCACCGCACTCAACTTTTTTGCCTCAGGATCATCAGCAGACATCAGCGGCATCTCCAAGTCGGCCGCCCACAGTTGCATCATGCAGGTTACCGATGCCCTTTTCGCAAAGGCGCACAATTACATCCAGTTCTCAAGGGATCAAGCAAGTATAACCGCGCGTTCAGTTGGCTTTGCAAATATGGCAGGCTTGCCAATGGTGCAGGGCGTCATAGACTGCACACATGTGGCCCTTAGGGCACCCCATCACAACCCAGCTATCTTTGTCAACCGCAAGGGCTTCCACTCCCTCAACATACAGCTGGTGTGTAACCACAAGAAGGAGATTTTGCATGTTTGCGCCAAGTTCTGTGGTAGTTGCTATGACTTTTTCATCCTGCGGAACTCTAGTGTTCCTCCGCTTTTCAATCCACCAAACCAACTTAACGGATGGCTTCTTGGTGACAAAGGCTACCCCCTGAAGAAGTGGCTAATGACGCTGATCAGGAGGCCAGCTAACGAGGCTGAGGAGCGCTACAGCGCCAGCCACACTTTGACCAGGTCCATCATCGAGCAAACCATTGGGTTGTTGAAGATGTGCTTCCGATGCCTTGACCAATCAGGTGGAGCCCTGCAGTATACACCATACAGGGTCTCCAGAATGGTCGTGGTCTGCTGTGCACTGCACAACATCGCACAGCGTCATGGCTTGCAGCTTCCTGATGAGCAAATGGCTTAGTTCCAGGCCTCCTCAGATGAGGAGGAGGAGGAGGAGGATGAGGAGGCTGAGGAGGAGGAGGAGCAGGAGGAGGACCGAGCGCCGGTCTATCGCCCAGCAGCAGCGGCAGCACGCGAGCACATGGCTGCCCGTGATGCAAGGGATGAACTTATCCTGGCCAGATTTGCATAGGTTGCCCATGTTGGCACATGTCCTTGGCTCCATCTTAAGACATGATAGACAATGGACATGACTCTCTGGCTTCCTTTCACTCTGGCCACCAACCTGACAACGCAAGTGTCGCGGAGCCCGCAATGTGGAGCTGCCTAAGGCAAAAGAACAGATGCCATCACGCTAACATTTTGCCATCAAATCATTTTAATGCTTTCCAACAGGGATGGCATTTCATCAATACACAGAAACATTCACCCAATCTGCACACAGATCTGGAGGTTATATCCCTTGCCAGCTGGACCCACACAGCCTTGGTTTCTTTGGGAGGCCTCTTCCTCCCAGATGAGGGGAAGAGCACCTCCCTGCTAGCTCTCACCCCCTCACCCAACATTTGCAGCGCTTCATCCGAGAACCTTGGGAGGCCCTTGCCTTGGAATTGGACATAGTGGTTTCTCAAAATATGTCGCAGGTGGTGCAGCATCGACAGAAATCCAGTGGAATGATCCAAGGCAGCAAGCAGCCCTTAAATGAGGCTGGAAAAGTGATGTCAGCAGAGGCGAGTTTCAGTCCCAAATCACTAATTGACCAAGGGCAACCCACACCTCTGAAATCAACTAGCCAATCAGGGGAAAATCGCAATTTTTTCAAACCTATCAGTGGAGGCGGGTTTGGAACCCACCCAAACCGAAACCCGCCTCCAACCCGGCTCCAGTGGGAAAATCGCCCCCTTGGCAACAGATTGCAGAGCTATACTGAAAAATCACTTCGAGATCATGGAACTGAAACTGTATCCCGTCCAAAGGTGCATTCTTCATGTGTGAGCCGAGACAGTGCATGTTGGTACTGGGGGAGCATCACAGTCAATCTCGGTCCGGTCCTCACCTGGCACACACACCTGGCACTCGGTAACCAGCAGGTGCGTGTCGGATCTTTTGCCAGGCAACAAATTCAAGTGGGTTCAGTTCTGGTCACCGAGGAACAAGACAAAAGTAGGGGAACATCTAGGCAATAGTGACCATAATATAATATGCTTTAAGATAATAATTGAGAAAGACCTAATTATGGCAAAGACCAGGGTAATAGATTGGAGAAAAGCTGATTTTGAGGGGCTGAGAATAGAAAATAAAATGGACAAAAATATTGGCAAACAGTGACGTAGAACAGCAATAGGAAACATTTAAAACGGTGTTCAACAGAGCCCAGGAAAAATATATTCCGCTAAAAAACAAGAACAGGCTAAACACTAATGAGATCCCTTTGTTCCTCTACCCCACCTAGACTCGCACCCTCCAAGTAATAAGTGACCTCCCTATTCTTCTTACCAAAACAAATTACCTCACATTTATCTGTGTTGAACTTCATTTCCCAATTATATGCCCATTCTGCAAGTTTATTAATGTCCTCCTGTAATTTGTTGCAGTCCTCCTCAGTATTGACTATCCCCCCCAATTTGGTGTCATCCGCAAATTTAGAAATTGTATTTTTGATTCCAAAGTCTAAATCGTTAATGTAAATTGTGAACGACAGTGGAACACCACTACCCACCTTCTGCCACTGTGAATAGCTACCTTTTACCCCATCTCTCTGTTTTCTGTCTTGAAGCCAGCTAGCTATCCATTCTGCTACTTGTCCCCTGACTCCGCATTCTCTGACCTTGTTCATCAGTCTATTATGGGCTACCTTATCGAAGGCTTTTTGAAAATCTAGATAAATTACATCTACTGCATTACCATTGTCTACTCTCTCTGTTACCTCTTCAAAAAATTCAATGAGGTTGGTAAAGCAAGACTTTCCCTTTTGAAATCCATGCTGACTATTCATTATTATATTTTTGGTTTCTAGATGTTCTTCTATTTTCTCCTTTAGTAGGGATTCCATTGTTTTTCCAACCATCGATGTTAAGCTGACTGGTCTATAATTCCCTGGACATGTTCTAGCCCCCTTCTTAAATATAGGTATTACATTAGCTATCCGCCAGTCTTCTGGCACTACACCTTTTTGTAATGAATTATTAAATGTTTAGTAATGCCTCTGCTATCTCTTCTCTAGATTCTTTTAAAATACGTGGATGCAATCCATCCAGACCAGGGGTTTTATCCTCTGAGTTTATTTAATATATCCCCTCTTTTTATTTTAAATGCGCTTATCTCATTACTAATCTCATCATCCAATGTCATGTCCACCTGTTCTATCTCCCTGGTAAATACTGAAGCAAAATAATTATTTAATATTTCTGCCATCTCTCTATCATTACCTGTGGTATTATCTTGTCTATCTCTTAATAGCCCTATTCCCATCCCAACCTTCCTTTTTTATTGATGTGCCTGTAAAATATTTTACTATTTTGTTTTATGTTCCTTGATAATTTAATTTCATAGTTCCTCTTTGCCTTCCTAATTGTTTTTTTGACTTCTTGTTACTTGCCACTGAGAAGCCCAAGCCTGAATGTCGTTCAGGTCTTGCTGCATGCGAGCACGGACTGCTTCATTATCTGAGGAGTTGCAAATGCAACTGAACACTGTGCAATCATCAGCGAACATCCCCATTTCTGACCTTATGTTGGAGTGAAGGTCATTGATGAAGCAGCTGAAGATGGTTGGGCCTAGGACACTGCCCTGAGGAACTCCTGCAGCGATGTCCTTGGGCTGTGATGATTGACCTCCAACAACCATAACCATCTTCCTTTGTGCTCGGTATGACTCCAGCCAGTGGAGTTTTCACCCTGATTCCCAGTAACTCCAATTTTAATAGGGCTCCTTGATGCCACACTCGGTCAAATGCTGCCTTGATGTCAAGGGCAGTCACTCTCACCTCACCTCTGAAATTCAGCTCCTTTGTCCATGTCCGTGTCAGCCAGTGGCTCAGTTGGTAGCACCCTCGCCTCTGAGTCAGAAGGTCATGCGTTCAAGTTCCACTTGAGGTTTGGGCACAAAAATCTTGGCTGACACTCCAGTACAGTACTGAATGCTGCTTGATAGCATTGTCGATGACACCTTCCATCACTTTGCTGATGATTGAAAGTAGACTAATGGGGCGGTAATTGGCCGGATTTGATTTGTCCTGCTTTCTGTGGACAGGATATGCCTGGGCAATTTTCCACATTGTCGGGTAGATGCCAGTGTTGTAGCTGGAACAGCTTGGCTAGAGACGCAGCTAGTTCTGGAGCACAAGTCTTCAGCACGACAGCTTGGATGTTGTCAGGGCTCACAGCCTTTGCTGTATCCAGTGCGCTCAGCCGTTTCGTGATATCATGTGGAATTAATCAAATTATCTGAAGACTGGCTTTTGTGATGGTGGTACCTCAGGAGGAGGCTGAGATGGATCAGCCACTCGGCACTTCTGGCTGAAGATGGTTTCGAACGCTTCAGCCTTGTCTTTTGTACTCAGATGCTGGGCTCCTCCATGATTGAGGATGGGGATGTTCATGTTAGTTGTTTAATTGTCCGTAGTCCTATGTTGTAGCTTCACCAGGTTGGCACCTGATTTTCAGGTATGCCTGGTGCTGCTCTTCTGCACTCCTCATTGAACCAGGGTTGGTCCCCTGGCTTGATGGTAATGGTAGTGTGAGGGATATGCCAGGCCATGAGGTTACAGATAGTGGTGAATACAATTCTGCTGCTACTGATGGCCCACAGTACCTCATGGATGCCCAGTTTTGAGTTGCTAGATCTGTTCTGAATCTATCCCATTTAGCACGGTGGAGTGTGCCTCAGTGTGAAGGCAGGACTTCATCTTCACAAGGACTGTGCGGTGGTCACTTCTACCAATACGGTCATGGACAGATGCATTTGCGACAGGTAGATTGGTGAGAATGAGGTCAAGTAGGTTTTTCCCTCGTGTCGGTTCTCTCACCACCTGCTGCAGGCCCAGGCGGGCAGCTCCGTCCTTCAGGACTCAGCCAGCTCGATCAGTAGTGGTGCTACTGTACTGGTGGACACTGAATGTAAGATTTCCAAAATTTGCAGATCCCCAAAAATATATCGAAAGAAAAAATATTGGGCCGAAAATTGCGTACTCTCGCGTATTCCCACTCCAATTGCCGGTTTTCTGCATGCCCTGCGCATGCGCTGAAAACCGGCAATTGCTCTTCTGAAAAGGGGGCGGGGCCTGGGTGCATCGCGTGCGCGCTACAGGCTGCGCGCACGCTGTGCACTTCATGCTTTGGACGCGCAGGTAAGTAGGGAAGATTTTGGAAATGTAAAAAGGAGGAGTAAGACCCGCTTTTAAGAAGGTAAGTAGTGAATTAAGTATTTTTTTGAATTTTTTTTTACAGGTATATCTTTTTTATAGACTTTAAAGACAGGTAAGTTTATTTTTATAACTTTTTAAAAGATTTTAAATTTTTTCAAAAATTTAATTTATTTAAAATGGTTAATTTAATTAACTATACTTATTTTATTAATGTGATGGTTTTTTTTTTAATTTAATTGAGGTTTAGCTGTTATTTTGGGGGGGGTGTAAGATTCATAGATTTCACAGCCATGCTGTGAGACTTATGAATGGAAGATGGTGTGCTGCCATTGGCTCTAACTGAGTCACGTGATCCCACAGCTCGCACGAATTCACTACGCCACTGGGATACGCAAGCCCAGCACAGCTGATGTCTGGAACATCAAGTTCGTGCGAGCTGGATCTGAAAAAGCATAAGCGAGGTGAGACATCGCGGGGAAGGCTTACCCCCGCGGGAACAGAGCGAGATCAATTTCTGGGCCAAGGACTTTGGAACTTTAAAGGAAACATGTCTGGACATGTACGGCGGTGGATTGTCTGGGAATCCAAAGCCCAGCAAACATTAACATTTGGACAATAGGCCCTGGGAAAAGGCCGCCCCACCCAAAACACAGAGCCCATAGGAATGCTAGGCCCAGCAAGGAACCCAAAGCATGAGAACAATGCAAGCTTCCATGGAACAACAGCGCAACAGGATGTAAGCCATTTGATTTGGTTTAGCATAGTTGAAAGCCCATCAAAATTTAACAAGACAATGAACAGGCCTCACCTGAAAACTCACTGCATTACGAAACCAGTTTCTTGAGGAGTTTTGTTGGGGGGGGGGCGGGCGGAAAAGGACTATATCTGCAGCAGGACCCAAGAGCTCTCTCTCTTTCGACTCGCCGACTATGCTGGAACAACTCTCCCTCTCAGCACTGCCCAGAAGCCACATGGTAAAGGAAAACGTTCGATGACCAGAATCACCATTGACTTACCTGGCTGGATTTCGTACTGTGAATACCCCTGTTTGGTGAGCATTATCCCTGATCTCCTGAAACCGAAACCTAGCTAGAAGTGGGATTTTTGGGAGGGATAAAGGTTTTTTTTTTCTTGTATACTGTCATTTTTCCCTCGCCTGTAACCGTGTGTTCCCCAAACCTGTTTAAGTGTGAAGATGTTTAAGTTTGTTACCTTTTAATTTTAATAAAAGTTATAGTTCTTTTCATCGGAACCTGTTGTCTACTGCATCTTTATTCACAACCCCTAAATAAGTCCAAGTTTTGAACCTGGGGCGTGGGAGCGATTCGAACCGCTCACTGAGTCAGGGGAAAGGCTGACTCCTATCACAACCACTCCCTACAGAAGTCCCCCACCCAGATTATGTTCTACCCCCTTGCTACCCTCAGTGCTTCTTCAAAGTGGTGTTCAACATGGAGGAGTACTGATTCATCAGCTGAGGGAGGGCTATAGGTGGCAATCAGCAGGAGGTTTCCTTGCCTATGCTTGACCTGATGCCATGAGACTTCATGAGGTCTGGAGTCAATGTTGAGGACTCCCAGGGCCACTCCCTCCCGCCGGTACACCACTGTGCCGCCACCTCTGGTGGGTCTGTCCTGCCAGTGGGACAGGACATACCCAGGGATGGTGGTGGAGGAGTCTGGGATGTTGGCTGAAAGGTATGATTCTCTGAGTATGACTGTCAGGCTTTTGCTTGACCAGTCTGTGGGCCAGCTCTCTCAATTTTGGCACAAGTCCTCAGATGTTAGTGAGGAGGACTTTTCAGGGTCGACTGGGCTGGGTGTGCTTTTGTCTTGTCCAGTGCCTAGGTCAATGCCAGGTGGTCTGTCCGGTTTTCTTAGTACACTTCTTTGTAGCAGTTTGGTAGGCCATTTCAGAGCTTGGTATGAGTCAACCACATTGCAATGCGTCAGGAGTCTCATATAGGTCAGACCGGGTGAGGACGGCAGATTTCCTTCCCTAAAGGGCACTAGTGAATCAGATGAGTTTTTATGACAATCCAGTAAATTGATGGTCACCATTAGCTTTTTATTCCAGATTTATTTAATTAACTGAATGTAGAGACAGAGAGATGAGAGGAAAAGAGATATGGAGAGTGCACACGATGGGCTGAATAACCTACAAACTGCCTCAGTAGAAAACTATTACATGATGTAAAGGTTCAATGAGGCAATGAAAAGGCGTTAAAAGAATGGGAAAACATTTAAGAGGGTGAAAGATCTGGAGAGAGGCCTACACAAACAACCAGGCAAAAGCATGGGTAAAATTGAAGGAGGAAAAGCTGCAAATCCGGCAGGTCTGAAATGAAAATAGAAAATGCAGACAGAACAGTGGGCCTGGCAGAGTCGAGGAGAGAAAAAAACGAGACAATACCATGGGGGCGACACCCCGTTTCCCTCTCCCCCTTCATCACCAGCTGGAGAACAGGACAGGACCACATCATCACGACATTGCAGAATTGAGCAAGAGACAGAAGTGGTGATTGCTTTAAGAAACGGAGATTTGAAGGCCAATTCTGCGGTGGGGCACTCGGGATGCTGCCCCTTCTTCGGGAGCACGTCTGGCCCTCAGAATTGGGCAGGTAGCCCTTGGTGCTGACCTCCCAATTTCCCGTTCTTCTCCAACAGTCCACGGTACCACAACTCTGAAGCAGGAAGGATAGGATAATAGGGATACCATTTACTGCGTTGGCTATTGCCACCAGTCCGAAACCCCAACACTGACATAAAGAGAATGGTTCCCGCCTCCACCTGATTCTTATGGAACATAGCAAGATAGGAACAGGAGTATGCCAGTCAGCCCCTCAAGAAAGACTTGCATTTATGTAGCGCCTTTCATGACTTCATGCTGTCCCAAAGCACTTTACGGCCAATGAAGTGCTTTTGAAGTATAGTCACTGTTGCAACATGGGAAATGCAGCAGCCAATTTGCGCACAGCAAGCTTCCACAAACAGTAATGTGATAACCAGATAATCTAATTTTTTTTTTTTTAAAAGGGATGTTGATTCCATTGACTCAAGCTTGTTCCAGCAATCAATTAGATCATGGATGATCCATACCTCTACTTGCTTTTGCTCCATATCCCTTGATCCCCTTACCTAACAAAAATCCAGCTACCTCTAGTCTTAAAAATTTTAATTGACCCAGCATCCAGTCTTTTGGACGAGTTCCAGATTTCCAATACCCTTGTATGGAAAAAGTGCTTCTTGACTTCACTCCAGAATGGCCGAGCTCCCATCCAGCCACACCCTCTTTTCCAGCATCAGGTCTGCCTTGATCCCTCACTCTATTCAACATCTTTTCTCCCACCACTATCCCACATCTTTTCTCCCACCACTATCCCAGACTTGACTCCCTCTTGAATGAGGCCATGACCCTCCCTCTGTATCTCCACTGGAATTCTTCACCACGCAGCTCATCAACCATCACCGGCTCTCCCTGGGCAGCAATCTCAACTATCTTATACCACTCCCAGCACACATCTCACTCCTCGGGGATTAACCTCTTTAAATTGCACCCCATCCCTCTTACCTCTTCCACACACCCCTGACCCAGTCCATGGATTATTAATCATGCCGCTCCGTATTGCCCTCTAGAATACACACTTACTCAAGAACAAGCTCTTTGCAATTCAAACACATCATGAATGATATGTACCTTTTCATGGCAGCTAATAGAGGAGACAGGCGATAAGTGTTTAGTGATAGGTTGTATTTCAGCACATATCCAGTCATGTACCTTCCTTTATTATAACCAAACAGAACTACAAATAATTGGATTACATCAAGGTTTATTATTTTTTATAAAAAGAGGTTGCAATCATGTTACCGGTAATTACTGAACTAAAAAGTATACAGAGGAAATAGTCTGCAAATACATTTTTTTTTTGCAAGCAATAGTTAATTTAAGTAAATGTGGAACAAAAACCTACATTAAAGCATGAAGCAATGGGGAAGGAGGGTCTAGTCAGAAAGGATTGCAATTGGAAAAGAACTTCAGAATAATTCCTTAAAATTTAACATTCTAAGTGTTGTCTATGAGGCAGGACTGTAATATACAAATTTTACAAACAGGGTGTGATAGCAGGTTGCTTGTGGTTTACGTAGGTGGGTAACATGACACGGATAGCAGAGGGAGATGAGGAAACAATTAAAGTGTGCCCATTCCAGAGACTTCAGATGTTAGCCTAGAAAAGAGAAACAAAAAAAGTGATCAGTCACAGTTTTAAATGAGCTTCAATTACATAGAATTTACAGCACAGAAACAGGCCATTCGGCCCAACAGGTCTGTGCCGGTGATTATGTTCCACACGAGCCTCCTCCCAACTGACTTGATCTCAGCCTATCAGCATATCCTTCTATTCCTTTCTCCCTCATGTGTTTATCTAGCTTTCCCTTGGTGCATCTATGCTATTCCTTGTGGTAAATTCTAAATGAAACGGGCAAGAGAATATTGTGGTTAAAGCCACAGCATCCATTTCCTGACATTCAGCAGGCAATCTACAGCTACAATAACCCTACAGACCAATTGACTGTAAATCTGACAGATTTGGGAATGGTGATAGATCCTGTGTCTTTCAGCAAACTCCCCTTGGAGCAAAGTCTTTTGTTTGGTGAATATCCACCCATGTAGTTCAGAATAAGTTACTCTCACATACTGGTGCAAAATGAACTCAGGATTACACTTGGCTAATTGCCTGTTGAATACCTGCTCTACATTTATTTTTGTTCTCATCAAGCCATTAGATGACACTGCTTGTGGAGTGAAACGTTTGTTTCTCCACTCAGTTTTGGGGGACGGTAACCAAGTGAACTAGTGGACGAAAGTAACAATAACCTTCTTCAGGTTTAACAAGTGAGGAGAATGTGCTTTTCTGGTTTACCAATTCAGGAAGTGGGGAGTGCGTAGCTTATCCAAGTTAGAATTACTTCAAATGCTCTAATAGTTTTATCTTTGAAACAAACATTTGAAAAAGGAGCACTTTTCTCAGATTTCCCTTTCAGCTTCAGATATTATGCTTAGCTGAGAGTACAGGAAATCTAATCCCACACCTCCAAAACTCCTCTAAAGCTGGCTGCTAGGGAGTTGAGTCACTGGAGCTCGAGCATAATTCTGCTCCCCAACCCCATGGACAGAAGCAGCTAGTCTCATGTTATTCCCCTCCAAGACAGACATACGTTGGAAAATCAACAGGGACATCACCTCAACCATGATTTAATGGGTCATCAATAACCTGCGAGATATTGATCTGCTTAGGATCCTTGTGAATTGCTGCCCTCATCAAAATCTGTTGTTACTTACTGTTCCGCTAATTCACTTCCGAGAATTAGCGGTCAGCAGCGAAGCAAAGGTGTTCGCCACTGGCCCCTGAAGAAAGCTGCGCACAGCTTTCACGATCCCTGTGGTGAAAAGTTTCCCTTTTTCAATGCGTAAGGTATTGCAGCACTCTATAGTAGGGATTCCCTAGTGCGATCTGCTGTGACATCAATAAGCTGTCTACACAGCCAATCACAGTGCAGAATTCTCAGACGGGGAAGCAGGAAATGAGAACCTGCTTTTATCCCGACTTTTGAAAAATGCTGAGCGCGCAAAACAAAGATTGGGGTTCTCACATGGGGATAAGGTAGAACCTGAAATATCACGAACAAACTTTGAAAAAGTTTCTTAAAATTGTAATTTTTATCATAATGGAGAATCACCACAAAATTAAAATTAGTTTTTCAGGGCCATAACATTTGTTTAGGCTGCTAAAACCTGTTACACCCAAGCCAACAAGGCCCAACATTTAATGGAGTATTTAACAGCGATATTACCGTGGAAAAGCCCAAGCATTTGTCACTTTCACTGATTTCCGGCTATTGGGGGGGGGGGGGGGGGGGACTCTACAGCGCAGCCAGTGCCCGAGCAGTGAATGACTGACCACAGCTTCAGTAGCACATGCGCATCTAAATGCGGAAATCCTGAAGTTGAAGTTTCAGAGGAGTAACAACAGCGAATGCTGCTAGTTTGCCATTATTACCCACTGCAAATTCCAGCCCATTAATTTTAGCACATCAGACTGCTATTATGTTCTGCTGTTGCCATTTACAGCTCCTCCAGCACCATCTTGTTTTTTTACTTTTCCCATTACAACCCCTTTTACCTTGCACGATCATCTCTTTTGTCATTTAATCTCTCCTGCCTTCAACCCTCGCAGACCTTTCCTTTTGTTCTTTCCTCCCCTCCCCCCTTTCCCTGCCTCTGTACTTGCTTAAAAACTGTTACATCTCTAACTTCTTCCAGTTCTGACAAAAGGTCATCAACCTGAAACGTTAACTCTTTCTCTCTACTGATACTGCCTAACCTGCTGAATATTTCCAGTATTTTGTTTTTATTTCAGATTTCCAAATTCCACAGATTTGCTTTTGTGATATAATCGCCGCGACTGTTCTGTATAAAATCTGTATTAGATGACAACTAGTATGTTTTTACAACCTTTTCTATACATAGATCTCCATCCTCCCCTCCTACAAAAGCTTTGCAAGAATGATTGATCCAAAACCCCACAGCCTCCTTTAGCAGGAAGGATCAGCTGGTCTGATCTGATTACTCATCTGTCATTCGGTTACTGATAGGTACACCTACTGCAATATTCACATTGCTAGACTGCAAGACTCGCCCCACCAAACAGGTAAGCTCTGTGCCCAGACAACAAAAGCCATGATCATGCCTTTTAAACAACTGCGTGATTGAAAAGTAGATATTTATTGGTTGCAGCTGTTGCCCTGGAATCTACCTCCCAATGTAAATTGTACGGATTCCAGAGACAGGACAAATAGAACTGTAATGGCCTGTACAAGAGAAAGGCAACATACAATGGTGAACTGGAGCTTGGGTGTGAAACAGAGATTGAATAATGTCTACAGAGTATATTTTTGACCATGCATTTATATTCGACAGCTCCTTGAAGATTGTAAGTATCGATCTGCATTGGTCAGTCGCACAGTAGAATATTTTTGACAGCACATTAAGTCACTAGTAGAGCTGTGTGTTGGGGACAGCTGTATGGATTCAGTGAAGCTTGCACTCAAGGGCACCCGTGAAATTTATTGACGTCTCTTAAATCAATGCAAAACATTAAGATTCATGGGGTGCTCCAACTTCAGACTCATGTAAAGCATACAGCCAATACTGGAGTTTTTTTGGTCAGGTTTGGAAGCCAGTTTTGATAGCATCGTGTAGTCACAGGGAGAAAGGTCATTCTGCAGCAGCAGTTTTGCTATGGAATTTTTAATTTGCTAATAGCTTTTAAGGTGTAGCACACAAAATTAGTAATATTAGGATGTCACACTTATCTTCAGCTTGCTAATTATCCTGCAAGAAACAACCAAATAATGCCACTTCAGTTTTTTTTTTAAAAACAGTGCTGACTCTCACTGGGGTACTGTTCCACTGGGAAGCAGCAGCCCCTCTATTAGCTTGGCCGAGTAGCCTTTGCTCATGTGCAATCCTAGACAGTGAGTCGCTGGACTATTCAACAATGGAGAGCGTTACAGTTGAACCAATGCGATTTTCAGCCTACAACCACATGTGCAGTTTCCAGCAAAGGTCACTGGACGGACCTGGACTGTGAATAGCATACAAATTGTATAATGAACTCAGAGCTATCACTATTCTTTAGAGTCATAGAGTTATACAGCACAGAAAGAGGCCCTTCGGCCCATCGTGTCCGCGCCGGCCATCAAGCCCTGTCTATTCTAATCCCATTTTCCAGCACTTGGTCTGTAGCCTTGTATGCTATGGTGTTTCACGTGCTCATCTAAATGCTTCTTGAATGTTGTGAGGGTTCCTGCCTCTACCACCCTTTCAGGCAGTGAGTTCCAGATTCCAACCACCCTCTGGGTGAAAAAGTTTTTCCTCAAATCCCCTCTAAACCTCCTGCCCCTTACCTTGAAACTATGCCCCCTGGTTATTGACCCCTCTACTAAGGGGAAAAGTTTCTTTCTATCTACCCTATCAAAACCCTCAATTTTATACACCTCAATCAGGTCCCCCCTCAGCCTTCTCTGCTCTAAGGAAAACAACCCCAGCCTGTCCAGTCTCTCTTCATAGCTGAAGCGCTGCAGCCCAGGTAACATCCTGGTGAATCTCCTCTGCACTCTCTCCAATGCAATCACATCCTTCCGACAGTGTGGCGACCAGAACTGCACACAGTATTCCAGCTGTGGCCTAACTAGCATTTTGTACAGCTCCATCATAACCTCCCTGCTCTTATATTCTATGCCTCGGCTAATGAAGGCAAGTATCCCATATGCCTTTTTAACCACCTTATCTACCTGTCCTGCTGCCTTCAGGGATCTATGTACATGCACACCAAGGTCCCTCTGATCCTCCGCCCTTCCTAGGGTCCTACCATTCATTTTGCATTCCCTTGCCTTGTTAGTCCTCCCAAAATGCATCACCTCACACTTTTCAGGGTTAAATTCCATTTGCCACTGTTCTCTGCCCATCTAACCAACCCGTCAATATCATCCTGTAGCCTGAGGCTTCCCTCCTCGCTATTTACCACTCCACCAATTTTCGTGTCATCTGCGAACTTACTGATCATACCTCCTACATTCATATCTAAATCATTAATGTACACTACAAACAGCAAAGGACCCAGCACCAATCCCTGCGGTACACCACTGGACACAGGCTTCCAGTCACAAAAACAACCTTCGACCATCACCCTCTGCCTCCTGCCACTAAGCCAATTTTGGATCCAATGTGCCAAATTGCCCTGGATCCCATGGGCTCTTACCTTCTTGACCAGTCTCCCATGCGGGACTTTGTCAAAAGCCTTACTGAAGTCCATGTAGACTACATCAACTGCACTACCCTCATCCGCACACCTAGTCACCCTCTCGAAAAATTCAATCAAATTGGTTAGACATGATCTCCCCATGACAAATCCATGCTGACTATCCTTGATTAATCCTCGCCTCTCCAAGTGGAGACTAATTCTGTCCCTCAGAATTTTTTCCCAATAATTTCCCTACCACTGATGTTAGGTTCACTGGCCTGTAATTCCCTGGTTTATCCCTCCCCTTCTTGAATAATGGTACTACGTTAGCTGTTCTCCAGTCCTCTGGCACCTCCCCTGTGGCCAGAGAGGTTCTGAAAATGTGTGTCAGAGCCCCTGCAATCTCCTCCCTTGCCTCTCACAGCAGCCTGGAATACATCTCGTCTGGGCCTGGGGATTTATCCACTTTTAAGCCCGCTAAAACCACTAGTACCTCCTCCCTCTCAATACTAATTTGTTCAAGTATATCACAATCCCCCTGCCTGATTTCTATGCCTACATCGTCCTTCTCCATAGTGAACACAGATGCAAAATATTCATTTAAAACCTCACCTACATCTTCTGGCTCTACACACAGATTGCCACTTTGGTCCCTAATGGGCCCTACTCTTTCCCTGGTTATCCTCTTGCCCTTAATATACTTATAAAACACCTTGGGATTTTCCTTTATTTTACCCGCCAGTGTTTCTTCATGCCCCCTCTTCGCTCTCCTAATTTCTTTAAGTACCCCCCTGCACTTTCTATACTCTAGGGCTTCCACTGTTTTTAGTCCTTTGTATCTGCCAAAAGCCTCCCTTTTTTTCCCTAATCCATTCTTGCACATCCTTTGACATCCAGGGTTCCCTGGGCTTGTTGGTCCCACCCTTGACCTTTACAGGAACATGTTGGCGTTGTACTCTCTCTCTCTTTCCTTTCTGAAAGACTCCAACTGCTCTGATGTGGATTTTCCTACAAGTAGCTGATCCCTGTCCACTTTGGCCAGATCCTGCCTTATCATATTAAAATTGACCTTCCCCCAATTTAGAACCTTTATTTCCGGTCCATCTTTGTCTTTTTCCATGACAACCTTAAATCTCACCGAATTATGGTCACTGTCACCAAAATGCTCTCCTACTGACACTTCTACCACTTGCCCAGCTACTTTCCCTAGAATTAGGTCCAGTACCGCCCCCTCTCTTGTAGGACTTTCTACATGCTGGCTCAAAAAGCTCGCTCGCCTGGATGCACTTTAAGAATTCCGCACCCTCTAAGCCTTTCACACTCTGACTATCCCAGTTAATATTGGGGAAGTTGAAATCCCCTACTATTATTGCCCTATTATTTCTACACCTCTGAGATTTGCCGACATATCTGTTCCTCTATCTCCCCGACTGTTTGGGGGCCTATAGTACACTCCCAGCAAAGTGCTTGCCCCTTTTTTGTTTTTTTAAGTTCTACCCATATGGCCTCATTAGAGGAACCTGCTAAGATATCATCCCTCCTTACAGCAGTAACTGACTCCTTGATTAATATTGCAACACCCCCTCCTCTTTTACATCCCCCTCTGTCTCGCCTGAAGAGTCTATACCCCGGAATATTGAGCTGCCAGTCCTGCCCCTCCCTCAACCATGTCTCTGTGATAGCAACAATATCATACTCCCATGTGTTCATCAACACCTTCAATTCATCTGCCTTACTCGCAAAACTCCTTGCATTAAAATAAATGTAGCTTTGCCATACTCCCTTGTGCCATTACATATTTGCTCTGCCTTCCAGGCAGACTTGTTTTTTCCTCTATATTTGGCTGTGCATCACCCCCTACTATAGCTCCACTCCGTATCCCATCCCCCTGCCAAGTTAGTTTAAACCCCCCGCAACAGCACGAGCAAACCTCCCCGAAAGGGTGTTGGTCCCGTTCCGGTTCAGGTGCCGTCCAACTTGTACCGTTCCCACCTTCCCCAGAAGCAGACCCAGTGATCCAGGAAACTAAAGCCCTCCCTCCTGCACCAACTCTTTAGCCATGCATTCATCTGCTCTATCCTTCTATTCCTATACTCACTAGCACGTGGCACTGGGAATAATCCAGAAATTACAACCTTTGAAGTCATGCTTTTTAATCTGCTACCTAGCTCCCTAAATTCTTGTTGCAGGACCTCATCCCTCTTTCTACCCATGTCGTTGGTACCAATGTGAACCACGACCTCTGACTGTTCGCCCTCCCCCTTCAGAATGCCCTGCAGCCGTTCAGTGACATCCTTGACCCTGGCACCAGGGAGGCAACATACCATCCTGGAGTCACGTCTGCGGCCACAGAAACGTCTATCTGTTCCCCTTACGATAGAATTCCCCATCACTATTGCTCTCCCACTCTTTTTCGTCCCCTCCTGTGCAGCTGAGCCACTTGTAGTGCCACGGACTTGGCTGTTGCTGCATTGCCCTGAGAAACCATCTCCCCCATCAGTATCCAAAACGGAAAATCTGTTGGAGGGGGGAGATGGACCCAGGGGACTCCTGCACTACCTTCCTCGTTCTTTTACTCTGTCTGGCGGTCACCCATTTCCTGTCCGCCTGTGCACTCTACCTGCGGTGTGACCACCTCGTTAAACGTGCTGTCCATGAAGATCTCAGCTTCGCGGATGCTCCACAGTGACTGCAGCCGCAGCTCCGAAACGCGGATTTCGAGTAGCTGCAGCTGGAGACACTTCCTGCACATGTGTTCGCCCTGGACACAAAGTGTCCTTGACTTCCCACATAGCACAGGAGGAGCACTCCACGCTGCCGAGCTGCCCTGCCATGTCCTACCTTTAATTTCTTTGGAGAGAAAACCGTTACTCCCGTCTATTTTTAAGGACCAACAAACTAACAGATTATGTCATGGCTTCAGGAGAGCAACAAGCAGCACTTCCATATAATGTCTCAAAGCACTTAACGCAAGGAGAATCGTCAACTCTGCGCAGGAGGTTAAAATACACAGAAAAAATGGAGGGGGCAACCAAAACAAGGCAGAGGGAATTGGGAACAAAGTTCTAGTGGTCAACAGCGTAGTGGCTAAACAAATAGCCAGTGAGGACAAGGAAAAGCCTGTTGTTGGAGGAGAAAAAAAGTGCGTGCTGGGACGTAATTCAGGGGAATCACACAATCATACAACATAGGAAGGAAGTCATTCAGCCAATCGTGACTGCCATCTTGGAAAGAGATACCTGCTTAGTCCCACATCCCTGTACTTTCACTATACCATTTAAAAATGTTCTTTTCCAAGTATTTATCCACTTGTTTTAAAAGCATTTACCGATTCTGCTTCCACAAATGCTTATGGTCGGCCATTCCATGTTCCAACTACCCTCTGCATAAAAACATTTCTTTTAACCTTTCCCTTTGTTCTTTTGGTGTTCATCTTAAATTCATGCTCTCTAGTTACTGGCTCACCAAATCACTGGAAATAGTTTTTCCTATTTAACTCATCGTAATTTTGAACCCCTCTATTAGATCTCTTAACCTCTACTTTTATGAAAAGCACCCAGTTTCTCTCGTGTTTCATAATTGAACTGTTATCCCTGGTACCATCTTAGTGAATCTCTTCTATTTATCCTTCCTGAAGTAGGACATCCAATATTCTAAGCCTAGCCAATACTTGTATAGGTTTAACATTACCTCTGTGTTTGCACTCATTGCCCCTATTTATAAAATCCAGGATCCCATATGTTGCTTTTAATAAAACACAGCTTTTTCCAACTTGCCCTCGCCTTCTCTCTGCTCCTCTTAAAAGTTTTATCATTTGGTACACATTTCCTCTCTGCATTCTTCCTCCCAATATGAATCACCTCACATTTCTCCACATTAAATACCATCTGACATTTACGATAGCAAAATACTGCGGATGCTGGAAATTGAAACAGAAAACGCTGGAAAAACTCAGCAGGCCAGGCAACATCCGTGGAGAGAGAAACAGAGTTAACGTTTCAGGTTGAAAAACCTTCGTCAGAACGGAGAAAAAAAAAGCAGGAAATGAAACATAAAAAAGCAAGTGGGAGGACTAAAAGAACAAAAGGGGTGGTCTATGGTAAGTAGAGACATTAAGAGATGCTCAAGGCAAGACGAGATGGTAATAGGACAGGGAGAGAGAGAGAGAGAGAGAGAGAGAGAGAGAGAGAGAGAGAGACATACACACACGTGGTAAGGGCCGAGGTTATGATCTAAAATTGTTGAACTCGATATTGAGTCCAGAAGGCTGTAAAGTGCCTAATCGGAAGAGGAGGTGCTGTTCCTCGAGCTTACGCTGAGCTTCCGTGGAACAATGCAAGAGGCAGAGGACGGTGAGGTCTGAGTGGGCGTGGAGCAGTGAATTAAAATGACAAGCGACCGGAAGCTCGGGGTCACCCTTACGGACTGAACGGAGGTGTTCCGCAAAGTGGACACCCAATCTGCGTTTGGTCTCCCCAATGTAGAGGCGACCACATCGTGAGCAGCGAATACAGTATACTAGATTGCAAGAAGTACAAGTAAATCGGTTTCACCTGGAAGGGGTGTTTGGGGCCCTGGAGAGTGGGAAGGGGGGGGATGTATAAGGGCAGGTGTTGCATCTCCTGCGCTTGCACGGGAAGGTTCCGGGCAAGGGGGAAGGGGTGCTGGGGGTGATAGAGGAGTGGACTAGGGTGTCTTGGAGGGAGCGGTCCCGACAGAATGCTGAAAGGGGAGGTGAGGGGAAGATACGTTTGGTGGTGGGATCACCTGATATTTATTTGCTCGATCTAATAACCTGGTTATGTCCTCACACACTATCCTTTTCACAGTGCACCCAATTTTTGTACTGTATGCAAATGTTGACACTGCCCCCTCTATCCAAGTCCAGAGCAATGATCCCAACACTGACACCAAGGACACCTCTGATTACATCTCTCCAGTCCAAGAAACAGCGTTTAACTAATACTCTTAACTTTCTATCCATGCTGCTACATTCACTGCTTTCACCGAAACGGGTTTTTGCTGATTAAACTTGTTATTTTCCCCCTAAATAAATGAATTATTTTAGCCTGTAAAAGCTATGGTAGGCATTTGATATTCCAATCTGCAGTGATGGTAGCATTGTAAAAAAACTACATTTAATCCATGAATAGGTTACTGCAAATAGAATCATTGTCAGGCCTTGGATTATTCGATTCTGCCATCAAAAGTGGAAGAGTTTCTAGTAGCGGGGAACAAGATCTGCTTCCAGGAAAAGCTGTGTAACTGTTGAGGGGAAAAAACAGTAACAGTGGACAAAAATTACCCCATTGCTATGTATTGCATGCCAAGTTCTGTCACATTGGCACGGCTGCTCTTGTTGAATGCGTCTGGCTGGTTGATGCATGGTCTATGCTGTTGTGCTATGCAGAATTTGTAAACTTATGGTGTCAGCTTCTGGCTAATGCTGAACCAAGTGTTTGATTTCTGTGCTATTGATGTTGGACAGGAGATGCCACTGGTAGTTATAGGCCAAGCTAAATCTCTCCAGCGGGAGATAATCTTTAATGCACCAACTTTCTTCACATCAACTCTCTGAATCCTATTTTAGTGAGCTGTACTGCCATACTGTAGGGAATCTACAGTATCTCCAGGTTAATAAAGCTTCTGTTATGATAATGGTACTTTGTTTTAACCTACAGCTTGCAAATGTTCCTGAAATTCTACACTGGCACGGTACTGTAAATTTGCACCATACAAGTATTTTGTAGTATAAAATGATGTGCAAGCAAAGAAATGAAATCACTTGCCTTTCGAGCATCCCTTTTGTGGAAGTGATCAGATTAGACAGAATTCAGTGTTTACTACTTGTCACGATATATAAAGTCTTCAATTTGACCCTTGAAAATTAATAAGTAGACACCATTCCTTGTTCTAACTTTTCTAAATGAAATCAATCCGAGTTGTGACACAACTGCTGTTATAGCACCATCAAGGGAGTGCAGTGCATGCACCACAAGGGGGTACAGCAACCTGAGGCAATACTGGAATCTAGTGAATTCATTAATAACTCATCACCTCTCTTCCTTCCCCGAGCTTCCCCAACTGCCTTTCACCTACGTGATGTGCATTCCAGTCCTCCTTCCATCACGAGGCTGGAAAAGATGCATCAATTTTACAGAAGCAGATCAGGGGCAGAGAGGAGTTGGATGCATATTAGGGAGAAAGAAAAGAAAATCTGCCCATTGGGGAAGTGTCCTAAATATTCTGTGTATCTACAAACATGAGCTGGATATGCACAACTAATAGCAAGATCTCAATTACTGGGATTTTACTCACTAATTAAGAGTAATATTTGCCTTTATGACTGTATAACTCTTTCCCTGATGTTAATGAGGCTTTGTAATGAACTGGATTGACAGCTTCCCACCCTCCAACAATGCTAGGCTGCGTTCTCTTACCTTGCATTAATGAGGTACTGTGCAAGGCTTATGTTGGCAGGGGATCCAGTAATAGTGATCTGGCGTTCCGTTGAGCCTTCTGCTGCATTAGCTATTTTAATCTGCGCCCCAGACATTTGTCTGATCTCATTGATTTTGCTGCCTTGTCTGCCGATTATACATCCTATTAGCTGGAAAGAAATTTGAAAAAAAATTAAGTCAAACCAACCAATGATGAATGCAGGCTGTTGAAGCTGCAAGAATGTGAATAGATAGAAGTAAAGGCATTTCAGCCTATTTAAATTTTCTTTGTTGCTTATATTCATACTAAGGACCTCTACTGGCCATTTGCCTACTTCTTAGCAGCCAGCCCCATGTTTTTCTACTCCATGTTTATGTGACAATATGCCCATTTCTTCTTTAAATGCTTCAACTAAGTCCCTGTTCACCATGCTCAGTGGTAGTTGTTCCTAAAATTAACTTCCAAGTATGAAGTAGTTATTCCTAAATTGTATTTAGTTTGCTTGTTTTCCTTTAAAATCAAGCTATTGGAAAAGCAGGTGATGAAAAGATCAGGTTGCTTGAGTTGAGAAAGTGGGTGATAACCAGAGGCTATGACTCCCATGTTCACAACCCTGGATGATTTAAGCACTTGTTAAATCAGTAAATTTAGGTGGAAAGTTATCAGATGACTTTTTTTTTTTTAAACCAGAGCTAAACTTGCTGGAAGCACTAAAGGAGCTGTAGATTCCCCTAGTACTGTGCTGTTTGATGAAGTTCCACAGCAGAGCTAAACTCCAATACATGACCTATTCAATATGACAACCCTCTTTGAAGCATCTAAACATCTGCAAAACAACCAAACTCCACTGACCAATTTTGATTCTATAAATGCTCTCAGTGCATTGCCAAGTACTGGGCATATGAACAATCAAAATAAACAATGCTCGAAGTCAATTAAACAGAATAATTTGTTTTACAATTTTAGCAAGATTCTTAATTTACATTTGCTATACAGATATTGTGTGACTTGGATGTACACAAATGTAAATACTGATTAGTGGAAATTCAGAGGCATTCTATTGAAAAGCTTTAATCAGTAGTTTTAAAGACAAAAGATCATATTCCATGGGAATAAATTAATTCACTAGATGCTGTAGGGATATTCATGGAGGTGCAGCTAAAAATGATTTCTGCATCATAAATATAAGTCAGGAGAAACTTCTTTATCCAGAGAGTGGCGCGAATGTGGAACCCACTACCACATGTTAATTGCACAGATGCATTTAAGGGGAAGCTAGATAAGTATGAGGGAGAAAGGAATAGAAGGATATGCTGATGGGGTGAGATGAAGTCAAGTGGGAGGAGGCTCGTGTGCAGCATAAACACCGGCATGGACCAGTTGGGCCGAATGGCCCGTTTCTGTGCTGTAAATTCTACGTAATATGTAAAGATAGGCATCTTTATGCAGATACATATCAGAGATTGGACTTACATTCTGTTACAGATGTATACTATTAAATCTTGTCACGCTTTATAAATAAGGTTCCAAAGCAAACACATTATGGTGCCCTCAACAGAGTCAGCAGATGAGTGTGTCCTGGTTATAGTTGTGTGCACTGAGCTGAAGTGTATTTTGGTATTAGGACACAATCTTGGGTTCTAATGGCTTTAGCGATCAAGCTTTGCTCTTACAGTTTCTGTCCACCTTTAACAGCCGAATAAGAGTTTTATTTTCCCCATTAGTGGTGCCAGCAAAGTGTGCAATTGAAGAATGCATTTAAAATCCTACAGGCTAAATAAAATGCCACATCACTGAAAGTGGGTTGCTAATGTTATGCAAAAGATAATTAAAGGTAAGCCGACCATAGTGACAGAATGCTAGTAATGCACCAGATCTGTGCAAGAGTGGACAATGTTAATAGTTATATATAAAATGAGATGCTCCATTTACCAGCTCAGCACATCTGGCAAGTGAACAGAAGTAATTTCAAACTGTGACAGTGGATGTGATGTCCACTTGTATATGGGTACTATTCATGTACAGTCTTATCGGCATGTTAGGGTAGCAAGGGGCAGTTGAAGGCTAAAATGGAAGATCGAAGGTACTGGAGGGATAAACTTCAGTAGGATAAACCGAAAGAGCGCTATTTGAGCGATACAGTTCCATGAGCATCGCCAGCCTTCCGTTACCTCGTCCAAGTAACCATACTTAATGTGAGCCTTAATGGCGAGCATTGGCATGCTGTTTGATCATGGGGCATCACAGTCAACCCCAATCAGCCGTTCACAATGTTCACACAAGCGATTATCATGGCAAATAAACCCCTTTGCACGTAACATAATTAATTACTTTTGATATGGAGTGATGGCTATGCAGCAAACATGGCAGTCATTCTGTACCAGCAACGTGTTACAAACAGCAAAAAAGATAAACAGCCAGTTATTTTGTTTTCAGTGATATCGGTGGAGGGAGGAATGGTGGCCAGGACAACAAAGAACTCCTTGTGTTTTTACAAGTTGTACCGCAGGATCTTTACTGCCAACCTTAGCCATTGGAGCCATGTGTTATTAATAGGCTTGTAATTAGCAATGTGGTCAAAGAAATGAATAAATTCTCCATCTCCAGTGAAGTTTGTCCTGCTCTCAAATGTCTGATCTTCTCCAGATCAAGAGCATATTTTCACTGTAGACTGTACATTTAAAATGGGAGAGGGGGGATAATAATAGACATTGGATAGTACTTAATTTTTAAAAAAAGCAACAATGTGGTACTATGTTTTTATGAACGATGTCTAACAAATAGATCTTTGATGGTCAGAGAAAATAAGGCAGTTTATTTGGTGTTTGCAATTATTCAAAGTATGAAAATGTCCCATATTTTTGCCAAATCCTCAAAATGCAACTGTGATAATGAAGTGCTGTGCAAAGCACTTGCAAAATCAATTTATACAATATTATTATAGACACTTTCATATGTGACAATGAGTCACAATGCAGCCGTTTCCCTAATTTATTTAACCTTCATTGCACAAACTGTGTTGCCTCACCAACTACACAGTGAGGAATTATGGAATGTGGAGCCTGTTGTCAGTTATGCAATAAATTCAGTTTACCTTCCTGATGCTGGAGCAGAATAATCACAGTTGCAGAATAAACTTCTTCGTCACTATTACTTTTAATGCAGAAAATCAGCAACACAAAAATGAAGATTTTATTTTTTAAACAGCTGATTGCGGAGAAAATACTTCACAAATGAAAGAACATTTACAGATGAAGTCTTTCACAGTTGGAAAGCAAAGTGCTTTTTGCCTTTCTTTGCTAACATTCTGTATTACCTAAATGAATGCACAATATATTATGAAAGTCAAGGCTTATTAGAGAACATGACTAATATTCTGTGATGGAAAAATAAGATGGGGTTAAAGTACAAGATTTATTTTGCTTCAGCTGTATTCTGCAACTGTTGGAGCTAGTTAATGTCAGCCACATTCAGATCGAGTTCTGAAGGCAGGGCCTGGTGTCATCTGGATTTGTTACCAGCATGAAATGCCTGTTGAACAACATTTGATATGAGTTGAATGCTGTCTTGGGACATTTTTTTAAAAAAAACCTCAAGTCTGCTCTGATTTTTAAGCTACATAAAATGTGCCCCGAGACCTTGCTAATCATTAAAAAGGATTTACGAAGTTCATCTCCTGCTGCACATTGTGCAGTGTCGTTATCAGTGATTTAGACCACCTTACTGTTCCAGCTGGAAATGAAAGTATGCTAGCGTGGGGGGGGGGGGGGGGGGGGGGGGCGGGCGGAGGGGGGAAGGAATGGTTAAAGATATTTAACACTAATTATATAAAATCATTTGATTCCATACTAATTAATACAATTTAGTGTGATTTTAATACATCACATCAGCTGAATGAGGTTTGCTTTAAGGACTCTATGCAAACAGGGCATGTATAATAACAGATGTTACCACTGCAGAAGCAGATTCCAAATCCAGATTTTTTTCAATCATTTTGTAACTACTCAAATCCTTAAATTGCAGGCTTAATATTTGCTGGGGCACAAGAACTATTGGAATTAAATTCCCTTTCAGTGCTCTGCTGCATCCACCTTGGAGATCTCTGCACTGCTCCAATTCTGGCCTCTTGCCCATCCCCGATTTCCTTTGCTCCACCATTGGCGGTCGTGCCTTCAGCTGCCTAGGCCCTAAGCTCTGGAATTCCCTCCCTAAACCTCCCTGTCTCTCTCGCCTCCTTTAAGGTGCTCCTTAAAATCTACCTCTTTGACCAAGCTTTGGGTCACCTGTCCTAATACCTTCTTATATGGCTCGGTGTCAAATTTTATTTGCCAACACTCCTGGAGGGCTTTGGGACGTTTTTACGACGTTAAAGGTGTTATATAAGTATACTGATGATGTGTAGAACCAATCTACAGTAGAAATGTGCATCAGTTAATTGCATGTGCACACTTTTTAAAGCAACAGAAACATTACAATTTTAATTGTGTTCTTTCAGGCAATATCTGACTGACATCTTGCAAATGTATAATTTGGAGGCTCACAGCTGCAGGAAGTTACACAGTTGAGATTTAGTTGACACAAACTTTGTTGTTGCAATTTCATACAACAGCTACTGGTACAATATTTTAAGTGGATTAAGAAACAACTGCAATTGTGTATTATTCTTGATGCCTCACAAATCTGATGTTTGCATGTATACATGGTGCCAAGTGGACCCAAAGAAATGTGTTTTATGATAAGCAAATGCAGGATTTACATCATTGAGTGTTGAAAGGTTACAAGATTGTTTTCATAACCCTTTTCATATTTCCAGATGATTAAGTTGATTAGAGTTGGAATAAATATAACTGCATTCTTTTCAATTCCCCCCCCCCCCCCCCCAGCACTCTCTTAATAAGGGTCATGATGGATACGCATCTTGTTTTGCCGCTTACTTTATATAAAATGTTATCTCTCGACATGCAGCATGGATTTTTTTTTTTTAAAGAAGTCAGAATTAGATTAAAGATTTTTTATTGTACAAACAAAATTATTTGCACTGCATTCGCTTGAGACATGAAGTCTTCTATGTGAAGACTAATGCAATCTTCAAAATTATCACTGATTAATGCACATGGTACATTACATCGTTTTAAAAATATATTAAAAAGTTAAATTCCAATTTAGGAATATCATGTGGGATAGGTTAAATATAAAAGTGATCATAGGCTAAATATAAAACCTAGGCTTATTTTAAAATGTTACAGAGAGAAAGAAAATGAATATAAAATAAACTAAAACATCTCCATCTCATCTTCCTATGCCTGCCTGCGACAGCTGCTGGACCATATGTTCTCAGATTTGGCCACCCTGTCAATCAGAGGGAGGTACTGTTGGGAAGCTTTGTGCTCGTCACGAGGACAGAGGGTAAAATCGGCAATAAATCACCTCTGGTCACTCCAGCGCATCTCTTAGAAGCCAGCTTTTCAGTGGCATTTGCAGAAACCTTGTAGTAGGTCACTTGTCCACCAAGTAGGTTTGGGAATAAAGTATTTTGAGGGGACAGAAAGAGGAAGAAACCAGAACAGTCTTAGAGGAGTCATAATAGTTGCCATCAGCATCCAGACAATGTTATAATCAGGAATTTCAAAATAGTGCCTTTACCCAAAAGGAAGTCACTTACATCATTGGGAATGGTGAGTTCATGAGTACTGGCCGGGGGATTGGCATCCAAACCTATGAAAATATGAGGAACAAGTGATTAGCAATGGAATACAGGTGTGCAGCATCAACAATGCAAACCTCTTGCCTTGCACATACGAATTAGAGGCTTAGTTCCACACAGCCGGATTTGTTCTTTATCACACACATTGTCAAATTCATCTTTGACCAGTTTCTCGCTGCATGCAAACCAGACTCACATTTTATGATTTTCACAAAAGTATTAACTGAAATGCCCGTATCATTGGGGTTGTTTGCTCGGAAGGCAGTTGTATCAAAATTAACACTTTCGATATAAAAGGTTTCTTTTGATATAACGGCCATGAGATATTTAGTTCACTTCTTTGCAATACATTGTCATGTGCTAAGACTGAACTCCATGGTGCTTACATCCACCCAAACTAATTTTAGGGACGCGTTAAAAAAGGACTCGAGCTTCATTAAAAACTTGCTTTGGTCTCAGAATACTGTTTAACACATTAAAGAATGTTAAGTAATGCCTTGCTGTCCTCTCTGATCTAACTTGCTTCTGGGTATATTTCTTTCTCGATAAACAATTAGTAGTTGGGCTGAAGTATATGTTTACCCTTGTGGTGCTTTTCAACTGATCAGAGAGATCAGGAATTTACAGTGGGAATCCTGTACTATCCCCAGTAAAAAAGTAAATTGCTAGCCTTCAGGTACACTACATGTATAAGGATAAGTTTTGGCTTATGAGAGGTGCAGGCCTTCTTATAGAAGATGCCTTTTATGTTAAGCACAAGCAAAGCGTGCTGGGAGAAACCCCAAATTGTCGAGTTGTATTCTTTCCCTGTGCATTTTCTAGTTAATTAAAATAGAACAGCCCAAAATTCAACTGAACAGTTCAAGTTGCACCATTACTACTTTTAATTTTGAACTATGTAGATTTCCATATGACAGATGAGGCAGTTAGTCAGTGACTGACAGGATCTTAATGAGAAGAACTAATTATCCCAAGTGCTATCAAGGGCAAGAGTCAATATTTATCTAGCTTCGGACTATATTGTGTCATCTACACATTAGCTTATTCTATGTCAATCCATTGTGGTTTTAATGGGTTTCAGATGAAGCTTTTAGATCAGATTCTACCTATATAACAGTTACTGCATTCAGAGTAATCCATTATACAATTACCAGAAACAATGGTAGAAGCAGAAACCATAATAGCCTTTAAAGGGGATGTGGATAAATATTTGACAATCATTTACAAGGGTATGGGGAAAGGGCAGGGCAATGGGACTAAGTGGATAGCTCTCACAGACAATGGGCACAGGTGCAATTGGCTGAATGGCCTCCTTCTGTGCTGTAAAATTCGATTGGAAAATTGGGATCTAATTATTAGATTCTTAAGACAAACAGAAAGATGCAATGCATTTAATCTTTGTGCAAAGTATTACTGAAACACAAACTGCAGCCTCCTGTATGATAATTTCCAGATCCTACTAACTGTAGTTTGTCCCTTTGGAGACTGGAGTATGAAACCGGAGCAGGCAGAAGTGAAGGTGATATCTTCTTGCTGATTAAGATTGCAGTTTTCATTTTGCTTCTAGTGTCTGCTTACCAGCTGTAATGTTTCAAATCTCCATTAGAATTGTACATAAACTGGAAAATCTCATTATGGGAAACTTTCATACTGAGCAAAGTTCCTGGCTGCCAAAGTACAAACAAATGAGCTATTAAGTCTTTTCACTGTACTGTAATACCTTTCAGGCTTCATTCTTGTTTTGGGAATACCCAGCTAAACATGTAGGACTCAGTCATTCTTATATTTTATTTGGCTACTCTTTTGCATCTGTAAGACTGTATTAATACATCAAACATGTAGAATTTGAAAGACCTTTGCGGAAAATCATTAGAAATGTGTGTAGCTGCTTTACGCTATAGGTTGCAAATTACCTTCAGGTTACATACAGTTGTGAAGTGACCATCCAATTTTGTTTGTAAATGCAGAAATTAAACCCTTTGCTGAATAGATGCTCAAAAATCTTTATGGAAAACACTTTCCTACATTTCAAATTACTTGTTCAAACATGGAAACAGCCATTACTTGTTCTGCTATTTGGTGCAATTTTGTATATAATAACATGAAATTATTTTAACATTTATTTAAGAGTTGTTCACCATACTGAGGCTAAAAAGAGCAAAGACGCTGTTGGATTAATGATTTAACTTAAACTATGAGAAACTGATCCACATCCAAACTACACATTCACTTCCTTTCACAGTCAAAAGCAAGTTATCAATAAAAGAATGATAGAAATGAATTAGGCCTTATCTTACAAGTTCGTTAGTTAAGAAAGTTTAGATTAAACCCTGAAGCACTGAGCATATATCCATTTCAATTTTTTAAAACTACGAGAGAGAGAGAGAGAGAGAGAGGATAGAGAAAAACAGAGGTGCCAAGAAAAGGAGCTGAATAGGGCACTGTGGGTACGTACCAGGGAAACCAGGGGTGGTCTGCCCAAGGGGAGTAAAGGGGGTATGCTGCATAGCCAACTGATGAAGCTTGGTCAACTGCTGGGGGGTAGGAGGGGAAATTAGAACTAACTGATTACTTTACAATAACACAAACACTACTCTTAGAAACAAAAAAATAAAGTCAGTAAACAATGAACCATGCAGCAACATGGCAAACACTTAATTTGATGGAAAATAAGGTACTTTTTTTTTTTAAATTGCAAATGATCTGTGTCGTGTCCCACCCTTTCTTAATGTCTCTCAATATCAAAATGATCTGGTCAGGAAGATTGGTGCTAGTCACTGCTAATGTCTCTTGGCAGACAAGAGGAAGCAAAGGCTCATCCTCAGCTCTGTGAGCCAGGCAGACAGTTGCTGAGGTTTTTCTGAAAGTGGATGTTGGCAAGCCAGGCTTCATCTGGTGCCTTATCCGAGAGCTACCGATACCTACGTGACAAAAGACAGGAGAATCAGCCTCTGTTGGGACTCAAACATACCCCAGGTTCCTGATTCTTCATTACAGTTTTTTATTTCCATTTTTCCTCTCAAGGACTCTGGTCTCCATGCGGGTTCCTTCAGCTGGGAGGATGGGTGAGTAAGCTGCGGGCTTCTCCACAACGTCGATGCCAGTGCCGCTTTGTACTCAGCCGACAAGAGGCACGCATCCTGTGGAGCAAGATGGCCAGTGTCAGAGTTGAGATGCTCCAGTAGCATGAGACACCCTGCCTTGCTGTCTGACTGAGAACTGAAGGAACTCACTGCAAGTGTGGCTGGAATATTAGAGCATCCGATATTGCTGGCATCGAAGAAATTCATCACAAGGGTAGCTGCAGGATTTGAGTTTTAGGCTGCATTGCGACTCAAACCCACGATGCAAGGAGCATTTTAACCACTCAAATAAGGACAGGTTGTTTATTTTACTATGCAGCACTAAACATTCAGGACCTAACTGCATGGTTAGAAATTAAGGTATCCCTTTTTGTCTCAAGACCATCTATCAACAAACACAATAGTGCTGCTAGCACAGTAACATTTTTGTTACCAATAGACTAACCAGAAGAGAAAGGAATGGAATGGACACTGAAAATATATCAATTGACACTAAACCTGCAGAGGTTATGTGGGTCCTGACCCCACATGTCCTAAACTAATGCGATAAAACATTTATTTTTAATAGGTTCAAGATGCTTACTCGGTCTTGAGATATCAATAGTATCGGATGTCTGAAATCTCACTTAGTATGCCTCATTGTGCTGAAGCCATTCAATATAAATATATATACTGGAGGGAAGGAGGGGGTTTGAGTAAAGAGAAGAGTTACAAGCCAATATTCCATAGGCAAGATTATCAGAAAGTAATCTGAAGTACTATGTCACACTGACTCATTTTAGCATTAGTTTCATGTAAATATATCAATTTCAAGGGCTTTGTTGAATTTATCAGATGTCTCTAGTTTAATTTAGAGAAACATATATGTTTTAATTTCACTGTAGTTCGGAGAGTATCCAAGTGAGAGCCGTCAGGAGAAGTAGCAAGAGATCTTACTACACAAATATCCAGTCATGCGCTTTGCAGGGAGCTACAGGCAATAAAGCTGCAAAATTGATTAGGGGCTTGTGGGTACTTAAGAGGATGTGTACATTCAGTTTTCTTCACGTTATAGAAGTGGGCGTTTCTCTACCTTGGAACTGCATCGTGAAAAATCAAAGATAATAGACCTGAAACACCTCTGACGAAATTGGAAAATCATATAGGTATTAAAAGTCACTTCTTAAAAAATTACTGGAGTTGTGCGCTTCACATATTCTATTTAACATGGTAGCATGTTATATTTGCATCCTTTCTAAGAAGCGTTTTTGTTGTTAGAGATGTTGCAGCAATTCTTCACTCAACTGGAGCGACAGAGAACTAAGCCTATTCTTCAGCGTCCGTCACAGTGGCATGTGTGCCAGGAACTGCAGGTGGATGAAAAAGGCAGAAATTCAACCCAAGATGCAGAATAGTAATCCTCACATAGCAGCACAAATGCTACTCTGCTTCTTGAATTGTATATTTTTAATTGGCAAACGGTAGGTAGTAGAATGGTAGTATTAAATAATTCTACTACCACCAGTGCCAATTAATGACCACATTTTAAGAAATTCCCTGGCATCACATTTATAATGGTATTTGTGTTTTTATTTGCAGTGCAGTTTCAGACAGTTCCTTTTGATGGCACTCCTGACCTTGCAACAGTCACAGTTCTCAGCACCAACACCAAGCACTTTGCACAGCCTTCTTGTGCAGTGCACAGCCTTCTTATGCAGTGCACAAGTTGATTAGAGAGCCAACATGGATTTGTAAAGGGTAGGTCATGTCTAATGAACCTAATTGAATTTTTTGAGGAAGTAACTAGTAGTAGACAGAGGAATGTCTATGGATGTAGTTTATATGGCCGGCCAGAAGTTATTCGATAAGGTTCCACATAAGAGACTATTAGCTAAAATTAAAGCTCATGGAATTGAAGGCAAATTATTGACCTGATTAGGTGATTAGTTAGGCAGTAGAAGACGGACAGCAGGGATAATGGGTATGTACTCGAATTGGAAGGAAGTGACTAGTGGTGTCCCACAAGGATTTGGGCCTCAGCTATTCCCTATATTTATTGATGACTTACATAACATGAGAGAGAGCCATATATCCAAGTTTGCCGATGACAAAGATTGGTGGTAGAGTAAGTAGTGTAGACGGGAGCATAAAATTACAAAGAGACATTAATAGATTAAGTGAGTAGGCAAAACTGTGGCAGATGGATTTCAACGCAGGCAAGTGTGAGGTCATCCATTTTGAGCCAAACAAGGTTAAATCCAATTAATGCTAAAAAGCTGGGAACAGTGGAGGTCCAAAGAGATTTGAGTGTCCATGTGCACAGATCATTAAAATAATCAAAAAGGCTAATGGAATGTTAGCCTTTATAACTAGAGGGCTAGAATAGAAGGGGGAGGAAGTTTTGCTGCAGCTATACAAAGTCCTGGTTAGACCATATCTGGAGTACTGTACAATTCTGGGCACTGCACCTTAGAAAGAATATATAGGCCTTGGAAGGAGTGCAGCGCAGATTTACCAGAATGTTACCAGGGCTCCAAGGGTTAGATTATAAGGAGAGATTACATAAACTAGGCTTGTATTCCCTGGAATATAGAAGGTTAAGGGGAGATTTGATTGAGGTTTTTAGGATTTTGAAAGGAATTGATAGGGTAGAGAGAAACATTTTCCGCTGGTGGGGGAGTCTAAGACAAGGAGACATAGCCTTAAAATCAGAGCCAGGCCAGTCAGGAGAAAAGTTAGGAAACACTTCTTCACGCAAAGGCTGGTAGAAGTGTGGAACTCTACCACAAAAAGCAGCAGAAGCTAGCTCAATTAATTTTAAATCAGAGATAGATAGATTTTTGCTAGACAAGGGTATAAAAATGACACGAAGCCAAGGTGGGTGGATGGAGTTAGATCAGCCGTTGAATGGTGGAACAGGCTCGAGGGGCTGAGCAGCCTATTCCTGTTGCTATATCTACACTAATAATTTCAATACAGAAGTTCAGGTTCTGCAGGTGTATTGAAATTCTGTCCCTAATTCGGTTGTGTCCTCTGGAAAGTAAATACTTCAAGTTATGACCTTGAACCTCCACATCCTCTTTGATGCTGAGCATAGTTTAACCACAATTTGGATACATAATAGTGTACACTGGGCTACAAGACTGAACAATACCAGGGTATTACAGCCTTGTAATAAAATCTAGTTCATGTTACTGTTTATCTTATGCAGGTTTGGCTTATCATTTTTTGTTGTTGCCAGTGACAGTGTCACAGTGGAAAGTAATGGAGGCTCTACTCTCATTCGTATCCATGATTAGGCTAGAAGTGATATTGATATATTTATTTTACTGGCAGATAGAGTAATATAGTTGTAAATGGAATTCTTTCCAATGGAAAATGGCTACACAACTCTGTTCAAAAACATTTATTCCCAAGGATGTGGAACACTAACCATAGAGGTGTCACTTCAGTATTAATTTAATCCAACTATAATCACTGCAAGAGAGTGAGGCACTTATTTTCCATCAAATACTCTTGTAAACATTACTACAATATAACAAAGTGGTCAGTTAAAAACAGTTACTAGAGATCACAAATACATAGGCAACTATACAAGTGAAATCTTAACAGAACATTTCATTATTAATATTCGTTAATAGTAGTAATGTACATAATCATGCATTTTATTTTCCATTTGAAGTCATGATTAGGGTAGAAAAGGGGGGGAAACTCACATCTGGGTGTGGAATGGCATACTGTCCCTGAATTGTATAGGCCTGTAAAAACGAAATAAAAAAAAAGAAAAAATCTTCTTCAGAAGTTCCACGTCTGAGAAATCATCCACAATTAACACCACTGCAAGCACCCGACCTGTGTCTAATTTCTCTACTCTGGAATGCATGATGTCTCAGCAAAGGTTTTGGCCAATAAATTCAAAGAAAAGCATGCAAAAAACATAGGATTTTATTGATAGGAATTTTGAGCTGGAAAAAGACAAAACACAGGATGAAGTGACATCTGCAGACAATTAATTATGCAGTACCCATTTCATTTTAGAAAACATTTTCTGTGGCAGTTATGGTCACACAACGTATCGGAGAGTTAACTGTTATTTAAAGGCACGAGCTAGTTGGACATTGGTGTTTGCCACTGGTATTTAATGGTAAGTTCCAGTTCGAATGATCATACACCAAAATACTGCACGTCTTGCAAACATCCATTCATCCCAGAGAAAGGACTCCCTCGTTAGTTTTCACCACCAATTTTCTGCAAAGCTGGCTTTACACTACAATGAATATCCTTTGATAATATACACACAGACACACACACAAACATTCTAAAGATTGCCCATGTCACTGAGACTATGTACTTGCTCTATTTGTATTAAATTCAGTGTGTTTAAGAACACATCAGGGGTGGGGTGTGGGTTGTCACAGCAAAGGTTTTGAAGTAATATGACTGATGGTGCAATTATGCCACCACACTGCAAATCATAATTGTTGTTACCTTATTTTTCAAACAAAGGCAAATATGAAAATCACACTGTATAGACATTTGTGCTGCAGGAGATGAAACAGCAGCTGTAGTGCAAAGTTGCTACAGTAACAACCATGGTGCTGCAGTAGAATTTTCAAGGAAGGCTGCTCGAAGAGTCTGTGCTAAAACACCACGGCCCAGAATCTGCGGTCCTGATGACGGCGAACTGGCAGCGTTCGCTGTCATTTCGACTTAGAAACTGACCGCAACTTCAGGATTTAGCGCATGTGCAGCCTAATGCGGAAATCCTGAAGTTGGGGTCTGTCATTCACTGCTCCTCCACAGGCGGTGCTGTGCCCCCCTCCCCACGAGAGCCGGAAATCGGTGTAAACTGTGAAATCAGGGAAACTGACAAAAACTTCGGCTCTTCCGCAGTAATTACGTTTGTTAAATTCCTCACTAAAAGTTAAACCCAAAGGGATTAGGTGTAACTGGGCATTTTAGTGTATTGACTGCTAAACAAAGGTTATGGGCCCTGAAAAACTAATTTTAATTTTGTTTCGCCATTGACCGGGGCTCAAAACGGACACTAATTTATTAACAGTAAAACGTGATCTGTAAATCTTGGAAAATAGTGAAGTGAATGACAATGGAGTAAAAAGCTCTGGATGTTCGTTGGGCGTGATATGGTACTCATATTCAAAGATTACACAGTAACAAAAACAATTGTTCTTCTATGCCAGTAATCAGTATAGTGCCTTTTTAAGCTATATAGGTCAACACTGCTGGATTTAGGGCTGTAAATTGTTCCTGCACACTGTATGAAGAATATTGAAAGCAAAGTAGTTGGAGTGTGCAGGAGGCATTTGCATATAAACTCTGCTACTTGAGCATATGTAGCTGCTATTACAATAGCCTTTTTGGTTGAGATTTTCAATACTTTTTGGAAGGTATCCATTATGTAGATGAAAGTGTCTGTACCAATTCCTTAAAATATTAGTGTACCCTTGCCCTGATGCAGCACCATTGCTTTCTCCTATTTTCAGTATCTATATTCGCTTGCACATAATTTTTAATAATCTCATGTAGCATTTTAGAAAATCAAACATTGCATCTATCACAATGTATGAATTATCTCCTAGACTTACCTTGTGGATATGCTGCTTTGACCGCCATCTTATGGAGAAAGGTAGGGGCTTTACACGGTCAGGTACAGAACTGAATAAAGACCTTTGCAGTTCATCTGGGCGGTCCCACAGTTCAAAATGATCATGCTCTCGCTCATACCCCCCAATCACTTCATTTGGCAACTATCCAGCTCCCTCTTCAATTAGCTGGTACTATCTGCTACCACTGCTTTCCTTGGCAGTCTGTTTCACACATATGTCTGTCCAACTTGCCTCTTCTGATAAATCTGTGCACTCTGGTTATAGAGCTTGTGTCTGTCAATGTATTAGTGTTCACTTTACTAACAACCTGAAAGAACTGTGCATGTATAATAGATGCCAAAAGTAAAACAGGAGAAAAAGCAAAATTATTTAGCTTGGAAACTCAGACTGTGAAATTACACACAAAGCAGTGAATGTTCTGAAGTAGCCAACCTAGTATAAAAAAGCCTTAACTGAAGAGATCTGAAAAATGATTTACTACGAACAGTGATCTTCAATTTGGGTACAATTACTTCTGTCAGGTTAACACACAAATATGCTGTTCTAATACATGCATATCATGTGGGCTGGGATATTAGGGTGGCATCATAACACCTGTCTTTCAGAGGTGTGCCTGGCCATCATTTCCCAAAATCTCTGCACTACACATCCCCTGGATTTTCTCTTGCTGCAGACATCACGAGGTTGGTATCACATGCCCTTGGGTAACTGGCATTGAAACATTTTTTTTTATTTGTGCCAAACCACACTTTTGAGCAGGAGTTTACCAATGTAAATCTTGCTTCTTACATACAGTGGCTTTTTAAAGACTTCGCTATAGTTTAGCATTGCCTTAAATATAGTTGGTTATTTTCCTTTTTGCTGAAAAAACTCTCTTCTCTGCCTCCCCATCCTTTTCCAGGACACACCATATCTTCCCTAGCTGCAACGACAGACTGGAGAACTACTCTTACATCTCTGCCTATGTAGCTCCATTAGCAATGGAAAGATGCACAAAAGTGGCCAAGGTGACCAGCTCTTCATGTTTCCATGGGGAGGGATCTGACTTCCACGTGGTACCATGTCTGATAAAACGGCTGAAAGTAACAACCACCTGGGGAACTGTAGCCACAAACAAAAGTCCTACCACTTGGTGGTATAGTATGCAAGAGCTGTGAAGCACTGCAGTCAGCACCATCATGCTTTTCAGAAGCATCATAGAAGCCTGCTTACCCAACCTGTTGTGATGGAGAGGCATACTGTCACCACCATATACAATTTAGATAGGATAATTTTTTTTTTTTTTTACTGTTAATACTGGTTAGCACAATGTTTTTGAATACTGGCCCTAGTTAGTATTCAGTCACAAAACTACAAGTTTTATCAAATACCGACTGTGAAAACACTGCTACAGTAAGAAATATATTTTCCTAAATTCCCTTTTAGTTGGAGGGCAAAGCATTGTAGCCCCAGTCAGAAAATTCTATGGTTCTTAAACACTGACTAATATTTAATTAAAACGTCTCAATAAATGCTTATTACTGTTGAATAGCTGGAAACTCACTAACTAGAATTTGGACCAGTCCATTTACTATCCAGTTATGCAGTGAGAAATCATGAAGTTGGTATACGCCTAACCCTGAATCAGTGGTTTAAACTAACAGTACTAAATGTCAATAAGAGAATTTTCTAAGATGGCTTGAAAGGTTTCTGGTTTCAAAGTATGTGATAGTTACTCAGTATATAGATCATCTTTGCTGAGACAAGCTGCATGTCTAGGATGTTCTGGAGCTACTCAACAATATTGTCACACATACGTGTATACACTCAAGTGGGAGCATGGACAGACAGACGCATATATATATATATATATACACACACACACACAAAATCACACACACACACACACACACACACACACAATCTTCTAAGCAGTTTCTGACACGGCTCAGTGGCCATTAGGATACAACATGCAAGTGAAGATGAGAAACCTGAATGCACTAACAGGCAGTGGCTGGTGCTGCAGTAAGAGGCTGAGGTTGGCTGCGGAGGCTGAGAGGGGATCTGCTCTTACCTGGCCACCTGCAAAAATGACGGGGGCAGAGGCGGGCTTTGGGCGGTAGGGGATGGTGGCACCTTTCGGTGGGGACTAGGAGGGACAGGGAAAGCATGTTAGAAACAGCATTAGAACATGTTCATCTCTGAAAAAATAAAGGCAAATTCAATCACAAAACAGAGAAAATACACAATAATCACAAACACTTTTACAACTGCAGTATCCCTTATTAGCCTAGAATTCATTTAATCAAGACATATGCATCACAAAGTTATACTTTTAATAAAAAAGAATTTATTGTCATATAGAACAAATTAAGATCATTATTCATTGCTGTTTGATGTTTTACTGTTTTTAACAAATGTATACAGCAGAAAGTCATTCAACAATGCCAAACATCCTTCTCCCCCGCCCCGTCCCGTTAAAACAATTTTTGACAAAGTTATAAGGTTCTAACTACTTCTATCTCGCTCTGAAAATATATTTCAAAAGCAGAGAAAATTTGTGACACTACATGGTGTTGATCCAAGAGCCTGGAATGAACAGCTCGAGCTTGGGATGCTACAGAAATGGAAGCTTGATCATCTTGGTAAGTGTAAAGTTCAGACAGAAAACGAGGCAAGCACAGGCTCAACTCGATTCTTAGTGACATGGGTTTACAAAGACTACCAATTGTTTGGCACTAACCATAAAAGCTCAAAGAGGCCGTAAAGATAGGTGGTGTGTGAACAAGAGAAAAAAATTGCAAGAGTGGTAGAGGTGCTCTTCCGATATTGAGGCAAAGGAGAGGGAGCTTTACTCTGGATCAGACCCATTATGTGTTTCATTTATACAATTGCTTGATGTGGTGACTGGGTGCAATAAGGTGTAAATGTGTTTCATTCGCCAGCATGGATATCTCAGCTTTCATGAGGTCAAAAGTTTGCCAAAACATGTTTGTCTGTAGTGCGACAACTGTACGTGCAGGTGAGGGCTTGGTAGTCTTTGCAAACTCATGCCACTAGGAATCAACAGAAAACGCTGGAAAACCTCAGCAGGCCAGGCAGCATCCGTGGAGAGAGATGCTCCACGGATGCTGCCTGGCCTGCTGAGTTTTTCAGCGTTTTCTGTTGTTATTTCGGATTTCCAGCATCCGCAGTATTTTGCTATCGCACTAGGAATCAAGTTGAGACTGTGCCTACCTCATTTTATGTCGGAACTTTACATTTGGCAAGATTATTATTTTTGTTTTTTAATTTGAAACTGCAACGAGCTTCCATTTCTGTATTAGGGGAAATTGAACATTTGTCTACTAATGCCAAGTGACACCATCAAGCACGCTCAGGTCAGCTACAGCAATGATCAGATGCAATGCAGAGTGCTCCTACATTATCCGGTCACTATTGCATATTACTGCTTTGTCTGCTGGAGTGTCAATGATGCTCAAGTAACTGTCAAGAACCATGGACCAGGGTGGGGTTATTTGCTATTGATTTGACAAATCCTATTTAAAAATTGGATACACTTTGCCGACCTGGGTAAATGACATCCTTCTGATAAAACTGTTACTTGTCACACAAGGATTAACAAAATAATTGAAGATTTCAGAAAAACATCAACATCCTCCAAAGTCTGGTGACAGAATGTGGAATTAAAACTCCTCACACTTGTAAATCAGATGGGGAAAAATTCTGAAATATTGAATTTATTTGAAGGCGTCTAATCCCTAATCTACAAAGACTGCCCCTTACCTCACCTGTCTCCTTTAGCGATTGCATTTCACATATTTGTTGCTCGTCACTTCAATCACTAAGTGGAACTGTGGCAAAGGTATTTCAATATACTTTAAAGCTTAAAGAAAAAAGTTCTCCTCCACCTTCACACACTATTCCATTTCCAGACTAGAAAGCAACTTAGTCGTGTCAGCAACTTATCCATAATTACTGTTAATACTGTTTCAAAATTGACTGGTGGAATGGGAACAACAGATTCACAATGCAAACACAACCAGTATTAGCTCCATCTTCAAGAGATAACACTGACCTTCACTCAGGCCGCTCAGAACTGGAAAGGCGAAGTGAGTGAGTCCCATCCTTCAACCTTTCTGGTTATAATCTTTTTAATTCCAGGAAGATTCCTCACTTCCCACTGGTCTGAGAACCACGATAAGCTGACTTAACATGATTGGTGATTGCACAAGTGGAATCTATTTCACTTTTACATTCACACTTAGCCGCAGAACTGGCAAGCCTGATGTAAGGTTATAATGCAAAATCCATACTTCCTAGTTTTCAGGGTGATACCGAAATAAGTACCCTTATTGTCCTAGTGTGGAATCACTTGCTTTACCTTGAATACTAGAGAGTGTTGTGATGACAACAAACCTGCTGTAAGAACAGAAACCTAGAAAAGGTTGTGTTTGCAGTTCTGGAAAAAGCCCAGGTTGGAGAATAGCACTATGGAACTTTTATATACCAAGGCACAAAGGCATGCTTGCATTTCTTAAGCTAAAGAAAAGGGACAAATATAACACCATCACTCCTTGCATTCAGGAGAGTTGGGGGAATGATTCTCCTTATACATTGCCTCAAACACTTTCTTGATAAAGGCATTTACAGTTTGTTACAGGACATCAGAAATGTTCCTGTTAGTTGCAGACTTGTACATTAAATTGTACAAACGTCTCAATAAATGTATGGTGTATAGCTTACAGTATCAGCTTTACACCAGTCTGGCTTCCACAGGGTTTTATCTCAGCATAAAAGTAGTGCGAGAGATTGATTCAAATATAACTGGCTACCAGAACCGCTAGAGTGGCTGCAGCTGACAATGGGGCAGAACTTGTGGTCGGTATGACGGCGTACTCTTGAAATTGACCACAAGTTCGGGATTTCTGCACGCGCTAAATCCTGAACTTGCGATGTCAAGTTCAAACTTGACAGATCATCCACTGCGACTGTCAAATCCTTATTTCCGTTGCAGAGTTGGACTAATTGCCCATCAACTGCCCAGCAAATACGCAGGAAAATTTTACAGCTGGTGCAAACAGGCACAGGAGCCTGTTTGCACAGCGTAAGGGAGGGGGGATATGCAGCAGCTTGAAACATACACTAGTTATTGGTTAAAAAAAAAATCTTCAAAATAACTATCTATATCCACCTAACTAAAAGATGCCCCTCTCACCCTAAGAAAAAAGGAAAAGAACTAGTGTCTAATGTTTTCAGTTTACTGTTTGAAATGCCGATGACATAGCTGACTATTCGCTGAGGCTTTCATGATTTGAACCAATTTCACAAACTATTAATGAAATGCAATTTCCCTACAGTGAAACTTTTACATACAAGAAACCTAGATGCACAAGCAGGATATTTACATCGCCTCCACTAAAATTAAGCATTAAACTGGAGTGAATGAGAGACTGATTTATTTATTAATATAACTGGGGTGAGTGAGACTAAAAATCATGAATGAGCATCCGAGATTTGTTTCCCCGATTGGTGCACCGCCCCACGTGATCCCAGGTATGTTTACGCACACTGTGCGCTTCTGGGATCCGTGGGCCACTACGCTGCGTACAACTCCGCAGCGAAACAACGCAAGTTTTTGAAGGGGGCCGTGCACCAGGTCAGTGTGGATTTCTTTCGGAGGTCGGCGGCATATTCCTTAGCTATGCCGCTGACCGCAATTATAGTGCCACTATGTTTATAATAATACTGGATGTGGTTGCTACAAAAAATATCGTCAGCTCAGTTTATACTGTCAGGATGAATATAATTTGGAACATTTTCAGTGAAGATTCTAAGTGGATCAACCAGTTCTGCATTCATACTGCTGCACTGAATATACTTAGATCGCTGAACATCAAGTAATTTATTCAATGATTATTTTGCCTGTGAATGATAAGATTTGTACATAATAAAGAACTATCAAAAAGCAAATTATACAAAGTGATTGGATAAACAATCAGATTATTTAGAACCAAATATGAATATGGCTACTCCTTAAATATGTCAATAAAGATACTACGCTATTTCAGAATCAGAAGTTATCAATCCCTTCATGTACATCTATTGTATGTTGTGGATTCTGGAAAGGTTTAGTAACAAAGTATGCCTATCTCTGTTTGTTTGCTGAAGTTAACCAGAAGCTAACCCAAATCAATTCTATGGTTAACTCTATGAAACTAGTAACATTTTGTTTATTAGAAGCCCAGAGTATTTCTAAAACATCTTTCCCTTATCTCTATTTGACAACCAATTTCTTTCCCCTCCATATTAAAGCACAAGTGTTACATGCTATTGGTGTGGCCACTGATGAAAACAGCTCCTCTAAAAAAAAAAGGTCCATCAACCCCAATTTATGAAATATATTGGGAAGTATTTTGAATCCTTTGTCAGCAGACCCTTCAACAACTCAAGTCCTGAACTACATGTCTTAAAAGGGGCCTCGATATTCCAAAATCTCTTTAGAAACCACTATATAGAGCAGCAAATGCATTATCTACAACAGACTTTTTTGTGATAGCATCAATATTTTAAATATATTTTTTAATACGAAAAATGTGACTGGTGACATGTATGGCCTCATTCATGTTCCACGTCTTTTAAGTGCCACTGAAAAGTTTTGGCAAGTGCTTTACAGTGGCTATTCCACAGTGCAAATTCTCCAACCTGGGCTCTTCCCCATGTAAACATAACCTCTCCTAGGTAAATAAAGCAGGAACTTAGATGATAATGCTAAGTCAAACGGCTAGAAGTCTACCTTTTAATCTCTATAGGACATGGCTCCTGAAGCCTGTCAGATGGAAATGACTGACTAACCAGTGACTATTCATGCAGACTGGAGTAATAATCCTCTGTTGATAGTGCAGTGGAGCATTGATTGATGAAGCCAACTTGGAATGTAAATTATGAATACACAAACAGAACTCCTACTATTCAAACATTCAGATGTGGATTTTAAAAGGGCAAAAGAGTAAAAATTGATGAAAGAAATGACCCAGATTGTTGATACTGTCTTGTACTGTATTGCATCTGTGTGCTGCGAATGATTTCCAGTAAAAAAAAAACCAAGAAAAATAGGAGAATGAACCAAGTTTGGGGAAAAAGTTGATGTTAAGATCTGAAGGCTGAATATCAAACTTTCATCTCATCATCTATTTAAACTCTATAACTCTTATGTTACAAAACTAATTAGACTAGACCTCTTCAGGTACATCCATTTGTGTTGCTGTATCACAAAGAAGTTCAACCCCAGAAAGCTGCCCATCACTCCCTCTTTAAAACTCACTGCTCCTGATGCTCGCCTTATACTCTACCTCCAGCATCACCACACATATTTGCTTCACACATTGGATGATAGCATCTGGCATCCCAGAGATTGTCACAGCACGTTCAGTGGAATTAGGCAGCATGTCCCCTGCCACCTGGACTTGAGCCCCTGTCGACTGGAAAGAACAGAAAAACATCTATGGGTTAAAACCACAGATGTGGTGCCAGAACCTGGAAGAATTTTACAATAATAATCTGCATTAGCAACTCCTTTGTGCCAGTTTAGAGAGACTTGCCTGCATTGTGTGTAGGTGACACATTTCAATTAGTCTATGTGCCTCAGTATGCACATGCCATACAAACAAAATACAGGGAGAACAGCATAATTAATTTCAATCCTGATTAAGATCATAACCTATTATCTTAAATGTATTAATAATTGTGTTAAAATAAGAGTCAAGAATTTAACATGAATGTGTTTAGGTAACGGAAAATTAAATCCCATTACCTCTTCTGTCATCACAAGATAATGTTCATGTCTATATTACATAAATTGAGTGCAATAAATTCTAACCAGTTAGGAATTTACTGCTAACATATCAACTGTTTTTAATACTGTTTATACAGTAGTTAATGTAAGAAGGAAAAAGAAAAGACTTGCACTTATATGGCGCTTTTCATGATCACCGGATGTCCCAAAGCGCTTTACAGCCAATGAAGTACTTTTTGAAGTGTAGTCACTGTTGTAATGTAGGAAACGCGACAGCCAATTTGAGCACAGCAAGCTCCCACAAACAGCAATATGATAATGACCAGATCAGTTTTAGTTTTAGTGATGTTGACTGAGGGATAAATATTGGCCGGGACAGCTAATGCCAGCAAATCAGCCATTTTTTTGTTTATAACCAATCTTACTCTTAATTACTTTTAACCAAAATTTAAAAAAAATCTTGCCCGGACTCCTTGCCATGAAAGAGTTAGCTCTGGCTATGAAGCTAGTCTGGGCTATAGACTTCATGTCCAATGCCTAGGCAATTTCATAACTGGTTGACGAGAAGCTTTCTTGCAGCAGAGTAAGAAAATGTTTCTGCTGCCTGTGGAGCTTAGACAGTAGTGTCAGCTGGAACATTGCCCCCTGTATGCAGACATTAAACCATGCATTAACATATGGTAAATCTGGTACTTCAGCATCATTTTTGAGTCATTTATTGACTTACTAGCACATGATTTCTGCTGTTGTATAGTAATAAAAATAGCAATACTGCTTTCCCTGGGTCCCAGCCACAATCTTTCAAAATTTAGGACGGGGTTCTTGAAAACACGTCAACATCTGCAGCAGGAGCTTGGAAGCCTGTTAATATTTGTCGGGAGTGCCTCACAAAGAAAAGATTGAAAATCACTGATTTAGTGAGACAACTAGTGGTATCAGGGATGAGAGACTTCAGTTATATGGAGAGACTAGAGAAGCTATGATTGTTCTCCTTGGAGCAGAGGTTAAAAGGAAGATTTAATAGAGGTGTTCAAAATTATGAAGGCTTTTGTTAGATTAAATAAAGAGAAATTGTTTCCACTGGCAGAAGGGTCAGTAACCAGAAAACAGAGATTTAAGTTAATTGCCAAAAGAACTAGAAGGTAGATGAGGATCATTTTCTTTACACAGTGAGTTATGATGATCTGGAATTCACTGCCTGAAAGGGTGGTTAAAGTAGATTCAATAGTAACTTTCAGAAGGGAATTGGATATAAACTTGAAAAGGAAAACTTTTTAGAGCTACGGGGAAAGAGCAGGGGAGTGGGACTAATTTGGATAGCTCTTTCAAAGAGCCAGCACAGGCACAATGGCTTCCTTCTGCTCTATGATTCTATGAGATCTCTTTGTTACAGTTATCTCTGGCTGCAACCATTTGTTATGTCTTCGTAAGTTCAACAAAAAATGATGTACATTGTCCCTTCCTTGTCTCAAAATGGAACATCAGAGAGCCCAGCTGAAAGCTGACTATTCAGTGCCATCACTGGCAGGTGAGACCAGATCAGAAGACAACTCAGATTGCAAACTATAACCACTCATTTGGGAGTTTGATACTGCATTGCCTGTGATGCACACAAATATGGGCCATATGTTTCTATCATAAGAGGGAGCATTACATCTGAAATAGAACATTCGACCAAGATCAACTGCGTTCAAGTGGAGGACTGGATTATTCTGTGGAAGGAAAAGCTGACCTCACGAATTTCTTTGATCTTGGAGCCCCCTTTTCCAATCAGTGATCCGCACTGACTGGCTGGTACAACGAGTCGCAGGGTCACGGGTGGTTTACTGGTGGCTGTACTGTTCGTCATTGAATTATCGATGTCCTGAAATTGCAAACAAAGCAGTTTTGATGTTACAGGTTGTGCTATAATTGTGAAATAATCTGCCTAAACATTAATTTCTGTAACAAATCTGTGTAAGATATGACATTTAGAAACTTGCTCCATTTTAAGTGCAACAGACTCTTACTATTTGATTCCCCAAATTTCACACTAGCAACTTTTAGTAAGGGGTGATGGGGTGTATTAGTTTAAACCTCATGTAAGGTACAGATCATAAAAATGCATAGTTTAATTCACCTGTCAGGAATGAGCCAACATTCCTATAACTCTCCATACAGTCCATGCAATTACTATGGAGATAACTCAGAAAACAGTTTCTTTTCATTATATGCAATAGCACTGGTTTCAGTTTTGAGCTCTACAACTCACTAGCACTACAAGTTTCTTTGTAAAAATGCACCCTGTAGATAAACTACAGTGGAACAAATCACAAACGAGGAGAAACCTACACAAGCTACATCTGTTTTCAACTCCTCCCCACCTTCTGCAGAATAGGTCTAGTCCCAATTGCACTATTAAAATCCCATGGAAGGAGAAACGATCTCTTACCTCCTCAAACTTAAAGGCGATCATCGCAAATGCCTTGAATATTGCATCAGTTGGGCCTGTGATGGTTACAATTCTCTCAGGACAATTTCCTTCAGAGATATTAATGCGTGCACCGCTCTGAAACAGTTATGAGAATGTCCAAGTTACTGCAGGAAATCCGATCAAATCATCCAGCAGAGGCACAGAAATTCAGGAATAAAGTGAGGAATCATCCAATAGTAGTTCACCTACCTCCTCACGCATCTTTTTCACAGTCTCACCTTTCTGAAAGAGGAGGAGACATACAAAGCATGTACTGTACCCATGCATATATTGCACATGTAGTTCATGTTTAATAAAATGCTATTGTATAATCTATGGACATGATAGCACTGGCTACAGACTGGTAGAGAGTCAAAAGCAAGTACGGAATAAACATCTGTGGATTAGGGAGCTTAAACGGATGCTGTACAGCATCACGTCTATGGAAATAGTAACTTATTGACTGCAGACTTGCATTTAATATTTAAATAGCATGAATTCATTAGGCTCTGTGGCAATTGTACACAATAGTTACAAACAATAATCATCACTTCTGTGCGCTGGAACTAAATGGGCATGCATTACTGGAGCCATAAAGGAAAATGAGTTAGAAAGGTTTCTCCAGAAGAAAACATGGTAGATATGAAAAGTTCCTTTTATGGAAACTATAAGACATTAGCTACAGACAAATGTATCAAATATGTCACATGAAATATCTATGGGTTCACTATGAAGCTGCATAAAGTGAGAATGAGGCTTTATGATCAGTCTGAGTTATCACCAGCACAAAGTAAAATATTAATACAAACCTTTCCAATGATGCTTCCAACTTCCTGCAAGTTTCAAAGAGAAATATTTAGTAATGCTTATCCTGCAGATTGTCTGGACTTTCAAATTCCTCCATAGCACACTGCTTAACTCATTCACATAAAATCTCTTGTGGCATATTCTGACAGTCTTTAACCTGCTTTAAATAAATGTTAACCACTGCAAAACATTTTTTTTTATATGAATACCAACCAATTTGCTACCAGGAGAAATTAACTTTCTAAGAGTTCTGAATTCATTTGATACATTTTCATACATAAAATCTAGTAATGGTTCAGCAGGTTTGTGAAAGCAGCAAATACCTCTAAACAAATATTTACAGTCCCAAGAAACAATACACCAGTTCCAAAACAGAAATGATACATTATATTTCCTGGACAGAAAAAAGGGGAGAAGGGATGCATGCGCTTAGAGGGGGAGATAAGGAAGCTCACGGAGAGGGGGAGCGAACACGTGCCAGAGGGGGGTTGGGGGGAAGCGTGTGCCAGAGAAGGATAGTTTTGGTGGGGTGGGGGGAGAAGAAGGGCGCCTGAAAGAGGGAGGGGGACGGGGAGAGTGCACTAGAAATAAATAAAGCGCATGCTGCACACACAGGGGTAGAGAAGAGAGAGGGCTGCGCACATTGATACAACGAGAGACACACGGCGAGAGAGAGTAAGAGATACGCATTGGAGGAGTCACCCCAGGCCACTGCTGCTTATGTTGACGTAGCTGGCCCAAGATGAGCACTGGCAGAACTTTGGGAGAACGTTTTTTGCTTGTGCTCTCAGTTGGGGGTAAGTAATGCTGTGGGATCCTAAAAGGGCAAACATTTTTAAATCCAGTGATAAGTAGTAACCAACTGCCGTAAGCAGCACAGCAGGTAACACTGTTAACCTGTATTTGAAGGGGAAAGCAGTGATGCAACCTGGCAGCCTCTTCCTCTCATTTGGAAATTTCAGGTTAAATCAACCTCAAACGTGAGACAGACGAGAGAGAGAGTCACTTCCCTCCTCCACTTGCTGTCAGGAGTTACAAACAAGAGGAGTTCTGATATCCCTGCCAGGTCCAGCGTGAAAGTTCCTTAGCTCGAAGCAGGAGTGCACCTTATTCATTAATCCTTGCTCTGAGCTGACCGAGTGCCAGTGTTAAAATGGAAAATATTAACTAGCCTCACTGAAGACCAAGTCAGGTTTAATTGTTGCAAACTTAAAAAAATGTTTGGTGCTTTTAAACAGAACTACACACTACCTGCATAAGAATTGAGTGAGAAGATAAAAAAGTGCTATTCCACATTACCCTCACCAAATTAACACATTATGAAAAGATTTGAAACAAAGGCACTTCACGAGTGTTATCAAACAAAACTTGATACCGAGTCACATAAGGAGATATTAGGGCAGATGACCAACAGCTTGGTCAAAGAGGTAAGTTTTAAGGAGCGTCTTAAAGGAGGAGAGGTAGAGGGGTTTGGGGGTGGGGGGAGGGGGGAGAATTCCAGAGCTTAGGACCTTGGCAGCTGAAGGCACGGCCGCCAATGGTGAAGCAATTAAAATTATGAATGCTCAAGAGGCCAGAATTGGAGGAGCACAGATATCTCAGAGTTGTGGGTTGGAGAATATTAGAGATAGGGAGGGGCGAGGCCATGGAGGGATTTGAAAACAAGGATGGGAATTTTAAAAATGGTGATACTTCACTTTTGATTTATTGAATTTGTTTCTCTTCAAATGTTTAACTTCTACTCTCCTCTTACAGGTGAACATTTGCCAACGTGCAAGCTACTGCTGTCTGGATCATAGCATCAATGTTGTGCCATTACCAGCAAGAGAAGAGGCAATTCAAGTAACCCTCCTCATCCTTCTCTACCTATCTGCAGCCTCTGACATGGTTGACTACACCATCCTCCTCAAACGCCTCTCCACCATCATCCAGCTGGGTTGGATTGCACTCACCTGGTTCCATTCTTATCAAATCCTAGCCAGAGAATCACCTGCAACGGATTCTCTTCACTCTCCCGCACCGTTACCTCTGGAGTCCCCCAAGGATCTATCCTTGGCCCCCTCCTATTTCTCATCTACATGCTGCCCCTCAGAGACATCATCCGAAAACACAGCATCAGTTTCCACATGTACACTGATGACACCCAGCTCCACCTCATCACCACCTCTTCGATCCCTCCACTGTCTCTGAATTGTCAGACTGCTTGTCCGACATCCAGTACTGGATGAGCAGAAATATCCTCCAACTAATTATTGGGAAGGCCAAAGCCACTGTCTTTGGCCCCCGCCACAAACTCCGTTCCCTAGCAGTCGACTCCATCCCTCTCCCTGGCAACTGTCTGAGGCTGAACCAGACTGTTCACAACCCTGATGTCATATTTGACCCAGAGATGAGCTTCTGACCACATATCACTAAGGCCGTCTATTTCCACCTCCGCAACATCACCCAACTCCGCCCGTCTCAGCTCATAGAAACATAGAATCTAGGAGCAGGAGTAGGCCATTCGGCCCGTCGAGCCTGCTCCACCATTCAATACGATCATGGCTGATCATCCAAATCCAGTACCCTGTCCCTGCTTTAATCCCCACAGTACACATATCCCACCCTACCCCTGTAACCCCACGTATTTAATTCCCCCTAACATATCCCATCCTATCCTCATAACCCCACATATTTAATCCCCCCCCGAACACTAAGGGTCAATTTATCATAGCCAAATCAACCTAACCCGCACATTTTTTTTGGACTGTGGGAGGAAACCGGAGCACCCGGAGGAAACCCACGCAGACACGGGGAGAATGTGCAAACTCCACACAGACAGTCACCCGAGGTCAGATTCGAACCCGGGTCCCTGGTGCTGTGAGGCACCAGTGCTAACCACTATGCCACCGTGTTGCTTAAACCCTCATCCATGTCTCGTTACCTCTAGACGACTATTCCAATGAACTCCTGGCCAGTCTCCCACGTTCTACCCTCCGTAAGCTTGAGGTCATCCAAAACTCTGCTGCCCGTGTCCTAACTCGCACCAAGTCCCATTCACCCATCACCTCTGCTCGCTGACCTACACTGGCTCCCAGTTAAGCAACGCCTTGATTTTAAAATTCTCATCCTCGTTTTCAAACCCCTCCATAGTCTCGCCCATCCCTATCTTTGGAATTCTCTACCCCAGAGGGCTGTGGAGGCTCAGTCGTTGAGTATATTCAAGACAGAGATCGATAGATTTTTGAATATTAAGGGAATCAAGGGACATGGTGATAGTGCAGGAAAGTGGAGATGAGGTAGAAGATCAGCCATGATATTATTGAATGGCGGAACAGGCTCGAAGGGCCAAATGGCTGACTCCTGCTCCTATTTCTTATGTTCTTATGTTATCTCTAATCTCTTCCAGCCCCACAACCCGCCGAGATATCTGCGCTCTTCCAATTCTGACCTCGAGCATCCCCGATTTTAATCGCTCCACCATTGGAGACCGTGCCTTCAGCTGTCAAGGCCCGAAGCTCTGGAATTCCCTCTCTAAACCTCTCCACTTCTCTACCGCTTTTCTCCTTTAAGACGTTCCTTAAAACTTTCCTCTTTGACCAAGCTTATGTGGCTCAGTCTCAAATTTTGTTTCTGTGAAGCGCCATGGGACGTTTTACTACGTCAAAGGTGCGATATAAATACAAGTTGTTGTTAAACTAAGGCGAGGTAAGCGGACAACTGATGGTCTCCTCTTCCACCCACCCCCCCAACACAATCATCCACATAACAGCTCTATCTAACGCAAATTTTGCCTAATGGGTTGGTGATGAGCCGTCCGATAATTCAAACGCTCCATAATCTGGTTGACAGTTGAACTGTTGCCAAGATAAAAATTTAATATTTGAAGAAGCTCATTCATTTCAAGTATATTCCTGCTCATGTAAATGACAGCTGGAGAATCCATCTTGACAATTCAGTCACAGCAATTATTTGTCAGCAAGATAGCATGCAAGTTAGAACAAAGTCCCCACAACTCAACAAGTCCTCATCTCATAAGTGTAACCACTACTTCCCCATTATGACATTCGCTCCTCTCATTGATGATCATCCTGAATTCTATGCCACCATGTCCAAAATAAGCCAAATTAACTCAAACTTGGTCATCACTGGTGACCCTGCCACCAGCAATAAAAGGATAGTTGAAATCCCTCATCTGGTTATATTCAAACTGAATATTTACCTTCCCATGCATGAGCAGTCGGATGGTAAGGGTAACATTCAGCCCGCCTTCGGTAACTTTAGGGTCCATAGTGGTGGCAGTATCGCTGTTGCTGGTTTACTATCAAGGATTCCTCGGGGACAGTGTAATCGGGCGGTGACACACCTGTATGACACAAAGAAGAAACCGTTAGTATTCACAAGAAATTCGCCTGTGAAGAGTAATAAATCACAAGACGCACTGGCACGCTTACATACACAGACCTTCAGGGAGCACATAACCAATTAAAACTTGCTAGTCAGACAGCCTGACATTGTTCATGGCACATTCCAGGAGCAGGTGTGTGCCAGTAAAAATGGACGCTGGTTTCAACTTGAGGCTCCTTCTAATTGGCAACTGAAAGTCCATTTTTTAAGGATCACGGTACACAAATCCCAATAGTTCTTACCCATGTTCCAAGGCATAAAACACTAGAATGGGACAGATGCAGCATGAATCCAAGGCTCTCCACAAGACTGCCAGGAATTAAAACCTTAAACTCCTAATTTAGTTGTCGTGGTTTCAGTCACTCACCCAACAATTCATATGATGGCAAGAATACTCAAAGTAGATGCATGCAACTTTAAAAAAAAAAAAATTAGATTTCCTGTGTTGCTCCTCGTGGATAGTTTGAGGTCTAGAGTAAGTTTCAAAATGTATGAACGAGAACAAGTTCAGATATTCTGCAAAATACCCAAAAACTGGTCCAATGAGTTTTTTGGGTTTTGTAATTCATTTTAATAATCATCCCCATCACAGATAGTGGTGTGCAGATGTTAGCAGTGCACACAAATTGCCACATCAGTTTTCAGCAAGACATCTACTCGTTATAAATATCAGTGAACAGTCTCCAGCCACAGAAGTAGCTATAACATATGCACAAGCAGCATTCCTTCCGACAAACATATCTTGCAAGGTAACAGTTCCTCGTAATCAGTCAGCAGACCCACTCTTGATCAACATTCCCATGACTACTGGTACAAACTGTGCACGTGGCCTTTGGGTGAAGATGGGATCAGGCTCAGCGGTTACGTCATTGGAGTCAAATAGACTGGCGACACAATAATTGGTCTTACACGTGTAGAATGGCCACTTGAATGAGGCATCCTCGGGCTGCCAGCACCTGAAATGTACCTAGCAAGAATCACTGCTTTCAAGAGAGGAAGGGGAAACAATTTGAAGGGACACCCTGCACTTAATTCTAGAGGTGTATTTATCTTGCAGGTTAATTCTAACCTGTAGAAACAGAGTTATACAGAGCACAACAGAGTCATACTTAACTCAAGCAAAGAATCGTCATAATCCATTCGGACAGATTTTTACTGCAATTATTGCAGTTGCAACACAGACATGGTAAACAGCATATGTTGTTCAGTGTACACAACAGATACAGTGATGGGGAGTGAGCCTAACACAGCAACTTAGACATCTAAAGGACTGGTGCTCATGAGTATTTTAATATTTAGGCATGCTGTAGCCCATTGGATCTTTTTGATAGGGGAAGTTCACAAAGCTGTGGCCACCCTATGGTTGACAAGTCAACTAACTCATCCAATTAATGTAGGTTGAAGCACATAGTCCATCTGAAAATTAATGTACTTGTTGAGGCAGACAACCTGACCAACGACTGATTTACACATCAACATCACACTCTTATTTGACACTTCTGATCAGGCAAAACATCTCAGTAAATTAATATTTTTTCAATTCCAGGACTTAAGCCAACATTTGAAAACAGAAAGTTTCTGCTGAAAACTTAGGTTTTTTTTTAAGTCCACCTATGAAGAAGAACAACAACTACTTGTATTTATATAGCGCCTTTAACGTAGTAAAATGTCCCAAGGTGCTGCACAGGAGTATTTTAAGACAAAAAATTTGACATCGATCCACATAAGGATAAATTAGGGCAGGTGACCAAAAGCTTGGTCAAAGAGGTAGGTTTTAAGGAGCGTCTTAAAAAAAGAGGAAAAAGAGGTAGCGAGGCGGACAGGTTTAGGCAGGGAATTCCAGAGCTTAGGGCCTAGGCAACAGAAGGCACGGCCACCAATGGTTGAGCGATTATAATCAGGTATCCTCAAGAGGGCAGAATTAGAGGAGCGCAGTTATCTCGGGGTGTTGTGGGGCTGAAGGAGATTAGAGAGAGGGGGAGGAGTGAGGCCACGGAGGGGTTTGAAAACAAGGCATGAGAATTTTGAAATCGAGGCGCTGCTTAACCAGGAGCCAATGTAGGTCAGCGAGCACAGGGATGATGGGCGAACGGGACTTGGTGTGAGTTAGGACAACCTCAAGTTTACGTAGGGTGGAATGTAGGAGGCCATGAAGATGAAAGTAAGGATTGATTCTGGAAGTTAGAAGTTGAATTTTAGAATGATTCACTCAGGCACTTAGCTTAAACCACAGACTATGCGCAGATGATCCTTGACTGGAAGCGATACACAAACTGAGTGCCATAAGGATCTATAGCTAATTAACACTGCAGGTGAAAGTCATTTTCTTTTCCCGAAGTCAAAGTTACAACTAGATTATCTTCACAAAATCTAACACTCCTTGCCACAGTTTTCGTTGTGCAACACATTTGGGATGAAACTGCATTTATACCAATAATATACAAATTGCAGGCCAGGCAGCATCTGTGGAGAGAGAAACAGAGTCAACGTTTCAGGTCGATGATCTGAACGTTCTGCTAAAAGGTCCTTGACCTGAAGCGTTAACTCTGTCTCTCTCTCTCCACAGATTCTGCCTGACCTGCTGAGTATTTCCAGCATTCTCTGTTTTTAATTCTAAATTAACATGTTTGTGTGCTAACCTTTCAAAATACAATTTATTCTAATTGTTTTCATGGCATGTCATTCTGATTTTCTGAAGATGCAATTTTTTTAATTTTTTTTTTACAAATTATGGCCATTTGAAATAGAATCGCTGCCTGACAATAGTTAATACATCTTTACCATTTGGGAGACTTGGATTTCTCTTTAGTCATGAACTACTCACAGAGCAATTCTTTTCCTTTGCAATAAAAAGTGCATCAACATTTATAGAACTTTCATTCCAAGTAAAAGCAAAAGATTGTAGGTTTAAGTCAGCTGCCAGCCTTCAAAATTAAATCCTGCTCTATTTTGATAATATGCACCCATTCCAAGGAAAGGATTATGAGCTCAGGTTAATCTCTGGATTTGCTTTTCCTTGATCATCTTTCTCTTTCTGCTTTTCCAGCTCGCAATGAGTAGCAACATTTATTTTTAAGTTTAATTTTTAAAATATTTTTCTTCTGATAACTTGTTTTCCAGACTGTGTGACAGCACGCATCCCACTCAGGAGGATAGTGGAGAGTCACATACACTTCCATGACAAGCTGTATACAATCAGGATCAACTTTTCCCTCCCCATTCCTTCCAATGTGGAATTTGTATTTGTAGCCAGCTGTTTAAGAATGGATGAAACTCACTTGCCTCAGCTAGAGAGCATGAATTCTCTTGGATTCAGCATTTTCTGGTATTGAAACAAGGGTTTTTCTGCTCTCCCTAAACATTTTTCCTCTAAGAGTATGACAATGATCTACGTTGGTACATGATATTTGCAGGGGGGTAAAGAGAGAAGAGATGTAGATGTAAATAGACCAGACATCCAAAGAGTGGTTCTGGTATTCTGCCGTGGATTCACATTTAGAAATATTTTGATTTGTGATCAAAGATCTCGTCTGAATTTCAAATGGAGGCTTGTAACTTGATCAATACATATGGCACCGAGCAGGTGTCGTACAGTTGTTAAATTTTGCTGTCATTCACTTGCCACAAACATAACTACTATCTGAAGATAGGACAAAGAAGATTACATCTAGCATCCAAGCCTTAATGCAGTTCTCTTCAACGCCAATCTAGAAAACTACCAAAAATTGACTGCCTCAAAAGCAGGTGAAAAAGACACCATCTGGCTGTCCTGCCTCACGAGTTGAGAAAATGTCAAATTACATTGTCAGCGTGCCCTCCTGTTAATACCATGCCGAGAATATATAACTACTACTACATCAGTGTGAAAAGTAGAGTACAATCTTATTCTGGTTTTTAAAAAAAAACTTTGAATTTAAAAATTGTTTATATATGGACCAACATGTTTAACTTGGAAAAAACAATTTATACTTCCACTGTTCATTTGCCAGTTTTCCAGTTTCAACTTATAATCTATTAGTAATATTTGGGTCGTTGAAAGAGTGTTTTTTCAACAACAAAAAACTGACAACTCAAAAGCAGATCCCTGAACGTGGGCCTAAGTATTTGCACTGAAAGTGCAGTGAGGCCTGGATTTATCACAACTTGAGCTGCAGACATACCTAATACTCCATGATTATTACAGGATAAGGTGGCGGCGATTATAGGAACTTTCCATAATTTCTTGCAGAGACTGAGGATCTGCATTGGCACTCTGCTACTAAACCTGATGAATGGGTTCAAAATTGTACAGTTGTTAAAGTGACACTGAACAGTCTTAGATTTCCTCATCCCCAGTTCAAGCTGGGCCCTTCTCCTCCAGGTCATGCTAGCACCCTTCACTCTGACCCAGCCCTGACCCGCTGCTGCTCCAGGAGACTATAGGTGGAGACTCCTGATGAACATCCCCTTGAGCAGTAGCAGCAGGTAGGAGTTGAGCTAGGAGCATGTATTTTCATCTGCCAACATGGACATTGTCCTCAAGAGTGACTGTTCACATGTACAAGGAATACTGGTGAACTTTTAAGTTTTAGTATTTTAAAGAGGTTTAATTACATCTAAATAGTGCTGTATACTGAATAGCATCACAAGTGACAATATCTGTAAAAGCATTTCTGCTTGAACGATCTTCTGCTTTGAACACTGAACACGTGAGATATAAAGTTCCCACCTTCATCACATAGGTCCCAATAGGCTGATCAAAGTTACTCTGGCGTATGATTAATCAAATCAATTCTCTGGAGCTTTAGCTCTCTTTCCCCAAGTAAAAAGACCTGGGTATTCCAACTTTTTTTTCTCTGTTTCAGATCTGTAGTATATTGAAATATCACTCCACATCAGCAATGATCTCTTGCATCAACTCAAATACAAAAAGCAAATGCACAACAGTAGAAAATAAAAAGTTCTATGTGGTTTCTTCCCTTATACCTTGTATTGCTTAGGCAGGAAGACATACTGGAGCATATTTATACTCTAACTCACCTAACTGACCATTCTTCATGCATTAGCCTGGACAGCAAGTGCCCACAGGCTATTCAACCATTAAGAATCACAGCCTCATCTGAAATCCACTAATATGCACTTTCAGCAAGGGTCCAGAGATTGCAGAGGTCATCAGGAACATTGGTTGATTTGCTCCTCCCTTGCCAACAAATACTCAGGTTAACCCAGTATTACTGCAATTGAGGACAGCTAGCTCAGCACAGACCAGTGATTAAACCTGGGACAATGGTCGTTACAAAACAGCCTGATTTAAAAACATTCATTGGACTGCTCAAGCGCTTTCTTGTTATTGGAGCCACTTCCATAAGTATCAGCAGCTGAGCTGCAGTGCAAAGTTGGGGATGAAGATTGACATGGGATTCTTTGCAGGTTTTGCATCTGCAATGACACAGGTGAAACAGTCTCAGAAGCAGCTCAGGACTACTTAACACAAAATTACAGAAGGCTGCCATTTCAGGCCATCATATCCGGCAGATCTCTGTTAGCTCCACACCGGACCTATGTAACTGTACTCCCATATTCCTATTTGTTCCCTGTAGCGTTTAATATTTTTCTTCAAGTTTTTAGCTAAATCCCTCTTAATCATTGATTCAATTTGATTTTATATACCTTTGGTAATACATTCCATATTCCAAGAATCCTTCATACATCTAAATTCCCCCATGATATTTCTAGCACTAATCCTAACTTTATGCCCTCTTTTTACTGATTCATCGACCAATGAATACGATCGTTCACTATTTACCCTTACAAATCCTTTCATAGTTTTGAACACTATTAGATCGCTGCTTAATCTTCTTTGCTCCAGCGAATAGAGCTCCAGATTTTCAAGTCTCTCATCATAAGTATATCCTCTCATCCCTCGCATTATCCTAATGAATTCACTTTTTCTACAGATGCAAAATCCCCTCTGTACACAGTACGCCAACTGTGGCGTAACCAATGTCATCACTTCCTTGCACCCCTGTAAATAGAATGCAGAATCCCACCTGCACTTATGGCTTTTTCCACCTGCAGCCCTGCTTTTAAAGATCTGTGTATTAGCATCTCTGTTCCTCCACACCATTCAGAATTTTACCACTCAGGATATATTTCTATTCTTCCTTTTCACAAAATGTACTTCACATTTATTTTCATTGGACTTGTATTTTCCTGATATCTGCCCACTATTCTAAACCTGTCTGTCCTCCTACACTCAATTGAATTCTTCCTTAGTTTGTCATGCCCTTAGTATAATAAGCAACTGTTATTCCCTGTAGGTGCATGTCCAAATCATTTATATAAATGTAGAACAAGAGATATCCCAACACAGATCCTAGGGACAAGCCACCAGCTACACCTTGCTAATCCAAGAAACATCCGTTTACTCCCTACTCTGCTTCCTATCCTAAAGCTATCCATTATCCAAGTGACCACTTGACCTTCACGGGGCCTTAACCTTCACAACAACTTCCTATGGAGCACTAGGAAGTTCCAAATGTACCACATCCACTGCAGTCCCTTTGTGCATCTGCTCAATTGATGAATTAATCAAGCATGATCTGCCCTTTACAAATTGTGCCAAATTAGCACATACCTTGCAAAGTGTTCCTTTATCATTTATTATGGTTTCTACAAGTCTTCCTACGAATGGAAAAGAAAATAGGGCGGGGTGTAGAACAAGCGGCCGATTAACTATCGCCCATTTTTCACCCAGCGATAGAAAGTAAAATTACCCTCGCTATCTCTTCTCCCTTTTTGCTTTTTATATCTGACAAATGTAATGATAGCTACATTGACTTAGTGAAAATTTGTGTTCCTTTGAAAAAGATATATTTTATTGGAATATATTTGAACATTTAGCTTGCAGAGTCGGCTTTTTAAAAAAAGACAAAAGTCACTCAATTTAATTTCTGTTATTCAACTGAAGGAAAAGTCAGAAGAAAAATTACTACTTTTTGGATAAATAAGGAGCTAATCAGTGGTCCAGACCTGCAGTAAGTTACAAAAGATGCAATACAGCAAGACTGTTGGAACAAAAATAGAGGTCATTACAAATTATATTTTTTCCAATCTTGCAGCACTCCAAAATTTGGCCCATGGCAAATTGCTGCATTTTCTGGCTTAGTATCCCAGGGTTTGTACCCAGCAAATGCTTTTCTCAGGAAAGTTATTTTGTTATAGCTTTTATATGTGGAAAAGTGTAGGAAAGGAACGGCTATGATAGCCAATTTTGCTAGCATTTATACAATCATTAAAAAATACATTTTAAACTAGTGATCGCACAAAATTGATCAGTTTCATACATGAATTAATTCAGATTATGGAATATATAAATGTGTTCTTCAGCAAAATATTGCATTACTCGGACCAATAATTAATCATTTGTGACAAATCCTCTCAAACGGGCATTTTCTCTGTTTCTGGGATTTGCTGCAAAACTAGTATTTGGCAGCAAGCCTCTACATTCTGTTCGATGTTGAAATTTGCATGATTTTTGAGGGAATGTGCCAAATCATTTGCATTATTCATAATACTTGCACTATTATAAAAATGTGCAATATTAAGGACTGTATTTCAACAGTGTTTTTTCATTCCTGATTCATCCTGTAACTCGACAGTGCAGTATCACTTTGCATTCCTGAGAACATTGTATATTTTCAACAAAAAGACACCTATTCAAATCCTACAACGACAAAGGATGTACATATTGCACAGAGTAGAATACTTACTTTACAAAAGGCAGAAATACAGGAGTTGTACAACATTAGTTAACCCGTGAGCTCAAAATTTCAGATAAATAACCTGATAAATTTTGAAATAGGAGGTTGGAAAAATTTGACAGCAATTGACAACTGTACATGTCTTGCTCACGTCCTAGGATCGACAAGAAATGAAACAAGCTTAAATATAAACAAATCAGGAAAGGAGAGCATAGGGCAGACTAAACTAAGGGAGGCCATAAATCGCCAGGGAAGAGTGTTATTGAACAGGAGTGTAAAAAGATGGTTAAAAATGAAGAGAGAGGAACTGCTATTAGCAATGAGTTAAACTGTCTGTACAACAATGGACACAGTGTCCATAATAAAACAGGGGAACTGGAGGCAATAAGACATTGTGAGGAACCAGATTACTGAGACATGGCCACAGAAAAATCAGGACTGGGAATTAAACATTGCGGGGTATAACATATTTAGAAAAAAAAGAGGGAAAAGGGGGAGGTGGAGTAGCTGTATGTAACGGCAGCAGGAAAAAAGTGATGCAGCCATCAGTAAGACAGAAATAGGATCCATGTGGATAGAGATAAAAGATAATAAAGGATCAATCACAGTAATAGGGGTAGTCTACAGACCAACTAATAGTGGAAGGGAGGTGAAGAAATATAAAAACAAATTAGGGAAATGAGTGAAAAAACACTAAATAATCATCACGGGGGAATTTCAACTACCAAAATTAAATGTCAAGAGGTAGGTAGGTAAGTAAAGGGGATAAGGGAAAGGAGCACCTACAACGTGTACAGGACTCCTTTCTAAACCAATATGTTAAAAGCCCAACAAGGGAAGATTTGCTACTGGATCTAGTAATGGGGAATGAACCAGAGCAGATAAGAGATGTACAAGTAGGGGAACATAGTGACCATAATATAATACGGTTTAAGGTAATAATTAAGGACATAAGTATGACAAAGACCAGGGTAATAGATCGGAGAAAAGCTGATTGAGGAGCAGACAATAGAACTTGGGAAAATAAAATGGATAACAATAATTGGCAATGATGTAGAACAGCAATGGGAAACGTTTAAAACGGTACTCAACAGAGCCTAGGAAAAATATATTCCACTAACATACAAGAACAAACTAAACACGAATGATACACCATGGATGAATAAAGGCATAAGGGAAAAATTAAGGAAAGAGACATACACTAAGTACATGGACGCATGACAAGGGAGAATATGAAGAGACTAGGAGAGAAGTCAAAATAACAATTAGGAAGGCAAAGAGGAACTATGACATTAAATTATCAAGGAACATAAAATAAAGTAGTAAAATATTCCAGACACAAATAAAAAAGGACAGTCAGGATGGGAACAGGGCCACTAAGGGACAGTCAGGATAAAAATCACAGGCAGCGATAGCAAAATGGCAGAAATATTAAATTATTATTTTGCTGCAGCATTTACCAAGGAGGATCAGGTGGACATGACATTGAAAGATGAGATTAGAAATTATATAACCACTATCCCTCCCAATTTGGTGTCATTCGATGACATAACCACGTTTAAAATAAAGAGGGGAGAAATATTAAGTAAACTAATCAAATTCAGAGGATTAAACCACTGGTCTGGATGGATTGCATTCACGAATTTTAAAAGAATCTAGGGAAGAGATAGCAGAGGCACAATTACACATATTTAATAATTTGTCAGAAAAAGGTGTAGTGCCAGAGGAGATGGAACATTTTCAGGGAACTATAGACCAGTCAATGTAACATCGGTAGTAGGAAAAATAATGGAACGCCCACTAAACGGAGAAAAAAAGAGAAACATCCAGAAACCAAAAATAGATGAACGAATAGTCAATATGGATTTCAAAAGGTTGCTTGACCAACCTCACTGAAGTCTTTGAAGAGGAAACAGAGAGTGTAGACAAAGGTAATACAGTAGAGGTAATATATCTAGATTTCCAAAAGGCCTTCGGTAAGGTACCACATAATAGACTAATGATGTTAATAATGGTTAGGACATGTGGAGTCAGAGGACAAGTAGCAGAATGAATAGCTAGCAGGCTGCAAGACAGAATGCAGAAAGTCAGGATAAAAGGGAACTATTCAGAGTGGCAGAAGGTGGGAAGTGGGGTCCCATAAGGATCAGTGCTGGGACCACTGTTCACAATTTATATTAATGATTTAGACTTTGGAATCAAAAACAATTTATAAATTTATAAAGGGAGCTAGGAGAGTGAGTACAGGAATAGGAGGATAGAACAGATGAATGCATGGCTGGAGAGATGGTGCAGGAGGGAAGGCTTTAGATTCCTGAGGCATTGGGACCATTTCTGGGGAAGGTGGAACCTGTACAAGCCGGACGGGTTACACCTCAACAGAGCCGGGACCAATATTCTCGCGGGGAGGTTTGTTAGTGCTGTTGGGGAGGGTTTAAACTAACTTGGCAGGGGGGCTGGGCACCAGCATATAGGAGTAGAAAAGAGGAATAAGGTGCATAAAAGAGTGAGTGTGTTGGATAGTACTAGAGGCGGTAGTAGTACCATATTAGATAGGAGCAGACTAAGAAAAATAAAAAAATGGGTTTAGAATGCATGTACGTAAACGCACAAAGTGTGGTGAATAAGGTTGGTGAGCTACAAGCACAATTAGCCGTGTGGCAATATGATGTTGCGGCAATAACGGAAACGTGGCTTAAAAACGGCGAGGACTGGGCACTTAATATTCAAGGGTACAAGGTGTTCAGAAAAGATAAGGAAAAAAGGGAGGTGGGGTGGCAGTGCTGATTAAGGAAGACATTGTAGTGTTGGAAAGGGAGGATGTTCTTGAGGGGACAAGGACAGAATCCATTTGGTTAGAGTTGAGGAGCAAAAAGGGTATGATCACACTATTGGGGGTATTCTATAGGCCTCCAAATAGTGAGAGGGAGGTAGAGGAGCAAATCTGCAGGGAAATGCAAGAGCTATAGAGTGGTGATATTGGGAGACTGTAATTACCCAAATATCGATTGGGATAATGCTAGGGTAAAGGGAAAGGAATTTCTAAAATGTGTTTAGGAGAATTTCCTTGACAAATATGTTATTGGCCCAACTATGAAGGAGGCATTGCTGGACCTGGTGCTAGGGAATGAGGTGGGCCAGGTCGACCAAGAATCTGTGGGAGAACACTTGGGTACGAGTGATCGTCGTATCATAAGATTTAAATTAGCAATGGAGAGGAGCAAGGAACAATCTAGAGTGGAACTTCTAAACTGGAATAGGGCTAACCTCAATGGGATGTGAAAGGATCTAGCCAGGGTAAAATGGAACCAAAGACCAACAGTAAAAACTGTAACGGAACAATGGGTGATCTTTGAGGAGATGTTCCAAGTACAGGCTAGGTACATTCCAACAAGAGAGAAGGGTAAGGGAACCAAAGCAAGGGCCCCTTGGATGACGAGGGAGATAGAGAAGATGATGACACAAAAAGAGGGTGTATGATGCATGTCAGGTGAATTCTTCAAGGGAGAACCAGACCAAATACAATAAGTTGAGAGGGGATGTGAAGATGAAAATAAGATTGGCAAAGAGAATAGGAGAGTAGAATGGCGGTTAACATAAAAGGGAACACAAAAATCTTCTATCGGCATGTAAATAGTAAGCAGGTACTAAGAGGCGGGGCCTATTAGAGAAAAAGAAGGTGATATATGCTTAGAGGCGCAGAGCAAGGCTAGAATACTCAATGAGTACTTTGTATCGGTGTTTACTAAGGAGGTGGATGCTGACAAAATATCAGTGGAAGTGGAAAAGGTAGAAGCAATGGAAGGGGTGAAAATTGATAGGCAGGAAGTACTAGAAAGGCTGGGTATGCTTAGAGTGGACAAGTCACCTGGTCCAGATGGTTTGCATCCCAGGTTGCCAAGGGAATTGGGGGAGGAGATAGCAGAAGGGCTTGACAAAATTTTCCAATCTTCCCTAGATGCGGGGGAGGTGCCCGAGGATTGGAAAATGGCAAATGTGACACCATTGTTCAAGAAAGGGTGCAAGGACAATCCTAGTAACTGCAGGCCGGTCAGTTTAACATCAGTGGTGGGTAAAGTTTTAGAAATAATCAAGGAAAAAATTAACGGGCACTTGGAGGTTTAAGCTAATTAAGGGGAGCTGACACGGATTTGTAAAAGGCAGATCGTGTTTGACTAATCTAATTGAATTTTTTGATGAAGTAACAGAGAGGATTGATGAAGGGAATGCAATGGATGTTGTCTACATGGATTTTCGGAAGGCATTTGACAAAGTACCACAATTGAGGCTCATGGAATAGGTGGGTCAGTGGCAGCTTGGATAAGGAATTGGCTTAAGGACAGAAAACAGCAAGATGTGGTAAATGGCTGTTTTGCAGACTGGAGGATGGTAGACAGTGGTGTTCCCAAGGGTCAGTGCTGGGGCCACTGCTTTTTGTGATATGACCTGGATATTGGAATACAGAGTAGAATTTCTAAATTTGCCGATGACACCAAACTTGGGGGTGTGGCAAACAGTGATGATGATATCAATCGACTGCAACAGGACATAGAAAGGCTGACAGAATGGGCAGACAAGTGGCAGATGGAATTTAATACAGAGAAGTGTGAGGTGATGCATTTTGGCAGAAGGAACAGGGAGAGGCAATATACACTTAATGGCACAGTTTTAAAGAGTGTGCAGGGACAGAGGGACCTGGGAGTTAATGTGCATAGGTCCCTGAAGGTGGCAGGACATAATGAGAGTGTGGTTAACAAAGCATATGGATCTTTGGCTTCATAAATAGAGATAGAGATACTGAGTACAAAAGTAGAGAAGTTCTGCTGAACCTTTATAAAGCGCTGGTTAGGCCACAACTGGAGTATTGCGTCCAGTTCTGGTCACCACACTTTAGGAAGGACGTGAAGGCCCTTGAGAGGGTGCAGAGGAGATTTATTAGAATGGTTCCGGGGATGGGGTATCTTAGCTACAAGGACAGGTTGGAGAAGCTGGATTTGTTTTCATTAGAGCAGAGGAGGTTGAGGGGTGATGTGATAGAGGTGCACAAGATTATGACTGGTTTGGAAAGGCTGTTCCCACTAGTTGATGGTACAAGGACTAGGGGACGCAGATTTAAGGTTTTGGGTAAGAGATACAGGGGGGGAATGTGAGGAAAAACTTTTTTACACAGCGAGTGGTAATGACCTGGAATTTGCTGCCGACGGAAGTGGTGGAAGCGGAGACACTCAATGTTTTCAAGGGGAGACTGGATAGGCACTTGAGGGAAATAAACTTGCAGGGCTACGGGGATAGAGCAGGAGAATGGGACTGACTGGATTGTTCTACAAAGAGCCGGCACGGACTCGCTGGGCTGAATGGCCTCCTTCTGTGCCGTTATGACTATGAATTTGCGGACACCAAATTGGGAGGGATAGTCAACACTAAGGAGGACTGCAACAAATTACAAGACATTAATAAACTTGCAGAATGGGCATATAATTGGCAAATTAATTTCAACAGATAGGTGTGAGGTGTTACATTTTGCTAAGAAATATATGGAGGTCACATATTACTTGGAAAATAAAGAATCTAAATGGGGTAGAAGAGCAAAGGGATCTGGGAGTACACATCTACAAATCACAAAGTTGCAATGCAGGTCAATAAGGCCATAACAAAAGCAAAGCAAGCACTAGGGTTTATTTCTAGAGGGATAGAATTGAAAAGTAGAAAAGTTATGCTAAACTTGTATCGAAATTTGGTTAGACCACACTTGCAGTACTCTACACATTTCTGGTTGCCATATTATAAAAAGGAGGTACTGGAGAGAGTGCAAAAAGGATTTACATGGATGATAGTAGGACTGCGAGGTTATACCTATCAGGAAAAGATGAACAGGCTGGGTCTCTTCTCTTGGAAAGAAAAGACTGAGGGGTGACCTAACAGAGGTCTTTAAAATTATGAAAGGTTTTGATAGAGTAGACACAGTGTTTCCACTTGTGGGGAAGAGCAAAACTAGAGGCCATCAATATAAAACAGTCACCAAAAAAATCAAATAGGGAATTCAGAAGAAACTTCTTTACCCAGAGAGTGGTGAGAATGTGGATCTCGCTACCACAGGGAGCATTTGAGGCGAATAGTGCAGATGCATTTAAGGGGAGGCTAGATAAGCATGAGGGAGAAGGAAATAGAGGGTTATGCTGATATTTAGATGAGGAAGGATGGGCGAAGGTTTGACTGGAGCATAAACACCGGTATGGACTGGTTGGGCCAAATGGCCTGTTTCTTGCTGTATATTCTATAAAAGTCTACCTATGTAACCTAGCTCTTCAGCTGCACAGACCTGGAACAGGCCACCTGATTAGCCTCTTGGAGACTGACGGTTGTGGGGAACAAGAGGAAAAGGCAAGTTACTGAAATTATAATTAGAGCATAGTGCACATTATTCCAACTGCGGCTATTTCTGTAAAAGTTCCCACACCCGACACATCATTTCATCACTATGAAATTATAAGCAAATCAATGCACAACTAGAGGGCTAGAATACAAAAGGGGCGGAAGTTTTGCTATAGCTATACTATGCCCTGGTTCGACCACATCTGGAATGCTGTGCACAGTTCTGGGCACCACACCTTAGAAAGGAAATATTGGCCTTGGAAGGAGTGCCGTGCAGATTCACCAGAATGTTGTCACAGATTAGATTACGAGAGATTTCATTAACTGGAGCGGACACGATCAAGGGCTGTGTCAACCACAGTAGAGGGGAATCCTCGGTTGAGGAAAAAGGAAGACATATCGGAAGCACTGGTATGGAAGGTGGCATCGTCAGAACAGATGCGGGAGGAGACGGAGCAACTGGGAGAATGGAATAGAGTCCTTACAGGAAGTGGGGTGGGAGGTTACTGTGGTTGACACGACCCTTAACCGTGTCCGTTCCATTTCCCGCACTTCTGCTCTCACCCCTTCCCCTCCCTCCCAGAACCACGATCGGGTTCGCCTTGTCTTCACCTTTCACCCCACCAGCCTCCACATTCAACGGATCATCCTCCGCCATTTCCGCCACCTCCAACATGATCCCACCACCAAACACATCTTCCCCTCACCTCCCCTTTCAGCATTCCGAAGGGATCACTTCCTCCGCGACACCCTGGTCCATTCCTCAATCACCCCCAACAGCCCTTCCCCTTCGCCCGACACCTTCCCGTGCAAGCGCAGGAGATGCAACAGCTGCCCTTTTACCTCCTCCCTTCCCACTGTCCAGGGCCCCAAACACCCCTTCCAAGTGAAACAGCGATTTACTTGTACTTCTTTAAATTTAGTATACTGTATTCGCTGCTCACGCTGCGGTCTCCTCTACATTGGGGAGACCAAACACAGATTTGGCGACCGCTTTGCAGAACACCTCCATTCAGTCCGTAAGGGGGACCCCGAGCTTCCGGTCGCCTGTCACTTTAATTCTCCGCTCCACTCCCACTCTGATCTCTCTGTCCTCGGCCTCATACACTGTTCCAATGAAGCGCAACGTAAGCTCGAGGAACAGCACCTCATCTTTCGATTAGGCACTTTACAGCCTTCTGGACTCAACATTGAGTTCAACAATTTCAGACTATAACCCCTGCCCCCATTTTTCAGGTTGTTTATGATTCTGCCATCCCCATTTGTAACATTTAATCTCTCCTGCCTCCTACCCTAGCACAGAATATTCCTTCAGTTCCTTCCTCCTCCCCTCCCCTTTCCCTGCCTCTGCACCTGATTAAAATCTGTTACATCTCTAGCCTTTTCCAGTTCTGCTGAAGGGTCCCAGACCTGAAACATGAACTCTGTTCCTCTCTCCATGGATGCTGCCTGGCCTTGAGTGTTTCCAGCATTTTCTGTTGCTTCAGAGAACATGCCCACATTCTGAATTTGGTGTTCTTCCAATGTATTGTCTACACTGTTAATGAATGAACACTAAACTTTCATTCTCATCTGTTCTCGATCAAACAGGGTATATTAAAACATCAGGGATGCTATAAGACGTTGCTGGTGACAGTACAAATGCTTTTGCTGCTCTGTGGCTTGAATTGCCAGAGAGGGCAGTTCTGGTTGAGGATGGAGAAAACAAAATCAGAAAAAAGGCAAACAGGATAGAGTATTCACTACTCTAAACATGGTATCTTGGTAACCAGTCACAACAAATTGGGAATGAGGTTAATTTAAAAATACACCCACTTTCAATTTAATTTCATGTAAGGCAACAAAAAATGATGGCCCGGATTTTGCGGTCAACAGCGAAGGAACGGCATTTGCCCCTCACCTCGAAAAAAGCTGTCCACAAAGTTTTAGCGGGCTCTAGAGTGCAGACTTCCTCTTCCATGCCACTTTGAATTTGGCGCATTCTAAAGGGGATCTGTGGCGCCCAGGAATAGGGCAGGCAGCAGGGAGGCTGATCAACCAATCAGATTGATGAATCCTCAGACGGCAAAGCAGAAAGTACAATGCAAGAAATATAAATTACAATTAAATTATTGCACAGAAAGCAAAATAAAGATTGGGACATACACATGGAATTAAGGGAGAAGCTTAAATAGCAAAACAAACTAAAAAAAAGTTTTAAAAATCTGCCAACATTTAAATCTGGAAATGAGACTCCACAATTGTAAAATTAATTTTTTGAGAGCCAGAGAGGTTGTTCAGCAGCAATTATGACTTAGTATGCTGTTAAAAACTCAGTTACTCCTGACTGAGCATGACTTAAGTTTTTCATCGGAGTGACCTGTGTTGATTCCATCGGCGAAGAGTGCAACAGCGCATCTTGTGGAGAAGCAGGGTATCACGGACAGCAACTTCTGGATTTCTGTGTTTAACTGCGCATGTGCGGATGCCAGAAGTTGCTGTCAGTTTTACCCAGTAATAACGGCGCGCGTTGACAGCCTCGTCGTTATTACTACCGCAAATTCCGGCCAATACCTTCATGGTACATTTAAGCTAAGCTCGTCACAATCCACCCTTCCCAGCTTCAACACTCTATTCAGTCTTTACGCCAAGGTTTTGAAGCTTCAATTACCGTAAATTGTGACATTAGTGGGAGGATGAGAAATTAAATACAGTTGGGTCACCAGGTGACTAAGTTCACCATTAGGGACAACGTGTCCTGAAGCAAAACCGAAAACTATAAGAAAAGCTTCAATAGTACGCTCCTAATTTGAACAAAGTAAGCAGCGCTGTGTGTTAAAACAAATCTTCACGGTTCCATGAGTTGTGCTATTGAATTAAATACGCTTCATGCTCTGCTGATCCTCACCACTGCCACAATGATTTTTTTTACAAAAATATTTCAGATCATTTTTATTAATACAAGACAAAGAATCAATGTGAACATCTCTACCTGACAAGAGTGTGCAACCTGAATTACTCAATAGAACTCATTTAGGCAGAGAGTATAGTAATACAAAGGAAAAGACCATGACGTATTGTAGTAAACAGATCCGTAATAATAATAAACCAAAATTCTGGCCATTGAAATAACAATTATTTGAGATGTGCTGCACCTTATTTCAATGGGTACAATGCACAAGATAAATTGAGCCTTAAACCAAAATGCAGCTTCATAACTTCTCGTGCAGACACCACAAAAATATTAGATCCCAACGTTCAAAGGGTTAGAGATTCCCCGCCTTGTCCAGATTTTAAAAAGACATTTCATTCTGCAGTTGTAGTTACTACAATATTTTAAATAGATTACTATGTATTTGAGGTCCATATATGGGCTACCCAATTTTCTAGCCCATCACCAATCCTCTGCCCCAATTGCACAGCTATGGCATCACATGACCTGGTACCTTGGCACGGTTCAAAACTTTTGACCCAGTTAGCTCAATTCAGGAATTTGAAAAAGGCCAAAGAGAAGCCCAGAATGTAATTATCCCTCTGATTTTAGTAGCCAGTCAAGATCTAAATAGGGTTAATTTTAGAAATGCACACACACCTTTCAATGTAAAGCAAAAGAGGTGACCTCTTTATGGTGCATTTGAGCGGAGCTGGTCACAATCCACCTTTTTCAGCTTCAACTCTATTCACTCTTTACACCAAGGTGCCTTTTCAACTCAATCTTCCTCGTCATAAACAGATATTCCAAGCACATTGTTCAATCACAAGACTTTTCAGAGTTCGTACAATGCTGTAAGTAAAAATCTAGAGACGAATGATAAATATTAAATTTAAACAGATCCACAGATTCCCTCTGCACTCAGTTTTCATTGTATTGGTAATTATGGTAATCAATCGCTTCTCCAGTTAAGAAGTCAACTGTAAATTATGTTCATCAGTATATACATGGGGTTGAAAGTATGTGTTTGTAATTTGCTGCCACAGGATCAGTAATAACAAAATCTGTACTCCATTCATGCCCATCTGACAGCATACTGTTCAATATACCAACAATGTAGAATTGCAAAATAGAGAACACTGGGAATAACTTTAGATAACCTTCTGGTCAAATTTAAAGCAATCTGCATTCTTCAGAGCTGGTCTTGAATTGGAAGTGCAAGTGTGTGCTCTTCTGTGCCTTTTATTTGGAGTTGTACACTTTATTCAAAGGCAATCTGCAAGTATTCATTTTGTGAAGCACCACCACCACACTTTCGTGAAACACCACAGCTCCATGAATAGGAAATAGAGTCAGCATTCCTCATTCTTGGCGTCAATACAGCAAAACTTCATTTTTTTTTTTTTATTCGTTCATGGGATGTGGACATCGCTGGCAAGGCCAGCATTTATTGCCCATCCCTTGTTGTCCGAGAAGGTGGTGGTGAGCTGCCTTCTTGAACCGCTGTAGTCCGTGGTGAAGGTACTCCCACAGTGCTGTTAGAGAGGGAGTTCCAGGATTTTGACCCAGCAACGATGAAGGAACGGCGATATACTTCCAAGTCAGGATGGCGTGTGACCTGGAGGTGATGGTGTTCCCATGCGCCTGCTGCCCTTGTCCTTCTAGGTGGTAGAGGTCATGGGCTTGGGAGGTGCTGCCAAAGAAGCCTTGGCGAGTTGCTGCAGTGCATCTTGTAGATGGTACACACTGCAGCCACGGTGCGCCGGTGGTGAAGGGAGTGAATGTTTAAGGTGCTGGATGGGGTGCCAATCAAGCGGGCTGCTTTATCTTGGATGGTGTTGAGCTTCCTGAGTGTTGTTGGAGCTACACTGAAGAAGTGGTTCTACAGAGGGGGTCTGCTCAGAGGCTCCATGTTACCAGTACTTTTAAAGCAGAAAGCATGAACATGCAAGGACTAAGATATATAAGCAAATGTCTATTTCCTGTTAACAGATTTTGCAGTAATTTAGATGTTTCTTTTAACATCTTAAAGATTATAATTTTTTGCAGATGTTGCATTGTAGTAGCATTGTTTTCTTGTGATACTATCGTAAAGCATTTTTCTAGCCTCGTCACATTTGAGTAAATTCAGATACCATTATTTTGTGGATTCCACACAATCCACTGTTCCTCGGGCCCACGGCTTACACCAGATCAGCGCATCAACTTCTTTGTGGCTACAGCATCAGACCACCCAGTTCCTGCCAAATCCTCAGACATAATCCTGGATGAAACTCTTTAATCTGACTGAATCCTCCTACCCTTCTCAAATCCTCTCATCTTGACCAAGCACCTAACCACACAATATTAGTATGACTTCACCAAACTGACAGTTATCGAAAGAAATTAGAAGCCCAAGGACAAAATACCAGAAAAAGGGGCAACATTTTCCTCAGTTTGATAATTTTATCAAAATATGAATAATGCTGCTCAGTATTAGCAAGTTATTCACTATTGTTTAGCAGTGATCTGAGGATCTGTATCCCTCCATAAATAGATGAAAGAATATCAGTAAAAATTTCTGTGACAAGCCTGCTGCTTTTGGTTGTTAAAAGGCCATTAATGAGAAAGTTGTGAAGCATTCTACACCTGCATAGTTAAATTGTAAGGCAAATCTTATATTCTGGCTGAAATCTGGAATTAGTGCGAACAAAAGATTTCAGATATATTAGCAGTGACAAAAATGAATACTGTAAGCCCAAATGGCTAGGGGAGAAGTCTGATTGGTTCTAACATGTCCCTTAAATTAATTGTGGGGAAGTGAAGGGAGAGAATGACTGGAGAAGGGCATTAAGGACTTGCTTCTTTTAATAAGGGCCCAAGTTCAGTGCACAGCAAATCTGTACTATTAAATTTGCACATGTGCAGGATCATATTACGTGCATCGTAGTATTTCACAATCTGGCGTAAGCGGAGTGAGTATTTGCCATAGATGTGGTTTGTGGGGGAAGAGAGGGAAAGGAGGGTAAAGGTAAAAGTGAGTGCTTAAAGGGCAGATAAGACAAAAAAAATGAACATTTGTGCTGGCTTGGTAGAGAAATATCCATGGAGATAAAGAGACATACTAAAACAACAACAATTTATATAGCGCCTTTAACGTAGTAAAACGTCCCAAGGCACTGCACAGGAGTATTTCAAGACAAAAAATTTGACACCGAGCCACATAAGGAGAAATTAGGGCAGGCGACCAAAAGCTTGGTCAAAGAGGTAGGTTTTAAGGAGCGTCTTAAAGGAGGAAAGAGGTAGCGAGGCGGACAGGTTTAGGCAGGGAATTCCAGAGCTTGGGGCCTAGGTAACAGAGCGATTATAAATCAGGGATGCTCAAGAGGGCAGAATTAGAGGAGCGCAGATATCTCGGGGGGTTGTGGGGCTTAAGGAGATTACAGAGATAGGGAGTGGCAAGGCCATGGAGGGATTTGAAAACAAGGATGAGAATTTTGAAATCGAGGCGCTGCTTAACCGGGAGCCAATGTAGGTCAGCAAGCACAGGGGTGATAAGCGAACGGGACTAGGTGCGAGTTAGGACACAGGCAGCCGAGTTTTGGATGACCTTAAGTTTACGTAGGGTGGAATGTGCGAGGCCAGCCAGGAGTGCGTTGGAATAGTCAAGTCTAGAGGTAACAAAGGTATGGATGAGGGTTTCAGCAGCGGATGAGCTGAGGCAAGGGCAGAGACAGGCGATGTTACGGAGGTGGAAATAGGCGGTCTTTATTATGCTGCGGATATGTGGTCGGAAGCTAATTTCAGGGTCAAATATGACACCAAGGTTGCGAACAGTGTGGTTCAGCCTCAGATAGATGTTAGGGAAAGGTAGAGTCATTGGCTAGGGAACGGAGTTTGTGGCAGGGACCGAAACCAACGACTTCGGTCTTCCCAATATTTAATTGGAGAAAATTTCTGCTCATCCAGAACTGTATGCCGGACAAGCAGTCTGACAATTTAGAGACAGTGGAGAGGTCAAGAGAAGAGGTAGTGAGGTAGAGCTGGGTGTCGTCAGCGTACATATGGAAACTGACGCTGTGTTTTCGGATGATGTTGCCAAGGGGCAACATGTAGATGAGAAATAGGAGGGGGCCAAGGATAGATCCTTGGGGGGACACCAGAGGTAACGATGCGGGAGCAGGAAGATAAGCCGTTGCAGGTGATTCTCTGGCTACGATTAGATAGATAAGAATGGAACCATGCGAGTGCAGTCCCACCCAGCTAGACGACGGTGGAGAGGCGTTGGGAGAAGGATGGAGTGGTCAACCGTGTCAAAGGCTGCAGACAAGTCAAGAAGGACGAGGAGGATAGTTTACCTTTGTCAGTCACAAAGGATGTCATTTGGGACTTTGATGAGAGAAAACACAATTTCTGATAAAAATAACCCTCTCTCATTAAGCCTGTTCTGATAACCAAGTCCTCTAAAACTGGGCATCATTTTGGCCACATCCCCTGTACAGGGAATGATGCTGTGCGAGTCTGTGCATGTGTGGGCTCTGCACATAAATATTGACATATATTGCCAGAGCTCTGCTCCTGGCCATTAAATATGAAATGTTCTGAGAAAGGGGGCATCATCCAAACCCTTAAATTCTTTAGGCAAGTTCATAAAGTGTCATGGGATGGGACATACCTGCTGAGTACTTTGTTTATCCAATGACACCACACTGGAGTTATGCTCCATGCAGAATGAAATGTGTGCAATAAGATGCAGTTTGCTCCGGGGCTTTCATACACGATCACTTTTGTGTTGGAAACCATTCTGTACTGCTACTTTTATGTTGCTGCAATCACATCCTTTAAGATACCTCTTTCAATGGTCTTGTTGTAAAGTAGGCCAGGAGCGTCTGAACTTTTGGTCTTTATGGGCTGCATAGGCGCACACCATGGAGCCTGGTGTAGGGGAAGGGGAAAGCACATGTAAAATTTTAATCTATGTTCTCAATAATTCGCACGTATCTTAAGTTGCTGATATGAACAGATCTTAAATTAGTACTCCAAGACTTATCCACCAATGAGGCAGCAACACGAAAAACTGCCCTTTAAAAACTTCCACACCGCAAATTCAAACAGGACAAGCCAACAAACAAGAAATATAAGCACAAATTGTGTCGAGTTGCCTGGGCTTTGAAAATTGGAATGACAGAGTTTGAGCACTGCAAGTGGCCCACGGATCATAAATTAGAAGTGGTTATTGGAAATCATTGTTAAAGCTAGATGAACATTTACAATTCTAACAAATATAAACTTTTGGCAAGATATATACAAGCATAGCGCTGAAATTTTAACAAATGCTGTATCTCTTGAAAACTCAGTTTTCCACTTCGCTGACATGTGCAGCAGAGCAGGCACCACTGACTTCTGCTCTTCACCCCACCAGTGTATCCAGGAGCAGACCATTTTAATATCAGTAGGTCCTGTCTTCTTTGGAGGAAGGGAAGGGGCGGGGAAGAGATTATGAGCTCGATAGCTGCTTGAGGACCCACTGGCAGGCCCCGACCAAAAAGAGTAGTCTCTGTAGCTGATAAAAGGCACAATCAAAACATGTGCTGACAGCATTTCTTGGGGCTTCCAACCTGCGACCATGGTGGGCTTTTCATCTGTCCCTATAGTCAAATGGGGTGGAAGGTTTTTTTCCTGTGGTCTAGATTGTTGTGCAGATACAAGATGGGAGGTACAGGGATTTTGGTGTGGGGAAGCTCTCCTCTGAAATCAAGAGTCATGCTTGGTAGCTGGAGAGTCTTTTTACAAGTAGTCATGATTTGGACATTGGTTTTGAGGTAGTATAGACTTTTATACAAGGCTCTGGTTTCCTTTTTTTTTTAATTCGTTTTTATGGGATGTGGGCATTGCTGGCAAGGCCAGCATTTATTGCCCATCCCTAATTACCCTTGAGAAGGTGATAGTGAGCCGCCGCCTTGAACCACTGCAGTCCGTGTGGTGAAGGTACTCTCACAGTGCTGTTTAGTAGGGAGTTCCAGGAATTGACCCAGCGACGATGAAGGATCGGCAATATACTTCTAAGTCAGGATGGTGTGTGACTTGGAGGGGAACATGGAGATGGTGGCGTTCCCATGCGTCTGCTGCCCTTGTCCTTCTAGGTGGAAGAGGTTTGGAAGGTGCTGCCGAAGAAGCCTTGGCGAGTTGTTGCAGTGCATCTTGTAGATGGTACACACTAGTGCCGGTGGTGGAGGGAGTGCCAATCAAGCGGGCTGCTTTGTCCTGGATGGTGTCGAGCTTCTTGAGTAGTGTTGTTGTAGCTGCACTCATCCAGGCAAGTGCAGAGTATTCCATCACATTCCTTACTTGTGCCTTGTAGATGGTGGAAAGGCTTTGGGGAGTCAGGAGGTGAGACACTCGCCGCAGAATATCTAGCCTCTGACCTGCTCTTGTTGCCACAGTATGTGTGTGGCTGGTCCAGTTAAGTTTCTGGTCAATGGTGACCCTCAGGATGTTGATGATGGGGGATTCGGCGATTGCAATGCCGTTGAATGTCAAGCAGCGGTGTTTAGACTCTCGCTTGTTGGAGATAGTCATTGCCTGGCACTTCTGTGGCGCGAATGTTACCTGCCACTTATCAGCCCAAGCCTGAACGTCGTCCAGGTCTTGTTGCATGCGGGCATGGACTGCTTCATTATCTGAGGAGTTGTGAATGGCACTGAACACTGCAGTCATCAGCGAACATCCCCATTTCTGACTTTATGTTGGAGGGAAGGCCATTGATGAAGCAACTGAAGATGGTTGGGCCTAGGACACTGCCTTGAGGAACTCCTGCAGCGATGTCCTGGGGCTGTGATGATTGACCTTCAATCACCACAACCATCTTTCTTTGTGCTAGGTATGACTCCAGCCAATGGAGAGTTTTCCCCCCCGATTTCCATTGACTTCAGTTTTACTCGGGCTTCTTCATGCTACACTCGGTCAAATGCTGCCTTGATGTCAAGTGCAGTCACACTCACCTCCTCTGGAATTCAGCTCCTTTGTCCACGTTTAGACCAAGGCTGTAATGAGGTCGGCAGCCGAGTGGTCTTGGCGGAACGCAAACTGAGCATCAGTGTCTAAAAACAGTTGCTGCTGTCTCTGCCCAAGTTTGTAAATAGGTGGCATGTGCCAAAATGGAATGTTCTGTCTGCTGCTGTGATTTTGGGAGACAGCTCAGACCCTTCTGATGGTGTTTACACATTCTAATTTCACTTGAGAAGCTCTTCCAAATGAAAGGCATCTTAATACTTTTGCTGGAACTCTGAAATGCAGACAAGTTAGACAGTAAACATCGCCTGGATGATAGATCATGCATGCCTTGCTTTCACAGTGAGCTGATTTAAAGGAGGTGCACGATGACAGATTTGTTTTCTGAAGGAATCTTGGGAGTTCTTGTTTTAGCCTGTTAAGTGAAAAGCCTGGCCCATTATTTGTGACAGTCTATTCTCTTCTGGCATGAAGGTCCATCTGCCAACAAACCAAACCATTAAGACAGTCAGTGAGAATAGGGTTCACATCTGGTAGTTGGTAGGAGATGGATACAAGATTTCAGCTCAGGCTTGTTGGCTTCAGGTGATCCTGTCAATCCTCACTGGGAATAATGTTACTTCCACATTTTTGCCCAAACTCCCTGGATGGCATTCCAGAGGACATTTGACGATGGTTAAAGAAAGTGAATACTGCAAAGAGCCCGAAATAGTAGCCACCCTGCAATTAAAATTAAACAAACATATGGACTATTCCAACAGCAGATCACACTGGGTTGTTCAACCACCCTCTTGCTCTTCATCGGCTTGGTCTGATAACTGCCTTTCTGGGAAGTCTCCAGGACAAGACCTTCAGGCCAAAATGACAGGTGGTGGAAAGTCTCTAGCTCAAAAGGACAAGGCTGATAAGAAAGAAAGACTTGCATTTATATAGCACCTTTAACAACCACCAGACATCTCAAAGCGCTTTACAGCCAATGAAGAACTTTTGGAGTGTAGTCACTGTTGCAATGTAGGAAACGCGGCAGCCAATTTGCGCACAGCCAGCTCCCACAAACAGCAATGTGATAATAGAAGATAGGAGCAGGGAGTAGGCCATTCGCCCCCTCGAGCCTGTTCCACCATTTAATGAGATCATGGCTGATCACCCAAATTCAGTACCCTGTCCCTGCTTTCTCCCCATATCCCTTGATCCCTTTATCCTTAAGAAATATATCTAACTCCTTCTTGAATATATTTAATGAATTGGCCTCAACTGCCTTGTGGGGTAGAGAATTCCACAGGTTCACCACTCTGGGTGAAGAAATTCCTCCTCATCTCAGTCCTAAATGGCTTACCCCTTATCCTTAGACCCCTGGTTCTGGACTCCCCTGCCATCAGGAACATCCTTCCTGCATCTCGTCTGTCTAGTCTTGTTAGAATGTTATAAGTTTCAATGAGATCCCCTCTCATTCTTCTAAACTCTAGCGAATATAAGCCGAATCGACCCAATCTCTCTTCATACGTCATTCCTGCCATCCCAGGTATCAGTCTGGTGAATCTTCACTGCACTCCCTCCATGGCAAGAACATCCTTCCTCAGATAAGGCGACCAAAACTGCACACAATACTCAAGGTGTGGTCTCACCAAGGCCCTGTACAACTGCAGCAAGACATCCTTGCTCCTGTACTCGAATCCTGTCGCTATGAAGGCCAACATACCATTTGCCTTCTTAACCGCCTGCTGCACCTGCATGCTTACCTTCAGCGACTGGTGCACAAGGACTCCCAGATCTCGTTGCACTTCCCCTTTTCCCAATCTATTGCCATTCAGATAATAATCTGCCTTCCTGTTTTTGCCACCAAAGTGGATAACCTCGCATTTATCCACATTATACTGCATCTGCCCAATCACCCAACCTGTCCAAATCATACTGGAGTTTCTCTGCATCCTCCTCACAGCACACACGCCCACCCAGCTTTGTGTCCTCTGCAAACTTAGAGATATTACATCTAGTTCCCTCGTCTAGATCATTAATATATAGTGAATAGCTGGGGTCCTAGCACCTATCCCTGCGGTACCCCACTAGTCACTGCCTGCCACTCGGAAAAAGACCCGTTTATTCCAACTCTTTGCTTCCTGTCTGCCAACCAGTTCTCTATCCAAGTCAGTACCTTACCCACAATCCCATGTGCTTTAACTTTGCACGCTAATCTCTTATGCGGGACCTTATCGAAAGCCTTCTGAAAGTCCAAATACACCACATCCACTGGTTCTCCCTTATCTATTCTACCAGTTACATCCTCAAAAAATTCCAGTAAATCCATGCTGACTTTCTCCGATCCGGTCACTGTTTTCCAAGTGCTCTGCTATTACATCTTTTATAATGGACTCTAGCATTTTCCCCACTACTGATGTCAGGCTTACCAGTCTATAATTCCCCGTTTTCTCTCTACCACCTTTTTTAAATAGTGGGGTTACATTAGCTACCCTCCAATCCACGGGAACTATTCCAGAGTCTATAGAATTTTGGGAGATGACCAGCAATGCATCTACTATTTCTAGGGCCACTTCCTTAAGTACCCTAGGATGTAAATTATCAGGCCCTGGGGGTTTATCGGCCTTCAATCCCGTCAATTTCCTTAACACCATTTCCCTACAAATACTGATTTCATTCAATTCCTCCCTCTCATTAGACCCTATGTTCCCTGACATCTGGGAGGTTATTTGTGTCCTCCTTTGTGAAGACAGAACCAAAGTATGTATTTAATTGGCCTGCCATTTCTTTGTTCCCCATTATAAACTCCCCTGATTCTGACTGCAAGGGACCTACGCTTGACTTCACCAATCTTTTTCTCTTCACATATCTATAGAAGTTTAGTCAGTTTTTATGTTCCCTGCAAGCTTACTCTCATACTCTATTTTCCCCCTCTTAATTAATCCCTTTGTCCTCCTTTGCTGAATCCTAAACTGCTCCCAATCCTCATGTTTGCTGCTTTTTCTGGCCAATTTATATGTCCTCTCCTTGGATCGTATGCTATCCCTAATTTCCCTGGTTAGCCACGGTTGAGTCACCTTTTTTGTTTTATTTTTATGCCAAACAGGGATGAACAAATTCTGTAGTTCATCCATGCGATCTTTAAATGTTTGCCATTGCCTATCCACCGTCAACCCTTTAAGTAACGCTCCCCAATCTATCCCAGCCAACTTGCGCCTCATACCATCGTAGGTTCCTTTATTTAAATTCAGGACCCTAGTCTGAGTCAACTACTACTTCACTCTCCATCTTAATGAAGAATTCTATCATATTATGATCGCTCCTCCCCAAGGGGCCTCGCACAACAAGATTGCTAGTTAATCCTCTCTCATTACATAATACCCAGTCTAAGATGGCCTGACCTCTAGTTGGTTCCTCGACATATTGGTCCAGGAAACCATCCCGTATACACTCTAGGAATTCCTCCTCCACAGTATTGTTACTAATTTGGTTAGCCCAATCTATATGTAGGTTAAAGTCACCCATGATAACTGCTGTGCCCTTATTGCACGCGTCTCTAATTTCCCGTTTAATGCCATCCCCAACCTCAGCATTACTGTTTGGGGGTCTGTGTACAACTCCCACTAACATTTTCTGCCAGATGGTATTTCTCAGCTCTACCCATACAGATTCCACATCAGAGCCAATATCCTTCCTTACTATTGTGTTAATCTCCTCTTTAACCAGCAATGCTACCCCACCTCCTTTTCCTTTTTGCCTGTCCTTCCTGAATATTGAATACCCAGCCTTGGTCACCCTGGAGCCATGTCTCCGTAATCCCAATTATATCAAATCCGTTTACATCTATTTGTGCAGCTAATTCATCCACCTTATTACGAATGCTCCTCGCATTAAGACACAAAGCCTTCAGGCTTGTTTTTTTTTTAGCACTTAGTCCTTTTAGAATTATTTACTGTAGTCCTGTTTGATTTACACCCTTGATTTCTCTGCCTTCCACTTTTGCTTTTCTCCTTCCTGTCTTTTGTTTCTATCCTTGCTTCCGTTTCCTGTCTCCCTGCACAGGTTCCCAACCCCCTGCCATTTTAGATTAAACCCTCCCCAACAGCACTAGCAAACACTCGCCCTAGAACATCGGTCCCGCCCAGGTGCAAACCATCCAGTTTGTACTGGTCCCACCTCTCCCAGAACCGGTTCCAATGTCCCAGGAATTTGAATCCCTCCCCCTTGCACCAATCCTCTAGCCACGTATTCATCTAAAATATCCTTCTATTTCTACTCTGACTAGCACATGGCACTGGTAGCAATCCTGAGATTACTACCTTTGAAGTCCTATTTGAGGTCCTATGACCAGATAATCTGTTTTAGTGATGTTGATTGAGGGATAAATATTGGGCAGGAGACCAGGAATACCTCCCCTGATCATCTTCAAAATAGTGCCATAGGCTCTTTTAAGTTCACAGGAGAGAGCAGACGGGGCCTCGGTTTAATGTCTCATCCGAAAGACAGCACCTCAGAGTGCAGCACCCCTTCAGCACTGCACTGGAGTGTCAGCCTAGATTTTTGTGCTTACGCCTCTGGAGTGGGACTTAACCCACAACCTTCTGACTCAGAGGCAAGAGTGCTACCCACTGAGCCACAGCTGATGATACATGCTGCAAGGTCACACATGGGAAGAAATCGATGGAGTTCAAATCATGAGCTCACATCACTCAGTAGAGTGCACCAAAGAAACTCTCACCCTCCCTCCCGGGTTCTAAATTGGGGAAGGCCGATTTTAATATGATAAGGCAGGATCTGGCCAAAGTGGACTGGGATCAGCTACTTGTAGGAAAATCCACATCAGAGCAGTGGGAGTCTTTCAGAAAGGAAATAGAGAGAGAGTACAATGCCAACATGTTCCTGTAAAGGTCAAGGGTGGGACCAACAAGCCCAAGGAACCCTGGATGTCAAGGGATATACAAGAATGGATTAGGAAAAAAAGGGAGGCTTCCGGCAGATACAAAGGACTAAAAACAGTGGAAGCCCGAGAGTATAGAAAGTGCAGAGGGGTACTTAAAAAATAAATTAGGAGAGCGAAGAGGGGGCATGAAAAGACACTGGCAGGCAAAATCCCAAGGTGTTTTATAAGTATATTAAGGGCAAGAGGATAACCAGGGAATGAGTAGGGCCCATTAGGGACCAAAGTGGCAATCTATGTGTAGAGCCAGAAGATGTAGGTGAGGTTTTAAGTGAATATTTTGCATCTGTGTTCACTATGGAGAAGGACGATGTAGGCATAGAAATCAGGCAGGGGGATTGTGATATACTTGAACAAATTAGTATTGAGAGGGAGGAGGTACTAGCGGTTTTAGCGGGCTTAAAAGTGGATAAATCCCCAGGCCCTGACTGGATGTATCCCAGGCTGCTGTGTGAGGCAAGGGAGGAGATTGCAGGGGCTCTGACACACATTTTCAGAACCTCTCTGGCCACAGGGGAGGTGCCAGAGGACTGGAGAACAGCTAACGTAGTACCATTGTTCAAGAAGGGTAGTAGGGATAAACCAGGGAATGACAGGCCAGTGAGCCTATCAGTGGTAGGGAAATTATTGGAAAAAATTGAGGGACAGAATTAGTCTCCACTTGGAGGCAGGGATTAATCAAGGATAGTCAGCATGGCTTTGTCAGGGGGAGATCATGTCTAATCAATTTGACTGAATTTTGAGGGGGTGACTAGGTGTGTGGATGAGGGTAGTGCAGTTGATGTAGTCTACGTGGACTTCAGTAAGGCTTTTGACAAAGTCCCACATGGGAGGCTGGTCAAGAAGGTAAGAGCCCATGGTATCCAGGGCAATGTCACAATGGATCCAAAATTGGCTTAGTGGCAGGAGGCAGAGGGTGATGGTCGAAGGTTGTTTGTGTGACTGGAAGCCTGTGTTCAGTGGTGTACCGCAGGGATCGGTGCTGGGTCCTTTGCGGTTTGTAGTGTACATTAATGATTTAGATATGAATGTAGGAGGTATGATCAGTAAGTTCGCAGATGACACGAAAATTGGTGGCGTGGTAAATAGCGAGGAGGAAAGCCTCAGGCTATCGGACGATATAGACGGGATGGTTAGATGGGCAGAACAGTGGCAAATGGAATTTAACCCTGAAAAGTGAGGTGGTGCATTTTGGGAGGACTAACAGGGCAAGGGAATACACAATGAATGGTAGGACCCTAGGAAGGACAGAGAATCAGAGGGACCTTGGTGTGCATGTACATATCTACTGGTCCTGTTGCCTTCAGGGATCTAAGGTGGTTAAAAAGGCATATGGGATACTTATATTCTATGCCTCGGCTAATGAAGGCAAGAGCAGGGAGGTTGTGATGGAGCTGTACAAAACGCTAGTTAGGCCACAGCTGGAAACTGTGTGCAGTTCTGGTCGCCACACTCTAGGAGGGATGTGATTGCATTGGAGAGAGTGCAGAGGAGATTCACCAGGATGTTACCTGGGCTGGAGCGCTTCAGCTATGAAGAGAGACTGGACAGGCTGGGGCTGTTTTCCTTAGAGCAGAGAAGGCTGAGGGGGGACCTGATTGAGGTGTACAAAGTTATGAGGGGCACAGATAGGGTAGATAGAAAGGAACTTTTCCCCTTCGTAGAGGGGTCAATAACCAGGGGGCATAGTTTCAAGGTAAGGGGCAGGAGGTTTAGAGGGGATTTGAGGAAAAACTTTTTCACCCAGAGGGTGGTTGAAATTTGGAACTCACTGCCTGAAAGGGTGGTAGAGGCAGGAACCCTCAACATTCAAGCAGCATTTCGATGAGCACTTGAAACACCATAGCATACAAGGCTACAGACCAAGTGCTGGAAAATGGGATTAGAATAGACAGGACTTTATGGCCGGTGCAGACACGATGGGCCGAAGGGCCTCTTTCTGTGCTGTATAACTATGACTATCTATGGCATGGAAATCCCAGGTACCTATACATCTTCCTGGAGTTGCAGATACTCAACTGCTAAGTTTGCAACTAAAGAGGGTAGGACTCATTCTTTGCCCCTTAATGTTTGAGACCTAGGCATATATTGAATAGGGTAAGGACCTCAAGCACATTGAGCACCATGTGAAAAGGAAGTCTACAGGAAAGGGATTTGGGCACACCGAAGGGAGGGTTGCAAGCAGGCTACCATGCGCTGATGGAGTAATATCCCAAAGCTGCTTGAGGAGGAATCAGAGAGGATGATGATGGGATGACCAGCACTTAAGAACATAAGAAATAGGTGCTGGAGTAGGCCATTTGGCTCTTCGAGCCTGCTCCACCATTCAACAAGATCCTGGCTGATCATCTACCTCAACTCCACCTTCCTGCACTATCCCCATATCCCTTAATTCCAAAAATTTATCGACCTCTCTCTTGAATATAATCAACGACTGAGCATCCACAGCTCTCTGGGGTAGAGAATTCCAAAGATCCACCACCCTCGGTGAAGAAATTTCTCATCTCAGTCCTAAATGGCCGACCCCTCATTCTGAGACTCTGACCCCGTGTTCTAGATTCCCCAGCCAGGGGAAACATTCCCTCAGCATTAAACCTGTCAAGCCTCTTAAGAATTAGGGAATATAGGCCTAGTCTACTCAACCTCTCCTCATAGGGCAATCCCTCATCCCAGGAACCAGTGTAGTGAACCTTCGTTGCAAGTACGTCTTTCCTTAGGTAAGGAGACCAGAACTGTACACAGTACTCCAGGTGTGGTCTCACCAATGCCCTGTATAATTGTAGTAAGACTTCTTTACTCTTATGCTCTAATCCCTTTGCAACAAAAGCTAACATAGCATTTGCTTTCCTAATTGCTTGCTGTACCTGCATGTTAACTTAGTGATTCATGTACACGCAGGTCCCTCTGAATGCAAACATTTCCCAGCACTTCAAGTACTGGGCATAATCCTTTGCACCAGTGGAGCAAACTACACTGGCAACAACCAGCACTGGGGGAAAGTTCTTCTTGGGAGCCGAGGCAATTATGCCAGAGCGTGCCTGCTTGGTGCCAACTGAGAAACAGAAAGAACTATAAATGAGTGAAGTCAATAGTTTTTTTTTTTAAGTGATGATTGGCATGTATTCTGCACTGCTGTCCAGCACAAATGATTTCAGGATAGCACTTATTGATAATACACGCCAGGTAGTTAAACCTAACGGATACCAGATAGATACATCAAGCAGTGTGATCAGTATGTGGTACCAATTTCATATCTGTTATCTTGTCCTTGTTCAGTTTTCTAATCTTAAGGAGGTACAAGATCAACTGGTGTGCCAAACTCTTCTGGGCTGCTGGGACCAGCTGATTTGGGATTGATATGCAACTTATTTCTGATCACTGTCCGACTTGCCCCACTTACAATTACACCTCATGCCAGTAGTCAGTCATAGCACAGGTCTAACAATAAGAAATAAAAACATGGCAAAATTGCAAAATGAATATTTTGTTTTGGTATATCTTTTTCCACTAAAATCAGAGATACAGGCAATGCTAGAGATTGGGAAATGGAGAAAAAAGATAATGTACAGAAAAGCTAATGGGATTTAAACAAAATAATCAGGTCCAGATGGTTTCAAACCAAAAGTATTAAAAAGAAATAAGTGAAGAAAGAAATTTGGAATGCAGTCACTATAATCTTCCAAAGTTTGTAGGATTCAGGAATAGTACCAGATGGTTAGAAGGTAGCAAGCATTACACCATTATTCAAACAAGGAGCAACGGACAAACTAAATCAGTACTGATAAAATTGGTGAAATCCATTTTAGGGTCAGAGGAAGTGATCACTTGGAAAAGCAAAAGTCAGCATGGTTTTGTGAAAGGTAGTTTGTTTTAACGATTTTTTGACCATCACAAGTGACTGTCTACATGTGGGACTTCAGAAGGCCTTTAATAGAGTTCCATACAAAGTTTGCAAGCTACAACTGAAGTTCATGGAATTGCAGGCAATCTTGTGGCATGGACTGAATATCGATTGGAAGGTAGGAGGCAAAGAGTTGGGACAAAATGGATCTTGGCGGATTGGCTGGCAGGGAAAAGTATTGTCCCCCAGGATCAGTTCAGTGCGGGGACCCCAGTTTTATACCCTATGCCAGTGATCTGGATTTCAGAGGAGAGGCGTATATTCAAGTTTGCACATGATACAAAAACAGAACCAAATTTGGACAAAAAAAGGTCTAAAAATTGGTACTCAATTGTGGCCATCTTAAAGCAGCTAACAGCAGATACCTGCTGTGTCATAAGATATGCGTAGCAAGAAAAGGTAATTTGACCCAGCAAGTTCAATCGAGAGTGCAATTTACCCCAAGGTGGATTCAACTTGATCCATTAAATCCCATGGGAAGAGACCACCCACAAGTAAAACTCAAAAGATAAATCTCTAACATTCCTCTTCAATCCTTGCTCCCCTGCAATGGAATAATCAAACTAATAAAATCTAACCTTAGAGCCAACAAGTTATAACTATACAAAAGGCAAAATACTAAGGATGTTGGAAATCAAATATAAACAGAAAATGCTGGAAATACTCAAGGCAGGCAGCATCAGTGGAGAGGAACAGAGTTAATGTTTCAGGTCTGTGACCTTTCATCAGAACTGGAAAATGTTAGAGATGTAACAGGTTTTAAGCAGATGCAGGGAAACGGGGCGGGGGGAAGAGAAGGAAAGGAAAGAACAAAAGGGAATGTCTGTGATAGGGTAGAAGGCAATAGTGATTTAAATGACAAATGGGGCAAGGCAAAATGGGCTGATAATGGGACAAGAACCAAAAAGATGAATCTAGGGGAGTTGTAAATGGCAACAAAAAAATTACCAGCACCTGCTATCCTGAAAATGTTAAACTTGATTGAGAGTCTGGAAGGCTGTAAAGCACCTAACTGAAAGATGAGGTGCTGTTCAAGCTTCCGTACAGCTTCATTGGAAGTGTCGGAGACTGAGAGAGAGATCAGAGTGGGAGTGGGGAGGAGAATTAAAATGGCAAGCAACCAGAAGCTCAGGATCACGCTTGCAGACTGAACGGAGGTGTACAGCAAAGCAATCACCAATCTGCATTTGGTCTCCCCAATGTAGAGGAGACTACATCGTGAGCAGCGAATACAGTATACTGAATTGAAAGTACAAGTAAATCACTATTTCACCTGGAAGGACTGTTTGGGGCCCTTGGCAGTGGGAAGGGAAGAGGTGAAAGGGCAGGTATTGCGGCTCCTGCACTTGCATGGGAAGAGGAGCAGGTGTTGGGGTGATGCAAGAGTGGATCAGGATGTCGTGGAGTGAACGGTCCCTGCGGAATGCTGAAACAGATGGGGAGAGGAAGATACATTTGGTGGTGGCATCACGTTGGAGGTGGCGGGAGACGATCCATTGAATGTGGAGGCTGGACGGGTGGAAGGGGAGGACAAGGGGAACCCCATCATGGTTCTGGGAAGGAGGGGAAATGTTGAGAAGGGTTGAGAGCAGAAGTGTGGGAAATGTATTAAATAGTCACTAGTTTATTTTGTCATGAGATTTGGTATCGGACTTGCAATGCATTTAATCATGGGGCTGGTATTTGCAGACAGGAAACCAAATTAACTGTTTCAGCAGTGAACAGAAGGTTAAAAACCCCTGCCTGCAAGGAATGCAGTGAGGTTTTCACCTTAAAAGCTTTTGCAATTTATAATATGTTTGCTGGTTTGTTTCGAGGTCTGCGTCAACCACGGTGAAGGGGAATCCTCGGTTGAGGAAAAAGGAAGACAATTTATTATAAATAGGGGATTTCTCTGATCAAAACAACAAAAGCATATCTTGTCCAACAGTGTTGCACCAGTATCTCCCATGCATCTTTTTTCTGCTAACCACACTAGGGAGTATGGGTTAATGGTAGAGTAAAGCCAGTGTAAGTCTGGCTAATGAATAAATCCATCAAATCCAAAAGGATATATGTGCTCAACCCTAAGCTTGCAGCCAGGTGGACCCTAAGGTGGAATGTGATTCGTGAAGTAACAGCAATAGAAATGAACCAGGGTTGTCTGAGGACCTTCTATGAAAGAGAATTACTCAGGTCTCCCCCTCATCAGCATTCTTCTCTTCTATCCTGTTAAGGTGGGGCAACTGTCTCCAGGCCCTCAGCTGTTGTGCTAGTGTGGAAATTTAAAAACATAATTTGAGTGATTTTCTTGAGTTAATTGCACAATGGAAAATGTGAAGTGACACCTCATCTCTTGTTTTTCAGCTCAAGAAGTTTTATATAAAAAGGGTAAATATATGCAACAAATCGAATATGCTAAAGATGTGGATAATTTCAAAGCCATTAAGATCAAGAAAAAATGTACTACTTGCATTTTATATCATGATGCTTGGTATAGAAAGGAAGACATAATACAGTACCATATAAAGTTTGGTAATAATTGATGAACATTAGCACTTTGCAACTGTACAAAGTAATTTAACAAGCCATCCATACACAGCTTGAATATCACCCTTTTGTGGTCAATTTCAAAAGAAAGCATGACACTCATTGTAGCAAGATTGGGGGGAGGGGGCAGGATATATATAAAAATCAGTAATGCATAAATAAAATATGCAGCAAAAAAAAGTTTAAAGAAACCTCTATGTTCCCATCAACCACCACTAAGGCACTCGTAGGGCAATGATTGCTGCTTTAAAGAGTACCCTTAATGTAAAAACTATTCTTTATACCTTGGACGTATAGTACTGAAAAATCACAGCAAGTCCTTTTATTGAACTGTAAAATTTTAAGATTAGGATTAATCATTAAAGGTGCAAAAGGTTCAAATTGAAGGGGAACAGATTAGAAAATGCCCAAAGCGAAATGCATGGAGCTTTGACAAGGCTCTGCATCTTACTAAAATCATTCAAAAAATCTCAACAGGGAGGGTTTTCTTGGCTTAGTCCTCTGATTTTTCTGTCAGTATGGCACATTTAGGATAAACCCGAGGAGATTATGCAAACCCTTAGCCTGAATATACGCATTTTTGGAGCGTGCTCTGTATGGCAGTGACAGCTGGCTCCAGAGCCGTCACTTCTAATCAGTCGTCTTCAGCATCTTGGAGGGAGAGCTGGACAAAGCTGCCATCACCTCTGGTCTCAACTTCTTCTTCCCACTCAATCACTACAATATTCTTGCTAAAGCAAATCAAGGGACATGTTTGCTTTTCTCCCTCAAATTTGCATCTGAATATTCTTAAAACTATTATCGTTAAACATTTTTAACATTGTTTACTACTATCCAGAAAGAATAGGACTTAAAATTTTCAAGCTAGCAGTAACTGAAGTGAAACTAAATGTAACCCTTTAAGTGCTGCATAGCTCTCAGCACCATTTAATATGCCACAAAATAATTAAATTTATACCATTTGTTTATTACAAAGCAAACACAAAACAGGTTTTCCATTCAATTTATACACTTGAAATTTAAAAAAAAATTAAGTTTGAAGTACAGTAAAAAAAAATCCTTTCTTCCAAAGGAATTAAGGGATATATGTTTTACAAGTTAAACATTACAGTCCTTTCCAATTCAATTATTTTACATAAACAAACCCATATTTTCAGATTAGCAGACATTTCTCCCCCACCCCCCCCAACCCAAATTAATATGGTTTCATGGGGATGGTAATGGGTCAACTGTGAAAATACATTTTTTGTAATGAAATATAGCTCAAAAAGGCCTCATTAGAACCCTGTGCCATCATTTGAAGTACAGTACAAAAAAAGGAATACTGATTACAATTTTCCTATTGCAGATTGGTTTGATGACAAACAGGATATGGACAATTTTTCCCAAATCAGATTATCTCTTGCCAGTGAAGAAGGGTTATGACAACATGAATGCAGGGCATATTCTATTTTATTTTTCAGTTTCTAGATACAAAGGCAGCATAGTCAACATTTTGAAATTGGAAAATGCTACGATCATCAACAACTTGTATTTATATAGTGCTTTTAATTAGTGAAACGTCCCAAGGCGCTTCACAGGGGCGTTATAAACAAAATTTGACACAGAGCCACATGAGAAGAAATTAGGGCAGATGACTAAAAGCTTAGTCAAAGAGGTAGGTTTTAAGGAGCTTCTTAAAGGAGACATCAATTGTAAAGATGTTCAAAACAGGATTCCAAAAAGTACATTTGATTCTAGCTAAGTATGTGGTCACCTGTGCACCATCAAATTTATACACTACACAGAAAGTGGTCTTAAAAGGCACTTGTATGGGTGACATTTCAAGTTCAATTCAATTTAACAGGATAATGTTTTGAATATGGAAATTAAAGGACTTGCTGTAAGTCATGTAAGATTGGAACAAAACAAACTATGTGCAACAATCAAGCAGTTAGTGGCAATGAACAGTGTATAATAGATACGTGATATAGATTGGGTTACTCACTTTTTAGATTCTGATGTAATTACAACTTTCAAGCCTTAATGCCTGGAGTTTCCATATTTTATGACCTCCAGAATTCAAATAGTGTGCATGAAGTAATAGAAGAGAAACTGAGCAATTTTGATAGTTTGATTTAATATCTCCTTAACCCATTGGTACAATAAGGAGCTCAAACTTTGGATATCAATGTTGTTTACACTCTTCACTGGGTATTTACAAATCATAATGGCCCCACAATTAGGTTATATATTCGGCAGAACAATACATACGAGTACCTGCACTATTTCTAAAGTAGGAATGTGCATTAGCGAAGAGCCTGACACAACAGAAATTTACAAGGCCACTGTCACACAGTAGGGGTTTATGCAAGCTTCACATGAACACAGTATTAGGGCTAAGCTTATGGAAAATCCAGAACTGGGATTCTCTGAATCCATGCTTAATATATCTGTATTGTAGGGGAGGGCTTTCATGAAATTACCAGCATACCAGATGCTTGCACATTTTTTCACTAAATCATCATGGATTAAATACTATCCTTAATCAAGGCAAACTGGGTCCATTGATGCGATTATTAAGTTTATCTTGTGAGCAAAACCAGAAACTTCACGGTTTGATCCCTATCTGAGCCACAATAGCTGATCTTCGCGAGGTGGTGCGATGGCACAAGTAACCTCAGTGTCCCAATTTAAGAGGAGAAAATTGGCTTGCATTCCTGGTCATGAACACCATAATCTACAAATGTGCATGTGGACATTGGATGAGGAAAAGCTTGATTATAGTGGTCAAACAGCCTATTGTTGAGACTCTCTAACAATGGCTGTTTGGGTGAGGCAGCAAAGGATGACCAGTGCCCTCAGGACTGTACTCAGCAAAGTGTCAACAATTTCAGGAGAGGGAAAGCATTGGCAAGAATATTTGTAATTAAACAAAATCACACCAGACTACAACAGATCAAATAAGACTCCCCAAGTCACAAAGCAAGTTAGCAGCAAAACACGAATACCAAGAGAAATGTTTTTTTTTTACGATAAATATCATTACCTACCTCAGCACAGGTCTCAGTCACATTCACCCAATCACAATCACCCACCCACCATTTTTGTGGAGGCAGAGGAAATTTTCTTGAAGCACAGAAAATGGCACTGCACGTGCACAGACTGACAGTTTGCCGCTTCCGACGTGTATGCCACCATTTTGTTCAAAGGCAGCAGTTGCGTGAAGCACAATTGTGTCTTATTCTGATAAAAGAACGATTCCAATTTGAATTTGTGCTTTTAATCAGAGGCGAACTTTACATTTTACAGGATGGCATTACAAAGTTCACATGCGTGTCACATTTTAGCTTTATATCATGGCAATTTTTATAATTATTAACCAACATATTGCTGGACTAGATGTTGGGAAATGTACATAGTAGCAAATACTCCGCCAGTTGCTGTAGAAGCTTATCCATAGCAGAGATTAAAGAAACTTTTAACATGCTTAACAAATATTCCTTTACTGTAGCAGATGTTCACTAATGTGGAATAGACTAGATCAATTTAACAGGAATGAATGCAAACCCTGCAGACAAAAAATGACAAGTTTTAGTTTCTATTTATTAGGAAATATACACAAATATGGAAAGTCGAGATTTTCACAATTTTGCATTACAAATGAAGATAAATTATATTTCCAAGTTTGCGTGCTGTTACTCAGATTACAGGGTGCTGTTAAATTGTGCAAACAAACTTACATTTATATATTGCATCTTGCAGTTCTGACAAAGGTAATTGACCTGAAACGTTAACTCTGTTTCTCTCTCCACAGATGCTGGCTGACCTGCTGAGTATTTCCAGCATTCTGTTTTCAGTTCAGATTTCCAGCATCCTCAGTATTTTGCTTTTGCGTTTATATATTGCCTTCCACGACCCAAGAACATCCCAAAGCACTTTAAAGCCAATGAAGTACTTTATTTGTCGTGTCGTCCCAGGTATAATGCAGGAAACGCCACAACCAATTTGCACACAGCATGATCCCACAAACAGCAATTAAACAAATGATCTGTTTTAGGTGTTGACCGAGGGATAAATGTTGGACAGAACACCAGGAGAAATCCCCTGCTCTTCTTTAATTGGTGCCGTGGGATTTTTTGAGGGGGCAGTTTAACATCTCATCCGAAAGACGGCATCTCTGACAATGCAGCACTCCCTCACTGAACTGTCAGTCTAGATTTTGTGCTCAAGTTTCTGGAGTGGGTCTTGAATCCACAACCTTCTGATTCAAGAGGCGAATGTGCTACCACTGAGCCATGGCTGACACCTCATATGTACTTGCATCACAGATGCAGTTAGATTGTGTACTAATTACTATTGCTGCAATGAAATAAATGGGGTGATCCCAACAATTATTGTCCTCGTGAGAATACATAGGTGACCAGAACATCCAAGAAGATTAGGCGCTACAGGAGGAGAAACAGGGTTCACTTTGATCATCGGAGATAATGGTGCTTGGTCACTTTTGAGAAATGCATTTTGAGAACAGGGTTGTTTCACAAAAATATCAAGAAAATGGAAATATGGGAACAAAATTCAGACAAGCACCTGTGGCTGAATATTGAAGTCCTCTTCATACTACATTTAATTCAGCATTACATACTCAGTGCAGATACAATTCGTTTGCACAGAAGATGGCTACAATAGTACAGTGCATGTGTACACATGTAAATGCAGATACCAACATCCCCATCGTTGTGTCTTACTTGAGTTTAATGAGAAAGCTACATTGTGAGTTTCCCAGACATCATGAAGCCTTTGGTGCCAATATGTTAATGTTCAGTCTCCAAAAACAACACAGGTATAGAAGTCAAAAATCATTAGCTAATTGAAATTGTATCATGATTCATTCTCAATATCCTGAGAGTATTGCTCTTTAGAGCTTGATATATATATTTTTAAAAGCCCTAAATATAGTCATTAAGTTTTTTTTTTAAATGAACAGTAGAAAATACATTGATTAATTAAAATTGAGAACCAAAGACCAAAAATGTTATTTCTTTCTTTCTGCATCTGTACCTTTCACTAACAATTAATCTTATTCATCTACTTGATTTCCTCAATAAAAAAGCCTCCAAGACTAAGTGCGGGACTGAATTGAAGAGAAAAGTAATGCTATGCAACCCAATAAACATGTAAATATTGAATTAATTACACACCTAACTCAACGTTCAGCAGCATTTCAGTTAATCTAGAAGCACACAATCAGATTACAAAAATTATGGCATCTGCTGATTACTCCATAAAGCAAAAATCTACCAGTGACATTCTATTGATTGTGATCTGGAATCTGCTCCAATTTATAGAGGACGAGACAAACTTCATGTGCAATAGCTGCATTCCCAAATCTAGCAATAATAAACTATTAGGAAATCTTTGTTACATGTATTAACCTCTGCCTGAATGGTGGATTCAAATTTTCTTGCTTTCCTCAAAATGTTTTTTAAACATTTATTTTTAATCAGTCCTAACCAATATCCATGCCTTTAAGTCCAGTTTCTGACCATTGCCAACTAAAAACAGGACCAGGTTTAACAGATAATCCTATGCAGAATACTATTCAACACAATATCTCCCCCTCCCACCATATAAGCCCTCTTTAAAATTGAAATATTTAAACAAAATGCTTTTACTATAATTCTTGCTTGTTCTCATCAAACATGAATAAGTTCACAAATATACAGTGTACTAAAATATATTACACATTTGAAAAAGTCAGCAAGTGATCTTTTGGACTAATGAGCCTTAGACTAACGGGCACAAAAAGCTAGTAGATTTGTGTCACATATTGCTCTGCCTGACCATATGGTTTCCATAAAGAGGGGCTGGACAAATTACTGTTGTGCATCATTTGAATCATAGCAATAACATCGAATAACGGTATAAAAACTACCGTACAAAAGTTAATACTTTGAACCAAAAAGCTAAACACACAACCAATGAAACAAAAATGAAAAAGAATTAAATTCTTACCAAATCCAGGTCTCTTCAGTGATATTAACAAATTATAAATCATTTCCATTCTATCTTAAAGCTCTCAAATTGAGTCAACAATAGAGAAATAAAACTGACTGATATTGCACAAAATAAGGAGAATGGCACATGACCATCTAGACAGTTTCTAAATTAGGAAATTGGGACGTTTTAGCTTTGCGTGTTAATGACAGAAAAATCCTTCAAAATCATCTTACCCCAAAAGGCAGCTTTGTTTTTGCCCCACTTTTTGTGTGATGTCGATCTGAACAGATGGTCAGCCACAGTACTCAAGGATTGAAGGAAAAAATAATGTCGAGACAAAATAGCGATTTTGTCTGTCCCATCCAGTTTGAGCAGAATGCCGATTGGACAAAACTGAATCATATGAGCCAGGGTCCCGGCCACGTGACCCAATTTTTTCCAAATCCTCCCCTTTTTTCCCCCCTTTGGTCTCCGACTACTGTACATTGAATGTCTCGTCATTTCAATGGCACTAACAAAAAGGCCACTTCTCCGACCAGAGAGCTGCAGGCTACCATACTGCGCCAGTATTACCACAGCTCGGAAAGAGCTCTTCGCAAGGCTAAGTCAGCTTACTGGGTCTGTAGTTAATCTTCCAGTATAAATAAAGGTACATTTGATTGGACTCCAAACAGCCTTCTGGTGGACACAGCTTAATGTAGGGCTTCTATTTTTCATAAAATATAATTACTGACGTACGTATACAACCGCAAAGGGGAGAGGATGGAGGAAGGGAATGAGCAAAATGCTCAGCGACCTCATAACCAGCCGCCCAGTGTCTCTCCCTTTAAGCCAAATGTGTCCACAGCACTGCTTATGCCCCAATTTTGTATCAGATTCAGGAAATGCTTCACTGCATTTGTTATGTCCTCCTCATTTTAAATATAAATGGGTGGTCTGTTATGTGATTTTATCTTTAATCAAAATAATTAATTTTAAACTGCATTGTTACAAATGTGGTTTGCTCTTTATTTTACAAATTGCTTTTATATTTTTGTTTTAGCCTAAACCAGTTCTCTTTAATTTGCATTTCAACAATATTTTTACATAATTTCTTGGTATGTGCCCAGTTTATAGCATCAAAGCACTGATCTGGGTAACTGACAGCCTACACTGTAAATCACTTTTGTAATAAGTTACATAATCCATGACTTTCACAGTCAAACCAAGATATTACTGATCAAAACCCTTCGAGTTCCCAGTTGTCACGCCCCACAGTTTATTCAGATAGCCAGTATTACAAGTGTAGAACAATGTTTAAAATAGCAAGTACAAGTAAATGATGCAGAGGTGGGGGGCGGGAGTAAAGAGGCGAAACATGCACTATAATTCAGTCAATTCCGAGAATATAATAAACCACATGACCAAAGCCATCAGATTGTGTTACAGTCTGTAACACCGTCCATCAACATATTTTGCACAAGTCCAATAATTGCATTAAAACTATAGAGTTTTATCAGGCGTCTTGGCATCGTTCAGCCGGCATAAAGAGAATAAAGCACAAAATCATACTCTTGCATAATAGGAAGAGACAGGAGATACACACACAAACAATTTTCAATTGTGGAGAGCCCTAACCAACAAAATCAGTCAATGATAAGTTACATCAAGGAGGTGGTTCCAGATAAGTGTTTGAGGATACTGTCCTTTCTTGCTTCACAACAGAATTTACTCAAAATTTAGCACAAATCTGTATCTTGTTCAGCAAGGCCACAGTAACGACTTGTAAGGGAAATAGAAAACTCAATGGCCCAGATTTTGCTGCCAAAATAACGGCAAGTTTAATGCACACACCGTTATTGTGAAAATAACCCAGCAACTTGTAGCCAGTGTGATAACAATCGCCACAAATTACTGGACAATTTGCACCGCTCCGCCATTAGCATCATGAAAATGGCAGCTTGCCCTCAACCTCCCTGTGAGTTTCAAGAAATTGCTGAATTTGCACATTAATTGCCAAGTAAACTCGCCACAGAAAGTTAGGGCTGGTTCTTAACAGCGTAAGTACCTATTTAGTGACGAGATTTATTTTCCTGCAATGCCACTCAACCTCTTCGGCCCAGAAAAGGAACAATTGAAATTGTGGAGTCAGATTCCTGCAGATAGCAAATTGTTAGTGATTTTTAAAATTTTAATTGTTTACATTTTTCTTACTTTTCCTTTGTCTCTTTTTCTCTCTCTCGTAACCCAATATATTTTTCCTTCTCTTTTTCTGTACCTGATTTGACTCTAAGTCACCCCATTCCCTTCTCCGTCATTCATCTGTTTCTTACTTAATCATTAAATCTCATTGGTTAAGGACATAGACTGTTGGTCCCATCGTTCACCATGGTCCCAGTTATCAGCTTGCGCTTCCAGGACAATTTTTTGAGCTGAATGGGTGAGGGGAAGATCAGCCATGACCTTACTGAATGGCGGAGCAGGCTCGTAGGGCCAAATGGCCTACTCCTGGCTCCTATTTATGTTCTTATGAAAAAGTCTAACTAACAGGGCACGCTGTGAGATGCAAATTCTGGGCCAATATAAAGTGCCCATCTGAGGCTGGAATTAAGGCATATTGGTGGAACAGTGCAGAAAGATCTTAATTCTGTAGTATTAACCTTGGTCGGAGTGTGCATCATGCACCACACGTGGAACTGTGTTTCATTCCTCAGAACCTTAAAAAGCTAAAATTGCATATAATTATTTCTAAAAATCCACATTTGTCCCAGAGTCGATAAACTTGTCCCTTGAAAATAATGCAAGATGACCAAATGTCAATCTATACATGCTCAATTCCAATTTTCTGTTTCCTGTATTTGCAGTGACTGTGTGCAGAATGTCTCATTACACAGTCACGCAGCATTTTCTGTATTTATTTGTGGTCTTTCAATTATAACACATGATCTGTAGCAACAAAGGTAATGTTCCAGTGAGACTTTCATTTTAATAGCTGGTGATCTTGTAAGGGTTTCTAGACCATTAGGGTTACTGCTGCATATGTAATCTCCTGTGGGGTGGGGGGGGGGGGGGGGGCAGGGGAAGAGGAGAGAGAAAGGGAGAGAGGGGGAGTAAGGAGGACAACGATTAATGTATGCAATTATACATCCAATTTTTGTAATTCACTGAAAGGGGAAGGGAGGTAAAAAAATACACTGTTCCCCCACAGTAGATTCTCACACAGCTACCTTCATTCAGGACCAATTTTTCCAGTTATAACATTGCAAATCCCCAAAGCAGAAACCTAAAGACCACTGAAATGTACAACCCAAGCACTGGGCTAATGCAGTGCAACTTTACCTTCAGGACCTATACACACAGGTAATGAAATTTTCCATTTTATGATGCAAGTGTAGTGCATAATGTTGACAGTCGACACTAATGTTCTTGGGACTTACCAAACTTTTTTTAATTAATATGTCTGCATAATTATAGAAGCTTATTTATGCCCTTTAATGCTTCCATTGATGGATGAAGTAAGCTTTAATAGGAACCTGGCTTGCGTGCTATAGTACAGTCCTCTTCTCACTAGGAACCATTGTACAACTCAAGTCCAGATACAAGGGTAGAGGTCATTTGTCTACTGAGGACTGGCATGGTTTCAGAATCATGCTGTTCCACCTCTACAACTTGGCTTTAAATTAAACACGGAGAAGACCAAAGTCAAAGTTACTGCTCCCCAAGAGAGTCCCAAAATGCTTTTACAGCCAATTAAGTACTTTGAAGTGTAGTCACTGTTGTAATGTAGGGAAACGTGGCAGCCAATGTGCATGCAGCAAAGTCCCACAAACAGCAGTGAGATAAATGACCAGATAAAGGCCCGGATTTCGCGGTCAGTGGCGTAGGAACGGCACTCATTTACTACGATAACAGTTGCCCAGAGTTTTTGCGGGCATTTGAGCGGAGAATTGCTCTCATCGGGCGTCTAATCCAGTGTGGCGCTCTCTACAGAGGATCTGTGGCATCTCAGCAGGACAAGAAACAGCGAGGCTCTTCAACCAGATTGAAGAATCTTCACTGAGACATGCAGAGTCTAAACTAGGAAGTATAAATTAGATTTAAATCATGTACAGAAAGCAAAATAAAGATTGGGAAAGAAAGAGGTGATTATGAGAGGGATAAAAGAGATGGACAGAAAAAGTAAAAACACATTATTTATTTTTTTTAAAAGCTCCAACACTAATTAAATTCTGAAGGAATGAGACTCCACACCTGTAAAATTACATTTTCAGGGCCAACAGAGGTTGTTTGGCAGTAATTACCACGCCATAAAAAATTTACCAACTCCTGAATGCACCAGTCCTAACTTTTTGTGTCATGTTTAGTGGGTAACTAGTGGGCAAGTGCAGCAACTTCACACCATTACATTGATTTCAGTGCCAAGTCTACCAGCGAGGACTGTTACAGGCCTGTGGAGGAGCAGGGTATCTCTGACAGCATCTTCTGGGTTTCTGTGTTTAAATGCGAATGTGTGGACGGTAGAGATTGCGGTCCCATTTACTCTATCAACGCAAAATCTGGGCCAATCTGCTTTTAGTAATGTTGGTTGAGGGTTAAATATTGGCCAGGACACAGGGGAGAACGCCCCTGCTCTTCTTGCATCCACCTGAAACGCCAGACGGGGCCTCAGTTTAACTTCGCATCTGAAAGACAGCACCTCTGACAGTGCAGCATTCCTTCAGTACTACACTGGGAGTGTCAGCCTAGATTTTGTGCTCAAGTCTCTGGAGTGGGGCTTGAAAACACAACCTCCTGACTCAGCAGCATGAGTGAGACCACTGAGCCACGGCTAAAACCTTGGAGGTCACAAGATTGATATTCAAAGCAATGGATGATTTCCCCCCCACCACCCCAAGAAAAATAAAGTACTATATGCATCTCTAATTATTTGCATTTTTGTTAATATGCAACAAATATTCTACTTTGGACTAAGCATATCAACTTTTACTGTATGGGCCTGCAATATAGGTGATCAGCCTGAAAACATTTGACAACTATACTGCATATTCTACTGAACACATTCCACACATCTGAGAATGTCTTTTGTAATTTAAGATTTATTAAGAGCTAAATTTAATTGTTAAAATATATTTACTATCTTTTCAAAATAATGGGTGAAAATTCCTCGTCTGCGCTTCCCGGGAACACCACCAAGCCTTTAATCATCTGTCCATTAATTTTAATGGACAAAAAAATAATGAAATAGGGTTGCGGAACTTCTTGATCTTGGTTTCTGGCATGTGCCAGGAGCGCAGAAGCAGAATTTCCGCATAATTCCCTCTTCCCCCACCCTTCTTAAAAGAAATAGCAGCAATGGTTCAGGTACTTATCGGAGAACAAATCAAATTCATCAAAAGTGATCAGGTGCGAGTGGTAACCAACACTGCAACTACTGCAATCCAGGGCAATACAAGAAATTACAACACCTACCATAATAGCTGTCCATCACTTAGTTCTAGCTGCATCATAAATGCCGAGAAGAAATGAAACCTGGCAACCACATTTAATGAGGAAATAAGAGACTGCTCACTCTAGTACTGTCCCTTTAATGAGCTGCAGTTAGCTTCAGCATGGTCACTGGTTCAGGGTCATTCTCCATCAATATGCCAAAATGTTGCATTTTTCTGTTCAACTTCTATCCACAAAAGCAGCTTCTAGCACAGAGACCATTAAATTTATGTTTGTCATTCATGCGTCTTTGAAATTCTTAGCTTAAAAAAACAAATCAGCTTCCATGTAGATTTAACAAATCATGTCTCAACTCCTATGAATTTGAGAAATGGTTTTAAATGGGAGTCAGCCTGGTCTGATTTACACAAACATCTTCAGACCTTAATAAAGCTCCATGGTTTTTACATGAACACTAATATTAGGGGCTGGTTAGTGGAGAGCAACTATTATTCTATGTATTGACATGGGCAAATTTAAGGAAGTGAATTTACTATACACTAGTAAATAAATTGTACTGTACCTTACAAGATTAGGGAGGTTCTTCTACAAAGAAGGATGGGAAAAAAAATCAGCAGATTCAGTAGAACAGAGGTAGACCAAGCTCTTGCTACTAGTCCTCCATCTATATGTAGACTTGCATGTTGCCCCTAGCAAGGACACAGCATTCACCTTGAGGCCTGTCAGTACACTACATGGTCATAACCACCCCTCTGACTAATTGTACCAGAAGGGTGTGAAGATGAACTACACTCAGTCCAGGGTCCCAGGGTGGGAAATGAACAAATGGTAAGGATTGCAGCCCCTCAGGGTATAGGACACATCCCGTTAATCAATACTATTAACTTTGTTAATTCACCTTCATCTTCCAAATGAGCAGAAGGGTCAAAAAACACAAATTGCAGCACAGTGCACTATAGGGTAATGTGAAGTAAAGTTTATTACACAAAGCTCACTACTTTGAAAACTGTAATTACAGCTCTAATTTAAAACTGGATTGCACGACATGATACACTCGGAAGTTTGATTTGTGCCTGCGGTTTCCCCATCAGATGGATGCGAGAACCAGGAATGTGAAGCACATTAAAAACTGCACCATTTTAACTCCAAAATAAGGAATGGTGCCTTGCAGCATTCAACACCATCAGATGTCAAAATTGGGGAAGTGTTTGGAACAAGTCTTTTGATCATTAAGAGTAGCACTGAATGCAAACCCTTTAAATAATGGAGCTGTGCTTATTTTTCCAAGTGACACGTTTCTTAATACGTCTCACGTTGAAGGCAAGTGTTCATTTCCATGCAACACTTGGCAAGCGTGGTACACGACTTTCATAACTGCACTTTTGAATTGTATGAGATACCATTAGAACCGAATCCCAAATGCTTAGATGAAGTCAGCTGTTACAAATGTTGGTCTACTATAGATGCCTTTTTGGGTTCAATGGAGTCAGTCACTGCCTTAAACAGGCTGAGCATCTTAATTCTATAGGAGTTGATTCATACTGCCCCATATTTATGACATTACCCAGGGATGTACAAAGAGGACCCTCTTCAGATCTGAGCCACACAGTTGTCTTTCGTGCGTGTAATTCTTCAATGTTTCTGAAAACGGACCAAGTTAACTTAGTGAGGCGAGGTTTGATACAAATCATTAAGCAGCTTTACTTCACAGTCAGTGAAAACATAGAGCCAAATTATAATCAGATTCACTTATTCAATCGGTATAATTTATCTTCATGCAATGGTGCAAAATAAACACACCTTGCTTCACCAAATTAGTGGATTGTATTACTTCACAAATGAAATATTTGTTAACTGCTTTTCCAAGCATTTCTGACTTTGAGCCTGCTTTTGCAGCTTTGTTTAAAAGCTTGAATGCCAAGCCTCCCGGTTTCTAAAAACCTCCCTTCTTTCTCTTTGTCCCCTGTCTTAAGAGAAAAGACTTTCCAATACAACAGATAGGTGTGAGGTGTTCTTTGATTACCTCGACAAGCTACCAAATTTGATCTCTGCAGAGAAACACCACCATTTGTCTCGGTACCTTGTTTAAAAAAAACTTAATAAACACTGCTTTTAAAAACCCAACAATGAAAGTAACTTATTTCCAAATCCTCTGTGGGAAAAGAAAACAGTAAAAATAATTTTTAAATGACAGTCGGTGAATAAAAGTGAGAAGTTGCACAACACCAGGTTATAGTCCAACAGTTTTATTTGAAATCACAAGCTTTCGGAGCTGCTGCCCCTTCGTCAGGTGAAGTCAGTGAATAGGTAGAGCAAGTGAGACTTTCATATTTTTCCCCCAAAATCAACCAAGCAATAGAATTCAGCACATTTTGCAAATTTTATCTGGTCAGACACTTCCAAATATTCAGCTAGGACCACTTTTAGGTGTCAATTCACTGTATTCTCTACCTGATGAACCTCCTGGCTCAAACTAATTGATTATCTGCTCAAGTCTCTCAAGTGGGGCTTGAACCCACAACCTTCTGACTCAAAGGCAAGAGTGTGACCACTGGGCCAAGGCCGACACTTCTCTTGAAGTATTACATTTATAAAGTAAGTCAATCCCATTCTAGAATTCAAGGCGGGAATTCTAGCATCCCAAGTGCGTTTCTAACAAACTACCTCTCAAAGCAAATTTATTATATTTTTTTAAACCAGCCACTGAACAGTACCCTTGTTAGCAGCAGAACGGCATGATTTACCCAAGACATGTTGACACTTTTAAAGGAAAATCCCAGGCACCAAATAGCCAGTCTTGATAAAGCAAACACCAACTTATTCATACTTTTTGCTCTTTAATTATTTCATCTACACAGTAAATACATTTCAAGTGATTATTTTCCACTTACCTTGCAGCAGCTATTAACAGAATTGGAGAGAGATGTAATAGCAGTTTTCCGTCACCAGATGATGTGACAGCGTTTCCTATTGTTGCCTGAAAGAGAGGGGATACCAGAAATATTAAAGTGGAACTTCGTCAAAGTTGGGAAATTGAACAAAGTTCAGCTAGTGATTAAACCAGGAAGTTGCTTAAGATAACCATGAGAATTTCAAAGTGGATGGTGGGTGGGGGCAAGAGGAGAAAAAGATTTAGATTGGCATATCCCAGGTGTATTACTGGCAGAAATAAGCTGTGGTCACTGCTGCAGTTTTGTTCTGATCCTAGAGGCAATTTGTGGTTCAGGTGCTTTGATGTCCGAATAGAGGTATAGCACCAGGCAAAATGTAAGAACATCTGGCTCACTCAATTCTAAACTAGATTCAATTTTAACAAAGCATGTACCCCATACCCCAACTGCTATGAACTTATAAGATTGGAGTTCTACCCCAATAAGGGTAAGAGGATCAGAGTTCTTGTGGAATTTGGTACAGTTCCATTCATCTGACATGAAAAGACAATGCACTAAACCACTGGTCAATGCATACTATTCCAGATTTAACTTGAGTTGAAGATAAGATGAAACCATCAAAATTCATGACTGCATAATTAAAAGGGAATATCTGCATGTGACATTTAAAATGGAATCCAATTGCAATGAACACAGAAACTTATCTTCTCTGCAATCGTCAAAAGGAGATGCCCCAACCAGGCTGGAGATGCATCATAGTGTTGCTATCTCTCAATTTCCTTTGGAAGAGTTCGCAGGGAGTTAGAATTTTGACACTAATTCTAATTTTGGTATATACAGGAAAAACTTGAAAAGTGCAAGCTTGCGCGTGGTACCCTTGTATAACAGTTGCCCTTCAATTATCAACAATATAACAAGTTACAAAGCTCAAGCAATTGAGAAGCTCAGATGGTGGAGTAAAGATGCAGCAGTTGATCACCTGATCTTAAAAGGAGAATAGTCCTTGAACGTAACTGCTGCTCAGCAATTATTTATTATTCCACTTATGGGAAAATAACTAAATACGCAATGTTAATTTCATATCACCATTTGCGGCTGTACCTTCAGCTGCCTAGATCCTAAGCTCTGGAATTCCCTCCCTAAAACCACTCCCTCTCCTCCTTTAAGATGCTTCTTAAAACCTACCTCTTTGACCGAGCTTTTTCGTCACTTGTCCCAATATCTCCTTACGTGGCTCGGTGTCAAACTTATGTCCGATTTACGCTCCTGCAAAGAGCCTTAGGATGGTTTTACTATGTTAAAGACAAGATTTAAATGCAAGTTGTTGCTATAGTTGGAATCCTCACCCATAAAATAAAACACAAATTATATAGTTCAGAATGATCTAATTCAAGTCAAAGAGGTAGGTTTTAAGGAGCGTCTTAAAGAATGAGAGGGAAAGGTTTAGGGAGGAAATTCCAGAGATTAGGGTCTAAGCCACCATTCACTCAAATTCAATTTAAAGTCAATGGTATCATGCTACAAGAAATGGAATTCCATATGCTATAATAATGTTGGCAGAAACCCACTGTAACCCACAAATAATCCAGGAAGAATGCTAATGCAAGAGAGAAAGGAAATTCTAACTCAGGAAAATGTACCGTGTTAAAGAACAGACGATTTAACTGCTGATTAGGTTTAAAGGAATATATTCAAGATAAGGTGCACATGGGCTTGATGGGCTGTGGGGCCTTTTTCCTTTTATGCTTTTCCAATCTGCACATGCAAATTCAACAGCATCACCCCAGTGCAGAGCCAAATCTAGGCTAGCCATGAGAAGTCATCTTAACATGCTCGCTCATTTACAGGAAGCTTTCTTAGAAAATATTACCTATGATGCTTCAAATAATTAGTGTAAAGATTGGCATTCATCATTACTGGCAGACGTTTATTCTCTGCTTTTTTTTTAAAATAAGAAAACCAGAACAAGTCAAAATCATGCACTATGATGTGTCAGTACTATGGCCATGTATCACAGATGGAAATAAATTACCCACTCAAAGCAAAACTATTTTAGCTAAATTAGCAGCACAATGTTTAGCTGATTTTTCACACCATCATCCTTGGATTACTAACTCAGACATAAAATTGCATAGTGCTAACTTACACCATGCAAAGTTAATGATTTAATATTTCTGGTACAGAAGGCAACAAGATGAAATCTACTGCATTCTTTTGCACTAAGCATCGTATATTATGCAGTTTGTTCTTACTAGACAATGTCATAAGCAGGGCTGTGACCTAAAACAATAATAGGATGTTTCCCTACTGTTGATGACGCGACTAATGGAAAATTCTGCCTTGTGCAGCATTGTGACCGACTCATTCCAATATTACTTCTGTGGCCTTCTAGCTAAAACCAATATTCAACAAAAAAATAAGCAGCTCAATATGTTAACAATGGCCATCTTTCTCCCCAAAGCTGTCTGTATCTGCTTTTGTATGTAATGCCATCTGCTGTTGCCATTAGCAAAAAGTTATGGGATGAATCATTTCTAGTGTCTCTATTACTGGACAAGGAAAGCAAAAGGGCTCAATACATTTCGGAATGTGAAGCACATTAACAATCTCCAGGACTATTTCAGTGACAACAGACAAAAGGTATCCAGCAATAACATGTGTAGAAAAATTAACAATTAATTTTGAAGACTGGGCTTAAGATATTCTACACCATTTCTAGAATTGACATTGGAAGGATATTTTCAATGGGTAGAGGCAAAAATAGGTTTTTTGTTTTCCCCTGCAAATGGGTGAGCTACTCATTAAATCTTTAACGCCATCAAAATATTTATAATCCAAGTCATACAATCATAGAAAGTGTTAGTCACCTTGTACCATAAACACACCTCTCTAAAATTGGCAAGTCACTACAAGGCAACAAAATGATAAACTCTAGCTGAAGGATGCCAATCAGAAAGTATAACTCATCTTTCCACAGAATTTTACTGTCCCACATAGCAGTAAACTGCCTCTCGAGTAACTGCATAGTTTTTGTTTCCATTATGCAGACTACTCTGTGTGCAAGCACTTTTAGATCAGTCCTCAATTTGCTCTTTACTAGTATGTATTTATGCTTCCTTATTCTATTCTATGTTAACATTCCAGTGCAGTACTGAGGGAGTGCTGCATGGTCAGAGGTGCTGTCTTTCAGATGAGACATTAAACCGAGGCGCTGTCTGCTCTCTCCGGCGGACGTAAAAGATCCCATGGCACTATTTCAACGAAGAGCAGGGGAGTTCTCCCTGGTGTCCTGCTCAATATTTATCCCTCAACCAGCATCATTAAAAACAGATTGATTGGTCGTTATCAGGTTGCGGTTTGTGGGATCTTGCTATGCACATGTTGGCTTCTGCATTTTCTACATTAGTACAGTGACTACACTTCAAAAAGTACTTAATTGGCTGTAAAGCGCTTTGGGATGTCCTGAGGTCATGAAAGGCGCTATACAAGTCTTTAATTCTTCTGTTGTCTATATAGTATCTTGTATAAGTCTATGAAGTCCCCCTTCATTTGAAACATAGAAGATAGGAGCAGGAGTTGGCCATTCGGCCCCTCGAGCCTGCTCTGCCATTCGATGAGATCATGGCTGATCATCCAAACTCAGTACCCTGTACCTGCCTTCTCCCCATATCCCTTGATACCTTTACCGTTAAGAAATATATCTAACTCATTCTTGAATATATTTAATGACTTGGCCTCAACTACCTTCTGTGGTAGAGAATTCCACAGGTTCACCACTCTCTGGGTGAAGAAATTCTTCCTCATTTCTGTCCTAAATGGCTTACCCCTTATCCTTAGATTATGACCCCTGGTTCTGGACTCTCCGACCATCGGGAACATTCTTCCTGCATCTAGTTTGTCCAGACCTGTCAGAATTTTATATGTTTCGATGAGATCCCCTCTCATTCTTCTAAACTCTAGCGAATATAAGCCCAATCGACCCAATCTCTCCTCATATGTCATTCCTGCCATCCCAGGTATCAGCCTTGTGAATCTTCGCTGAACTCCTTCCATGGCAAGAACATCCTTCCTCAGATAAGGCGACCAAAACTGCACACAGTACTCAAGGTGTGGTCTCACCAAGGCCCTGTACAACTGCAGCAAGACATCCTTGTTCCTATACTCAAACCCTTTCGCTATGAAGGCCAACATACCATTTGCCTTCTTCACCGCCTGCTGCACCTGCATGCTTACCTTCAGCGACTGGTGCACAAGGAACAAGGACACCCAGGTCTCGTTGCACTTCCCCTTCTCCCAATCTATTGCCATTCAGATAATAGTCTGCCTTTCTGTTTTTGACACCAAAGTGGATAACCTCGCACTTATCCACGTTATATTGCATCTGCCACGCTTCTGCCCACTCACCCAACCTGTCCAAATCATCCTGGAGTTTCTCGGTATCCTCCTCGCAGCACACACTCCCACCCAGCTTTGTGTCATCTGCAAACTTGGAGATATTACATTTAGTTCCCTTATCTAGATCATTAATGTATATTGTGAATAGCTGGGGTCCAAGGACCGAGCCCTGCGGTACCCCACGAGTCACTGCTTGCCACTCGGAAAAAGACCCATTAATTCCTACTCTTTGCTTTCTGTCCGCCAACCAGTTCTCTATCCAAGTCAATACCTTGCCCCCAATTCCATGTGCCTCAACTTTACACTCTAATCTCTTATGCGGGACCTTATCGAAAGCCTTTTGAAAGTCCAAATACACCACATCTACTGGTTCTCCCTTATCTATTTTCTCAGTTACATCCTCAAAAAATTCCAGTAGATTAGTCAAGCACGATTTACCTTTTGTAAATCCATGTTGACTTTGTCCGATCCTGTCACTGTTTTCCAAGTGCTCTGCTATTACATCTTTTATAATGGACTCTAGCATTTTCCCCACTACCGATGTCAGGCTTACCGGTCTGTAATTCCCCGCTTTCTCTCTACCACCCTTTTTGAATAGTGGGGTAACATTAGCTACCCTCCAATCCATGGGTACAGTTCCAGATTCCATCGAATGTTGGAAGATGATCAGCAATGCATCTACTATTTCTAGGGCCACTTCCTTAAGTACCCTAGGATGTAGATTATCAGGCCCTGGGGATTTATCGGCCTTCAATCCCTTCAATTTCCCTAACACCATTTCCCTGCAAATACTGATTTCTTTCAGTTCCTCCCTTTCATCAGACCATTTGCCTCCTTTTAAGGTTGTAGTCTAAGATTTTATAACTTTTGCTCATAAGTCAGTTAGTCAGGCACTAAGGATCAACCTTGCGTTACCTCTCTCATTCCTTCCAGGGTTTGGGTGCCTCCTTGTTGTTTGATGGCCAGAAGTGAACTTAGTGCATATAGTGCAACTTGACCAGAGTTCCTCTCTGCAATACGATGATTTAAGTTTCATCACAGTAAAAGCTCAAGGTCTGTACTGGAGTCCGCTATGCAAATTGTTACACATTCTAACTTTGGTACTGGGTCTGTGAAAATGATTACCTATCAAAGAGCAACGGTGGCGTTGGACTTCTTTTACATAGGATATACGGCACAGAAACAGGCCATTCGGCCCAACCAGTCCATGCCGGCGTTTATGCTTCACTCGAGCCTCCTCCCATCTTTCTTCATCTAACTCTATCAGCGTAACCCTCTATTCCCTTCTCCCTCATATGCTTGTCTAACCTCCCCTTAAATGCATCTATACTTTTTGTTTCAACCACTCCCTGTGGTAGCAAGTTCCACATTCTCACCACTCTCTGAGTAAAGAAGTTTCTTCTGAATTCCCTATTGGATTTCTTGGTGACTATCTTATATTGATGGCCTCTAGTTATACTCTTCCCCACAAGTGGAAACATTCTCTCTGTATCCACTCTATCAAAACCTTTCATAATTTTAAAGACCTCTATTAGGTCACCAAGAGATCCAGCTTGTTCATCCTTTCCTGATAGGTATACCCTCGCATTTCTGGTATCATCCTTATAAATCTTCTCTGCACCCTCTCCAGTGCCTCTATATCCTTTTCATAATATGGCGACCAGAACTGTACGCAGTACTCCAAGTGTGGTCTAACCAAGGTTCGATACAGGTTTAGCATAACTTCCCTACTTTTCAATTCTATACTTCTAGAAATAAACCCTAGTGCTTGGTTTGCTTTTTTTTTTTAAATGTCCTTGTTAACCTGCGTCGCAACTTTTAGTGATTTGTGTATTTGTACTCCTGGATCCCTTTGTTCCTCTACCCCAACTAGACTCACACCCTCCAAGTGATGTGACCTCCCTATTCTTCCTACCAAAATGTAATACCTCACATTTATCTGTGTTGAACTTCATTTGCTAATTATATGCTCATTCTGCAAGTTTATTAATGTCCTCCTGTAACTTGTTGCAGTCCTCCTCAGTATTGACTATCCCCCCCCCCCCGAATTTGATGTCATTCACAAATTTAGAAATTGTGTTTTTGATTCCTAAGTCTAAATCGTTAATGTAAATTACCCACCACTACCCACCATCTGCCACTGTGAATAGCTACCCTTTAATCCTGCTCTGCTTTCTGTCCTGAAGCCAGCCAGCAATCCATTCTGCTACTTCTCCCGACTCCGCATTCTCTGACCTTGTTCATCAGTCTATTATGGGATAAATTGCATCTACTGCATTACCATTGTCTACTCTGTTACCTCTTCAAAAAATTCAATAAGGTTGGTCAAGCAAGACTTTCCCTTTTGAAATCCATGCTGACTATTCATTACTATATTTTTGGTTTCTAGATGTTCTTCTATTTTCTCCTTTAGTAGGGATTCCATTATTTTTCCTACCACCGATGTTAAGCTGACTGGTCTATAATTCCCTGGACATGTTTATCCCCCTTCTTAAATATCGGTATTACATTAGCTATCTGCCAGTCCTCTGGCACTACACCTTTTACTAACTAATTATTAAATATGCGTAGTAATGCCTCTGCTATCTCTTCCCTAGATTCTTTTAAAATACGTGGATGCAATCCATCCGGACCAGGGGTTTTATCCTCTTTGAGTTTGATTAGTTTATTTAATATATCCCCTTTTTTATTTTAAATGCACTTATCTCATCATCCAATGTCATGTCCACCTGTTATCTCTCCCTGGTAAATACTGAAGCAAAATAATTATTTAATATTTCTGCCATCTCTCTATTGTTACCTGTGGTATTGTCCTGACTATCTCTTAATGGCCCTATTCCCATCTCAACCTTCCTTTTTTTTTTATTGATGCCTATAAAATATTTTACTATTTTGTTTTATGTTCCTTGATAATTTAATTTCATAGTTCCTCTTGGCCTCCCTAATTGTTTTGACTTCACTCCTAACCTCTTCATATTCTCCCATGTCATCCATTTCCCTGCTGTCTATGTACTTAATATATGCCTCTTTCCTTACCCTCAGTTGTTCCCTTATGGCTTTATTCATCCATGAAGTCTCATTATTGTTTAGTTTGTTCTTTCCTTTTAGCAGAATATATTTTCCTGCACTCTGTTGAACACCGTTTTAAATGTTTCCCATTGCTGTTCAACATCGCTGTTTGCCAATATTGTTGCCCATATTTGTTTCCGAAGTTCTATTCTCAGCCCCTCAAAATCAGCTTTTCGCCAATCTATTAACCTGGTTTTCATCATACTTATGTCCTTCTCAATTATCATCTTCAAGCATATTATATTATGGTCACTATTGCCTACATGTTCCCTTACCTTTACTTCTCTTATCTGCTCTGGTTCATCCCCCATTACTAGATCCAATATCTAATCCTCCCTTGTTGGGCTTTTTACATATTGGGTTAGAAAGGAGTCCTGTACACGTTGGAGGAACTCCATTCCCTTATCCCCTTTACCTACCTCTTCTGTCTAATTAATATTGGGCTTGCTGAAATCCCCCATGATTATTATTCTATGTTTTTTACTCATTTCCCTAATTTGTCTGCATATTTCTTCCTCCACCTCCCTTCCACTATTAGGTGGTCTGTAAACTACGCCTATTAGTGTGATTGATCCTTTATTATCTTTTATCTCTATCCATATAGATTCTATTTTTGTCTTGCTGATATCTGCGTCACTTTTTTCTACTGCCATTAGGTTATCCCTAATAAGTACAGCTACTCCACCTCCCCTTTTTCCCCTCCCTACTTTTTCTAAATATGTTACACCCTGCAATGTTTAATTCCCAGTCCTGATTTTTCTGTAGCCATGTCTCAGTAATCCCCATGTCTGGTCCCTCGCAACGTATGATTGCCTCCAGCTCCCCTGTTTTATTACAGACACTGTGCATTGCTGTACAGACAGTTCAACTCATTTTTAATAGGTTTTCCTCACGTTATGTTTGACCATCTTTTTAGATTTCTGTTCTTTAACTATTTATTCCCTTGCCATAAATGTCTTCCCTTACTTTATTCTTTCCTGTGCTCTCTTTTCCTGTTTTGTTTATATTTAGGCTGGTTACATTTCTTGTAGATCCCCTCCCCCCCATCTTACTAGTTTAAAGCCTTTGCCACTTCCCTATTTACCCTTTCCGCTAGGACACGGGTCCCATCCCGGTTCAGGTGGAGCCCGTCCCATCGGTACAGCTCCTTCCTGTCCCAGAACTGGTGCCAGTGTCACATGAAGAGGAATCCCTCTTTCCCACACCAGCCCTTTAGCCACGTGTTAATTCTCCTGATCTGTCTGCTTCTATGCCAATTTGCACGTGGCTTGGGCAATAATCCAGAGATTATTACCCTCGAGGTCCTGCTTTTTAATTTAGATCCTAACTCCTGATACTCTTTCAGCAGGACCTCCTCCCTGTGTCATTTGTTCCAACATGGACCATGACAACTGGATTTCCACCCTCCCTTTCCAATTTCCTCTGGCACCAGGTAGGCAACACACCCTTCAGGATTCTCGTTCTTGGCTGCAGAGGACTTTATCTATCCCCCTAATTATAGAGTCCCCTATCACTACCACATTTCTATTCTGCTCTCTCCCTCCTCCCCCCCCCCCTTTGGACAGCCTTCTGAGCCATGGTGCCTTGGTCTGCATTGTGGCTGTCCTTCCTGCAGTCTGTCTTTCTTGTCCTCACAGGTAGCGAGTACATCATACGTGTTGGACAAGACCAATGTCTGCGGGACCTCCTTCGCAACCTCTCCTAAATCCCTGCTACCCGGCTCCCTAACAGTCACACCCTCCCTTTCTTAAACCTGTACTTTCATCTGGGGTGTGACTGTATTCTGGATAAAACTGTCCAGAAATTCCTCCCCTTCTCTTATGTGTCGGAGTGTCTCCAACTCGCACCGGAGAGATTCGAGATGGAGACATGTCCTGCAGACGTGTTCACTCAGGACAGTCTTGCTGTCCACAAACTCCCACATACTGCAGTCCAGACACACAATCTGTCCTGCCATATCTTAGTCTAGACTTATTTAATTTATTTAATTAGTTAAAGTCTTTAATCAACGATTTATAGTTATATTAAATAGTTTAACTAGTTAAGCTATAAATTTAATACAATGTTATCGTTTCTCAATCCTAGTTTAAACCACTGTCCTAGGTTAGAGAGAAAAAACCTTAATAGTCACCAACCAATCACCTACCTGCTGTCCCATGACATCACTTTTTGAAATTAAATTTTGACCAGAGTTCCTTTCTGCAATACGATGATTTAAGTTTCATCACAGTAAAAGCTCAAGGTCTGTACTGGAGTCCGCTATGCAAATTGTTACACATTCCTACTTTGGTACTGGGTCTGTGAAATTGATTACCTATCAAAGAGCAACGGTGGTGTTCTTTCTCACTCTAGTTAGCGTATGTATGTATAGCCAAGAAACAGTGTTAATTTCATAGCTGGAATCCTCATCCATAAAACGACAAATTATATAATTCAGAATTATCTAATTCAAGTCATATTCCTTCATCACCATCACACTCAAATACAATTTAAAATCAATGGCATCATGCCACATGAAATTGAATCCCATGCTTTCAACATCCATTTGTTTGATTAAACATGTATTTTACCCTATGAATGTTAAGTTGTACAATTGCCTACACAGAATATTACAGTTATCAACTGCAGGTAATTTCTTAATTAAATCAAGAGTAATACCGCCAATCTTGTATCACCACATATAAAGGACATGGAATGCACGAACAATCACTACCGTCTGATATGAAATTTAAACAGTATATTACGGTATTACTACCTTATATTCACTCTCAGGTATGCATTATCCTTTTAATATTTCTTGTGATGTATTGATCTCAGAGCTGCCTCAGTTGCTTGTTCTGAAAACAATGTAGAGTAATGGAATTAACTATTCAAGAATTTCAGATGTGAGCAAGTGCATGATACTATAGTGTATTTTGATAGTTAATGTTACATGCTATAATAAAATCCATCAATGGTATAACTGCCAGTTTATATGCAAGCTTTTTATAAGCAACTGATCAGAACTGACAAATTGTATCAACCATTTTTTTTATTTCAAAAAGCACAATGGATGCAAACCTCTTCCATTTTTCTCCTTCACGTATCTGTCATCTCAAGAAATAATAGACCTCTCTATGGCTTCAAGAACATTCAAACACTTTCTCAATGTTACTACTAAATCGAAGAACTTCTTTAAAAAGGAATTTGTTGATTACCAAACTAAACACTGGATTAAAGATTATAGGGATAAATTTAGATAGGAAGGATCAAGTAGCTTATACAGCAAAATGAGGTATGTTATTTAAGACAAGCAATATTCTTGGAGGAAGTTCAGTTTTGGCTTCTATGAAGTCTTACATTGATTAAATTCCTTTCTCAGGAAATTTAAATAAGTTTGGAGGCCATGACAATGAAGTTACACATGGCTCATCTGAGGAAATGGACTTAGTGCTCTTCACAATGTTCTTATTTTTTCCAGTCACTGGAATAAATTCTCACTGCAGGGTGAAATTCACCTATATATTGCAGGCAGTGTCTGGTAGATACAACACTAAGTAAAGCCCCATTTATCTTACATCAATAAATTTGCAATAGATTCCATGTGTAGACAGGTATTTCTCCAATATTAGTTCAGAATGAATATATTCCATTTTAGGCACCAGAGACTAGAAAATATGGAATGTACTGGTCACCAACGCCCAAAGCAGAGGTGGCACAGAGAGAGATAGATGGACTGAAACATCTTGGTACCATCTGTTCACGACTCCCCCATTAACAGACTCATCTTTTACTCCAAGGAGAGGGCATATAAATTGGCCAGAAAAAGCAGTAACCCTGAGGATTGGGAGCAGTTTAAGATTCAACAAAGGAGGACAAAGGGATTAATTAAGAAGGGGAAAATAGAATACGAGAGTAAGCTTGCAGGGAACATAAAAACTGACTGTAAAAGCTTTTATAGATATGTGAAGAGAAAAAGATTAGTGAAATCAAGCATAGGTCCCTTGCAGTCAGAATCAGGGGAACTTATAATGGGGAACAAAGAAATGTCAGACCAATTAAATACATATTTTGGTCTGTCTTCACAAAGGAGGACACAAATAACCTCCCAGAGATGTTGGGGAACATAGGGTCTGATGAAAGGGAGGAACTGAAAGAAATCAGTATTTGTAGGGAAATGGTGTTAGGGAAATTGAAGGGATTGAAGGCAGATAAATCCCCAGGGCCTGATAATCTACATCCTAGGGTACCTTAAGGAAGTGGCCCTGGAAATAGTAGATGCATTGCTGATCATCTTCCAACATTCGATGGAATCTGGAACAGTACCCATGGATTGGAGGGTAGCTAATGTTACCCCACTATTCAAAAAGGGTGGTAGAGAGAAAACGGGGAATTACAGACCGGTAAGCCGGACATTGGTAGTGGGGAAAATGCTAGAGTCCATTATAAAAGATGTAATAGCTGAGCACTTGAAAAACAGTGACAGGATCGGACAAAGTCAACATGGATTTACAAAAGGTAAATCATGCTTGACTAATCTACTGGAATTTTTTGAGGATGTAACTGGTAAAATAGATAAGGGAGAACCAGTGGATGTGGTGTATTTGGACTTCCAAAAGGCTTTTGATAAGGTCCCGCATAAGAGATTAGCGTGTAAAGTTAAGGCACATGGGATTGGGGGTAAGGTATTGACTTGGATAGAGAACTGGTTGGCAGACAGAAAGCAAAGAGTTGGAATAAACGGGTCTTTTTCCGAGTGGCAGGCAGTCACTAGTGGGGTACCGCAGGGATCGGTCCTTGGACCCCAGCTATTCACAATATATATTAAAGATCTAGACAAGGGAACTAGATGTAATATCTCCAAGTTTGCAGACGACACAAAACTGGGTGGGCGTGTGTGCTGCGAGGAGGATGCCGAGAAACTCCAGGATGATTTGGACAGGTTGGGTGATTGGGCAGAAGCGTGGCAGATGCAATATAACGTGGATAAATGCGAGGTTATCCACTTTGGAGTCAAAAACAGAAATGCAGATTATCTGAACGGCAATAGATTGGGAAAAGGGGAGGTGCAACGAGACCTGGGTGTCCTTGTGCACCAGTCGCTGAAGGTAAGCATGCAGGTGCAGCAGGCGGTTAAGGCGGCAAATGGTATGTTGGCCTTCATAGCGAGAGGGTTTGAGTACAGGAACAAGGATGTCTTGCTGCAGTTGTACAGGGCCTTGGTGAGACCACACCTTGAGTACTGTGTGCAGTTTTGGTCGCCTTATCTGAGGAAGGATGTTCTTGCCATGGAAGGAGTTCAGCGAAGATTCACAAGGCTGATACCTGGGATGGCAGGAATGACGTATGAAGAGAGATTGGGTCGATTGGGCTTATACTCGCTGGAGTTTAGAAGAATGAGAGGGGATCTCATTGAAACTTATAAAATTCTGACAGGACAGGACAAACTAGATGCAGGAAGGATGTTCCCGATGGTCAGGGAGTCCAGAACCAGGGGTCACAGTCTAAGGATAAGGGGTAAGCCATTTAGGACAGAAATGGAGGAGGAATTTCTTCACCCAGAGAGTGGTGAACCTGTGGAATTCCCTGCCACAGAAGGCAGTAGAGGCCAATTCATTAAATAGATTCAAGAAGGAGTTGGATATATTTCTTAAGGCTAAAGGGATCAAGGGATATGGGGAGAAAGCAGGGACAGGGTACTGAATTTGGATGATCAGCCATGATCGCATTGAATGGCGGAGCAGGCTAGAGGGGCCGAATGGCCTACTCCTGCTCCTATCTTCTATGATTCTATACTCTTCAAAATTGGCGGTGGGTTTTCACAAAACAGAAAGTTGCAATATTACCCTGCTTTTGCAGCAAAGTTTTCTTGCTTGTTCCAAGGGGGTTTGACATAGCTTGTCTAAGGTAAGCACGAGAGATGCAATGGGTGTTGTAGCAGTTGAATGCGCAAAAGGGAAGGCTCTGCATCAATTACAACAGAATTGCAGCAGTTGCTCCTCAGAAACCAGGAGTAATCCAATAGTTTTAAATATATACATTTAAAGTGATCCCCGCCCTCTTTTATTTGCCTTGGAGAGGCTTCAGCGTGGGTACTGCTGCAATGCAATGCAAGTAGACTTGATTGTTTTGACAGGCTGCTTACCTAGACATTAACAATTCCTCTGCTCTGTGTATGCTTTAGCTTGAATTCAAAACTAAAAATATAAGGGGGGGGGGGGTTTGGGGACTAATCCTAAAAAACTATGTTAACATTTAAAATAGAAGTCCTTAAGATTGTTTAGCAACTATTAAGGATCACCATAAACAGTTGAATCTTATGTCATTTACAATCCAGCTTATGTTTCACCCCGCACTTGCAATGATGAGAGGCTGTTATTGGGAACCATACTGACAAATTGAATAAATCAACTCACGAAGTAATTTAACCACTATACTTTCCCAATTCGAACTGGCATCCGTGTCAATTTAAGGAACTCAAACAACCTTAAAATATGTGTTGTGTGCATTGCTATGTGGAGTAGGTGCCCATATGTATGCAGTGCGTACATGCATTTAAACTGGGTTCATCAAATGAAATCATTCGTTGATGCCCATTTTGTTTTTAAGTCAAACACAACTGCAGCTAGTACCTCCTTAGTGAAAAAGTGAATTAAAAAAACCCAAACAAAAAAGGGACTTAAAAAATGTCAATTATAGAATCATAGAAGAGAGCAGGAGTAGGCCATTCGGCCCCTCTTGCCTGCTCCGCCATTCAATGCGATCATGGCTGATCATCCAAATTCAGGACCCTGTTAACTAACACGAACAGATGATCAGGAAATTAAAGGAGAAAGAACAGCTAAAGTCAAGGTTTTAGTAATGCCACAATGTGCTCTTTTCAAATCAGTTAGCTGTTCTTTCTCCTTTAATTTCCTGATCATCTGTTCATGTTAGTTAATTGACATTTTTTAAATCCCATTTTTTTTTCTTTGGGTGTTTTTTTAAATTCACTTTTTCACTAAGGAGGTACTAGCTGCAGTTGTGTTTGACATCCAAACAAAATGGGCATCAACTAATGATTTTATTTGATGAACCCAGTTTAAACGCATGTCCACACCACATACATAGACACCTACATACTCCACATAGCAATGCACACAACACACATTCCAAGCTTGTTTGAGTTCCTTAAATTGACATGGATGCCAGTTCGAATTGGGAAAGTATAGTGGTTAAATTACTACTTGTGAGTTGATTGTGCAAAGATTGCAACAACTTATCCTTGAACTTTTCATCTAATCAACTGGTCCCATGATAACTGGCTGTGTGTGACTCAAAGCTTGACCTGCATGATAACCATTGCTAGTCAAAAAAAAGTGTACCAAAATGGGTCAAATTAGATTTTTGGGTCCATTCAAATACCTGGAAGTTTCCAGATGTTTCTCTCTCAACATCCAACTTCTTTTGGTCTCTGAAATCAGGCTTGGTTGATATCCATAATACTTTTCTCTTTAAATGTGAGGATTTGCAGTGGAATTGTCAAAACGTTTCTATTTCACAACATGGAAGTTAATCCATCAGGTGTTCACACCAATCCCAACAAAAAGCACATTCTTCCTTGAAAACATCCATTCATGGCAACCAAGCACATGGTTTCTAAACACAGGATAAATCCATCACCTGGGAAGTGTGCCTGCTTTTTGCAATTACCGGTGTAAATAAGGGAGGTATGGTTGATTTGGGCTGATTCTTACCTGGCAGTATGGTTGTTGGGGAGCTGGGCAACAATTTCCAGTAGTATTGAAGTATCAGCCAAACCTTGAAAAAGAAAAAAAAAAATTTGAAATCCAGTACCAGGTGAACTACTAGAAATTGTACATTTGACCTCATGGTGGCAATGCATCCATTTAAGCCCCTAACAATAAAAAGCAGACACGTCTGTGGTGGTAACCCACCATTCTGACCAAATAAGGGTAGTTATTACTTTTACTACTTTGTGCAAGTGATGACATTCTATGAAGCGGTTATTTATTTGGTACCACTGCCATATTAAGATTTGGGGCACACTGGTGCCAGTTCAGCAATGCCAGTGCTAGCAGTCATTGGTGTCAAGCCACCTTCAAAAAGGTGATCCATCATCATTTTCCCTTTGTACCATTAAAGTCTAATCTTTAACATTTTAAACATTATTTTTCAAATTTAGGTACCTATTTCTTATAAAATTAGGCCACTATCCCTATCTTCTCAAATCAGTAAAACCCAGTCAGAAGCTGCTAAGCAAAATTTTACACAAAGACCTCTAGCTCCCTTCCCCTTCCATTCCACAGTGATGCAAGTAGCAGCAGCAGCTTCACAGCTCCTGCACATATCACTAACTACACAAAGTACAATAGCAGCAAATACATTGCAGGAAACAAGGAATCAATGATGGTACACGAAGAATCAAAAAGCCATGATGCCTCTGACACAACTTCAAGTTGCCAAGTGCTTTCAGAATAACATTAGCTAATGCGAAGGTTACACCAGGAAATATAAATCAATACATAGTTATATCAGTTTCATAGTGGTATTCATTTCATATGAAAATGGCTTGCAAGGGACTTGAACAAGCTACTCAATGATAAATTGGGTGAACTGAATTACATCATTTGTACCCTTTTAAACTCTTACGGGCAAATTGTGCGTTCCAAAGAATAGCAAAATGCAGAAAACCCATCAAAAAAATTCAAATAATTGTACCTCCGAAGTCCCAAAATAGATTTCACGCTTAACCATTTCAAAAATTGACCTGGTTAAGAAATAGGCTGAGCGGCAGGAGACAGAGAGTAGGGATCATGGGCAGGTACTCAGTCTCCTGCCACTCAGCCAATTTCCTAACCAGGTCAATGTTTGAAATTGGGCAATGGGCAAATTGGATAATGGGCAGGATGTGACGAGTGGTGTCCCGCAAGGATCTGTGTTGGGGTCTCAACTATTTACCATATTTATTAACGACTTAGATGATGGAATAGAAAGCCACATATCCAAAGCTTGCCAATGACACAAAGATAGGCAACATTGTAAGCAGTGTAGATGGAAGCATAAAATGAGAGATATTAATAGATTGTGAATGGGCAAAACTGTGGCAAATGGATTTCAATGTAGGCAAATGTGGACCAAATTAAAATTAACAATTGACCTAGTATCCGTTGCCGTTGGGTCACAGATCAGCCATGATCTCATTGAATGGCGGAACAGGTTCGAGGGGCTAAATGGCCTACTCCTGTTCCTATGTTTCCAAATACAAAAGACAACTGCTTTCTGGCATACATGAACATGGTAACATTTTTTAAATCTAATGCATTTGAATCTGATGGACACTGAAGTCCACTTTGGACCTAAAAAGGATAGAACAGAGTATTTTCTAAATGGTGAAAAGCTACAAACAGTGGAGGTCCAAAGAGACTTTGGGGTCCATGTGCATAGATTAAAATGTCTTGGACAGGTACAAAAAATATAAAAGGCTAATGGAATGCTGGCCTTGATATCTGGAGGACTAGAATACACGAGGGTAGAAGTTATGCTACAGCTATACAAAACCCTGGTTAGACCACACCTGGAGTACATGAACATGGCAACATTTTTTGAATCTAGTGTGATGGACATTGAAGTCACTCACCCAGAGTATATTCTGCTTCCTTGCTACCTCAGTGCTTCCTCCAGATGATGTTCAAAATGGAGGAGTACTGATTCATCAGCTGAGGGAGGGCAGTAGGTGGTAATCAGCAGGAGGCTTTCTTGCCCATGTTTGACCTGTAACCATGAGATTTCATGTGGTCTGGAGTCAATGTTGAGAACTCCCAAGGCTACGTCCACCCGACAGTATACCAGTGCACCACACCTCTGGTGGGTCTGTCAACCGGTGAGATAGGACATACCCAGAGCTGGTGAAGGAGGAATCTGGGATACTGGCTGATGGGTATGGTTCTGTAAGTATGTGCATGTCAGGCTGATGCTTGACTGTGGACAACTCTCCCAACTTGCAGCAAGACTCCAATGCATCTGACCCATGAAATGAATTATATTCAGGTTGTAATAAGATCTATACAATCTTATTAATTGAATTATAGTCTGATATTGCCTGTGAACATGTAACCTTGTGCCCTGACTTTATTTCTAACATGGACTGCATTCATTTTACTGCAAATATTTATTTAAATAGTATAATTTATCAGGACAGAACACTTGGATTTTCCTTACAACTGCATATTCAGTGTACAATATTGCATACACAACAGCAACAATAGCTCAGATACATTGAGAGATTTCAGAGTAAAATGCAGTTAATGCAGTTGCTTTACTTCGCCCCGCTGCACAATTTATTGGCAAGCTTTCAATTTTCAAATACAACACTAAGGAGCAAACTTGTTATGGGAGAAAAATGTACACAATCACTTCATTTATGTTGTCCTCAATTTTGCAGAAATACGCAGCTTTGCTATTTATAGAACACTTGTCTTCCTTTCTGAAGTCACACAACATTGCAGGAAAAACATACAAAATTGCAGTGATGCCAATGCTGCAATTAGTACTTTTTCCTACATTACAACAGTGACTACAATCCAAAAGTACTTCATTGGCTGTAAAGCGCTTTGAGACGTCCAGTGGTCATAAAAGGCGCGATAGAAATGCAAGTCTTTCTTTCTTTATTTGCGCCATTTCCACCACCAGCAGGGAAAGTAAAACCAATTGATAAGTGGCAGAATCTACAACAAACTAGTTTGAAATATATAGTCTTAAAAAGATGAATCTAAACAGGGTCATTTGGGAATTAATTACATTTCTTCATATTTTAAAGTTTCTTTCTCCTAGGAGCAGCAAGTAATCTGTTACTTGCTGTGTTTCGAACACTTTAGTACTGCACAATAAACAAAGAAGAAACAAGAAAATAAAGTGACATTTAGGTTTGCGACAGAACTCAACTCAGCTTCCCCAAATTATATTTCAAGACTCACTCTTCCCATTCACAAAGGCACTCCGCTACCCTCTCAGCATCCAGTTCAGAGACACTGCACCTCTACATCCAATTACAAGGCACTACTCTTCCTTTCCCTGTTGAATTCAACTTGGCCATTCTCTTTTGCCCCGGCCTGGAGTTCAAGCTGGCACTCCCCATCCCAATTTAATGCTGGCACTCTCTTTCCATCCAAACCCTGCAGTTAAAGCTGGTGCACATTCTCCTCCTCCCACCCCATTAACGCTGGCAAACTCCTGGTCCCTCGCTCAGTTCCTGCTGGAAGTCTTGCTTCTTTCACTCTCTCCAAAGTACAGCTTCCAGCATCTCTCGTACACCTTCCCCAAGTGCCACTCTGGCTCCTATCTCCTGTTGTTGCTGTTGGAACACTACACACCAAGTGGGAATTTGTGGCCAGACATTCAGCATATCTGATGAAAACAAAGTAAAATTCGAGGTAAATAGGCTATTTAGCTTGACCAGTGAATACAGTCCTCAAGGAACAAATACAAAATTCAAAAAGTCTCAAACGTAAGTGTTTGCCAGATATGGAGATGTTTCCATTTGAGAGGCAAAAGGACTAATGCATTTTGATATTTACAATCTCACTATGCCATTCACATGGTTTCCCCCTCCCCTCCTCTTGAGGAAACATCAGTTCATTTTGACCAGACTGTAAAGGAAGATGGTGACACTGGTTCCATGTATTATGCAGCAAAGGGCTAGGGGGAAGGCAGGGTGGGAGCTTAGTACAGGAAACTCTATTAACCGGCACCGACGGGACCGGCGTGGTGCCGGTTAATCAAAAAGTCCGGATAACGGAGAGTTATATCTCCCAACGTACGAGAGCCCCGTACACACTGACATGCGCCTGCATTCGGAGCTCCGTCTCCCCGGGGACCGCCAGCTGACCATCTGTCGTGTCCGCTGCCTACCCGGGCTGCACATTCCCCTCCCAATCTACATGCTCCGATACAAGGCAAACGCCTCGGGGTTTTTTAAAAAGTTATTTTTAAAGGAGAGATGAAGGAAAACCCCGGTTACCTACTCAAGAATTTTGCCGGTTAAGAGATTTCCGGTTATTTGGGCGCCAGTTAAAAGAGAGTTTCCTGTATGCAAAGACATTCTGCACAAAGAATGAAGACAACCCTACAAGGTAGGCAATATTCACTTCTCCACTCACCAATAGGAACTAAGCAGTGCAATCAGGATGAGAAGGGAATCTCTGGGATAAAGATCATCTGCACCCACTAGGTCACCCAGGAGTTCTCCCAGTGTCCTGGCCAATATTTAACCCTCAAATCAGCATCACTAAAACAGATTATTTGGTGATTATCACATTGCTTTTTGAGAGACCTTGCTGTGCGCAAATTGGCTGCCGCGTTTCCTACATTACAACAGTGACTACACTTCAAAAGTACTTCATTGGCTCTAAAGCGCTTTGGGACGTCCTGAGGCCGTGAAAGGCACTATATAAATACTATAAATCTTTCTTTTGATCAATAACAGTTTGTAAAGGTGTGCCAATTTGCACCTGCTTGAGATTAACCATGAGGAAGGTGTGCACCAAGTCAAAGTACCTTAACTGAAATCTATGTTTTTTGTTAAAAGCCTGCCAGGTTGTAGCAGCAAAGGATAAATTCCAGCACCCATTTAGCTACCGTTTGTTTGGTCCTTAGGCTATAAACAGTTTCCAGGATTTACTAAGGAATGTAAAATGGTATATGTAAAGAGCTAGGGTTCCCATGGGCAACAGAGAATCTGCTTCAACTACAACTGATTTAGGAGAATACAACATAGAATAGACAGACTCAATATCGAGTTCAACAATTTTAGATCATAACCTCAGCTCCAATCACATTTATATTTTATTTTTTCCACCCTTTTATTTGCCCCCCCCCCACCTTTTTTTTCCTCCTAGAAGCTGGCAGCTGTCCTTCATTCTGCCAGTGGATTTCACACTTCTTTCAGCCTTAATCTGTCACATTAACACCACCTCTAGCCTTGCATATCTCTTAATGTCTCTTCATCTCCCCCTTTGTTCTTTTATCCCCTCCCCCTTTTCCCAGCTTTACTCTGGCCTTAAATCTATTTGATTTCCGGCTCTTCACAGTTCTGACGAAAGGTCATCGACCTGAAACGTTAACTCTCTTTCTCTCTCCACGGATGCTGCCTGGCCTGCTGAGTTTTTCCAGCGTTTTCTGTTGTTATTTCAGATTTCCAGCATCCGCAGTATTTTGCTATCGTAATAGAATAGACAGTCGCTGGTTGGAGATGGAATTAAGAGATCTTTAAAAAAACATGGATGTCACCAAAGAACAGCTTGTAACCATGCCATATTAGAAAGAGCTGAATGACTGCCACGGCCTGAACCATTTTTTCCACAAGAATTTAATCTAGTAAAAAGCTCAAAGATTATAAAGGAGGATACATAACTAAGAAATAGATTTTAAGTTCCAAAGAAATTGAAGGAGATTGGTGATTTAATTCCTCTTAGGAAGCAAGAAACGAGAAGATCAGACCAAACATAACTGGATAACCATGGAAAGCCATAACTGATGCTCTATGAACATAGAGCATAGTGAAGGGACAATAGGTGAAGATACTCCAAGACTGGAGGAATGTCACAGCTGAAAGGGCTGAAGCTTCTGGTGCAATGTCACAGGACATGACTGAACATTTCTTCTGCTTGGTGTTTCTTATATAATTGTACCTGAATTTCTTCTATACTGTGCAGGCTGGGTGGGGGAGGATTTGAAGAGAATGCCTAACATCTTGAAAGGAACATCCTACTGTTTTCTTCATTTCCACCCCCCCCCCCGCCCGAAATGGAACATGCCTGTTCCTGTCAAGTGCGTTGATGTGTATTCAATTAAAAGAATAAGAAAACTCAAGGTAAATAACGGATTGTGCTGGATGTTCACTTCATTATTTGATGTTTCTCACTCAGAGCAAAGCGTTTTTCCACAGTTCCCTGTAGATCCACAATTTATTTAGTTACTAACTGTGTTACTTTAGTATAGTCTTAAACAACAGAGCGGCAGTGACGCATACGAATGGTGAATGCACAATGAACCAATCGATGCGAATTTTAATGTTGCCCTGAAGGCAGTTTGTTCAAAGGGTTTGAAAAAGGGTTAACCCATCAACAGTCTTCAACACAAGGAGGGGGGTCTGACTCTTCAGTTATCCGTGCCCCCATTAAACAAGCACTGGTCTATTTTTGAAGCCTGTATATTAACTGAGGATGATGTTCTTGCACACAGCCCCACAGGCAGAGTACTACATGAATTCATCTCTAGCCTACTGGGAACAAAGAAACTAGAGGACATACACTGCTTTTAAAAACAAGAAATGTTGTGGTTTTAAAAAGCACTTCTGTACAAAATCATTAATTGGTAAATTTCCCATTTATTACTACTTAAAGAACTCTGGTAGAAATTATTAAGCTAGACACTAATGGGTTTGCTCAAATCACTCAGATCCAATTAAAATATATACATTCATAAGGACAAATATTTCTAGGTTGCACTGCTGCTGTAGCCGACATCTGTCTGAAAGAATTAAACAACGAGCCATCACTTCTATTTAAATCTGTACATATCCTGTAGTCTTGCTGTGCAGCAACCCAAATCTACATAACTGCTTTATGGACTGTGGCTCAAACACTGAAGCCAAAAGTAGAAAAATTAGGACCTTTTTGGAACACCAAACTTGCCTTGTAATTAGAATCTCCGCTTACAACATGCACATGGTCTTTCTTTGCACATGTAACCATAAATTCCATTGGCCGGAGTGATGTGCGACTTACGCCGTTAATCGGACATTTGCACTCATCTGACACTATCCTGGTGACAATATTTGTGGGAAAATCAACCCGGCTATGACACAGCAAGCTTAATGACTAATCAGGGAGCTCATGCATGGCGCAGCCAATTGCTTACCCCACGGGTCAGCCACACGGTACTATATAAAGCTTAGAACTGACACCATAACTCAGGTTAAGGCTTGGTACTGGGAGGTAAGTGGGCTGCAACTTCTGAAAACACCTTAAATCGCCACAAACTCCGTTCCCTAGTCCATCCCTCTCTCCCTGGCAACTGTCTGAGGCTGAACCAGATTGTTCACAACCTTGGTATCATTTGACCATGAAATTAGCTTCCAACCACATATCCGCACCATAACCAAGACCGCCTCTTGCCACTTCCATAACATTGCCCATCTCCGTCCCTGCCTCAGCTCATCTGCTGCTGAAACCCTCTTCCATGCCTTTGTTACCTCTAGACTTGACTATACCAACGTACTCCTGGCTGGTCTCCCACATTCTACCCTACGTAAACTTGTCATCCAAAACTCGGCTGCCCGTGTCCTAACTTGCATCAAGTCCCGTTCACCCATCACCCCTGTGCTCGCTGACCTACACTGCCTTCCAGTTAAGCAGTGCATCAATGTTAAAATTCTCATGCTTGTTTTCAAATCCCTTCGCGGCCTCGCCCTCTAATTCTGGCCTCTTGAGCAGCCTGATTTTAATCAGTCAACCACTGGAGGCTATGCCTTCAGCTGCCTAGGCCCCAAGCTCTGGAATTCCCATTCTAAACCTCTCTGCGTGTGCGTCAAATTTTGTTTTATAACGCTCCTGTGAAGTGCCTTGGGATGTTTCACTACATTAAAAGGCACTATATAAATACAAGTAGTTGCTGTTGAAGTCAGGAGTGTGATGGAATACTCTCCACTTGCCTGGATGAGTGCAGCTCCAACAACACTCAAGAAGCTCGATACCATCCAGGACAAAGCAGCCCACTTGACTGACACCCCATCCACCACCTTAAACATTCACTTCCTCCACCACCGGCGCACCATGGCTGCAGTGTGTACCATCTACAAGATGCACTGTAGCAACTTGCCAAGGCTTCTTCGGCAGCACCTCCCAAACCCGCAGCCTTTGCAACCTACAAGGACAGCAGGCGCATGGGAACACCACTACCTCCAAGTTACACACCACCCTGACTTGGAAATATATCGCCGATCCTTCATCGTCGCTGGGTCAAAATCCTGGAACACCCTCCCTAACAGCACTGTGGGAGTACCTTCACCACACGGACTGCAGCGGTTCAAGGCGGTGGCTCACCACCACCTTCTCAGGGGCAATTTGGGATGGACAATAAATACTGGCCTTGCCAGCAACGCCCACATCCCAAAAACTAATTTTTAAAAACGCTGTAAAGCCGATTCCAGTGTCTGCACATCCCCTTTTCCAGATGTCACGAGGTGCAAAGGAAAGGTTGCAAAATTTCAGGGACGAGGACCTGGGTGCACTATTGGTTAAGGTCGAGTGTTGGCGAGACCAGCTGCAGAAGCTCCCCGCAAGGTAAGCCGGATTGATTTGGAAGGAACCAGACATTTAGAAATTGCAGGCCATCATTGCCTTCATTCCTACTGAGGAGGCAAGACCACAGCTACATGGAGGCCAATTGCTTCATTGGTGAAGCATAAATAATAAAGAATGGAGAATACCCAGTAGATAAGCCATTGCAATGCTTTCGCCTTCTTGTGTAGAAATAGGTGGGGGTCCTGAAAGCAATTACCTTCAGATCAACAGGACCCTGGATTTTTAAACTGGCAAGAAATGGCTGCCAAAACAGAGAATTAGGAAAAAAACAGAACAATTTCCAGAGTGCAGGAGATAGGCTTCACATCGTTAATAGTCCCTTTGTTGGTCTCAGGCGGAGAGGCAGGTAAGGGCCATAAATCATGTCAATGCGAGGTCTCTCATGCCATTATTTTTCAGTATAAGGCCAGTGGCGCAAAAACGGGCATAAATGCAGCAAATTTGCGATTGCCATTGACTGCAATGGGCAAGGGTATTTGGTGGAGCAGCGCAAATGTCCCAGCAAATTATGGCACAATGCCGCGAATGGCATAACTCACTTATTCGTTATTTCCTTGAACTTTTATTTAAATAATGGCATACGCATTAATGCATCATTACTATGGTGCAAGTTTCCACCAAATTCAGGCCCACTGTTACACGCCTGCGCACAAGTAACCCCTTATTTTAAAAACAGCCTTTTGACTGGGATTGGGATATCGATTGGGATAATGGGAAAGGAGGGGGAGGAATTTCTGAAATGTGTTCAGGAGAATTTCTTGACCAGTATGTTCTTGGTCCAACTAGGAAGGAGGCATTGCTGGACCTGGTGCTGGGGAATGAGGTGGGCCAGGTCGACCAAGTGTCTGTGGGATCATCGTATCATAAGATTTAGATTAGCAATGGAGAGGAGCAAGGAACAATCTAGAGTGGAACTTCTAAACTGGAATAGGGCCAACCTCAATGGGATGCAAAAGGATCTAGCCAGGGTAAAATGGAACCAAAGACTGACAGGAAAAACTGTAACGGAACAATGGGAGATCTTTAAGGAGGAGATGTTCCAAGTACAGGCTAGGTACATTCCAACAAGTGGGAAGGGTAAGGGAACCAAAGCAAGGGCTCCTTGGATGAGGAGGGAGATGGAGAAGATGATGCAACAAAAAAAAGGATGAATGTCAGGTGAATTCTTCAAGGGAGAACCAGACCAAATACAATAAGTTGAGAGGGGAAGTGAAGATGAAAATAAGATTGGCAAAGAGAGAATGAGAGTAGAATGGCAGTTAACATAAAAGGGAACACAAAAATCTTCTACCGGCATGTAAACAGTAAGCAGGTACTAAGAGGCAGGGTGGGGCCTATTAGGGACAAAGAAGGTGATATATGCTTAGAGGCGCAGGGCAAGGCTAGAATACTCAAATGAGTTCTTTGTATTGGTGTTTACTAAGGAGGTGGATGCTGACAAAATATCAGAAGTGGAAAAGGTAGAAGCAATGGAAGGGGTGAAAATTGATAGACAGGATGTACTAGAAAGGCTGGGTATGCTTAGAGTGGACAAGTCACCTGGTCCAGATGGCTTGCATCTCAGGTTGCCAAGGGAATTGGGGGAGGAGATAGCGGAAGGGCTTGCCATAATTTTCCAATCTTCTAGATGCGGGGGAGGTGCCTGAGGATTGGAAAGTGGCAAATGTGACACCATTGTTCAAGAAAGGGTGCAAGGACAATCCTAGTAACTGCAGGCCGGTCAGTTTAACATCAGTGGTGGGTAAAGTTTTAGAAACAATAATCAAGGAAAAAATTAATGGGCACTTGGAGGTTTAAGCTAATTAAGGAGAGCCAACACGGATTTGTAAAAAGCAGATCGTGTTTGACTAATCTAATTGATTTTTTTGATGAAGTAACAGGGAGGTTTGATGAAGGGAATGCAATGGATGTTGTCTACATGGATTTTCGGAAGGCGTTTGACAAAGTACCACATGGAAGGCTGGTTAACAAAATTGAGGCTCATGGAATAGGTGGGTCAGTGGCACCTTGGATAAGGAATTGGCTTAAGGACAGAAATCAGCGAGATGTGGTAAATGGCTGTTTTTCAGACTGGAGGATGGTAGACAGTGGTGTTCCCCAAGGGTCAGTGCTGGGGCCACTGCTTTTTTTGAGATATATATGACCTGGATATTGGAATACAGAGTAGAATTTCTAAATTTGCCAATGACACCAAACTTGGGGGTGTGGCAAACAGTGAGGATGATACCAATTGACTGCAACAGGACATAGAAAGGCTAGCAGAATGGGCAGACAAGTGGCAGATGGAATTTAATACAGAGAAGTGCGAGATGATGCATTTTGGCAGAAGGAACATGGAGAGGCAATATACACTTAATGGCACAGTTTTAAAGAGTGTGTAGGGACAGAGGGACCTGGGAGTTAATGTGCATAGGTCCCCGAAGGTGGTGGGACATATTGAGAGAGTGGTTAGCAAAGCATATGGGATCTTGGGCTTCATAAATAGAGGTATTGAGTACAAAAGTAGAGAAGCTATGCTGAACCTTTATAAAGCGCTGGTTAGGCCACAACTGGAGTATTGCGTCCAGTTCTGGTCACCACACTTTAGGAAGGACGTGAAGGCCCTTGAGAGGGTGCAGAGGAGATTTATCAGAATGGTTCCGGGGATGGGGGATCTTAGCTACAAGGACAGGTTGGAGAAGCTGGATTTGTTTTCATTAGAGCAAAGGAGGTTGCGGGGTGATTTGATAGAGGTGTACAAGATTGACGGGTTTGGATGGGCTAGACGGGGAAAGGCTGTTCGCACTAGTTGATGGTACAAGGATTAGGGGACACAGATTTAAGGTTTTGGGCAAGAAATACAGGGGGGATGTGAGGGAAAACTTTTTTACACAGCGAGTGGTGAGGACCTGGAACTCGCTGCCGACGGAAGTGGTGGAAGCGGAGACACTCAATGTTTTCAAGGGGAGACTGGATCGGCACTTGAGGGAAATAAACTTGCAGGGCTACAGAGATAGAGCGGGGGAATGGGACTGACTGGATTGCTCTCCAGAGAGCTGGCACGGACTCGATGGGCCGAATGGCCTCCTTCTTTGCCGTTATGACTATGACTGTGCAATGGATATTTCCATTCATTTCACTGCATTTTTGTAAATGCTCTATAATGTTTTGTAGTTTACCAATAAGCAGCCTATTCTGATGTGTAAGTGATTGTCTATCCCAAATTGGCTGCGACCATCATGTTACGATTTTAAGCAATATTTCTCTTAAATTCAGTGGGCCGGAATTTGCGTTCGCCATCCCCGCACTCCCCATAGCCAGCCATCAGTGAAACGGACGAAAACTTGGGCTGTTAAATACTTCATTAAATGTTAGGCCTTGTTGGTTTAGGTGTAACTGGGGTTTTAACAGCATATTGACTGCTAAACAAACATTATGGCCCTGAAAAGCTAATTTAAATTTTGTGGCGTGTCAACTTTCTCCATTATGATAAAAATTACAAATCATTTTTTTTTCAAAGTTTGTTCATGATATTTCAGGTTCTACCTTATCCCCCCATGTGAGAGCCCCAATCTTTGTTTTGCTCTAACATTTTTTAAAAGTCGGGATAAAAGCAGCTTCTCATTTCCTGGTTCCCTGTCTGCAAGAATTCTGCAATGTGATTGGCTGCTTAGTCAGCCTGCTACCGTCACAGCGGATCACACTATATTGCACTATCACTTGCGCATCGAAAAAGGCAAACTTCTCGCCAGACATGCGATCTCTCTGTGGGCAGCTTTCTTCGGGGCCAGCGGCTTCGCTGCTAAATGCAAATTCCTGGCCAGTGTCTCAGACCACTCTCATAAGCGAATGACAGAAAGGGATCCCCATTCATTCTCATCGGGATTTCATATGAACGGAAAGCCCATAAGTATAAACAGGAATACCCCAAAATATACCTCTACACTTCAAATAAATAAAAATCACATTTAAAATGACATTTAATTAAATATTTAAAACAAAAATTTAATTTTTTGAAAAATAAATTTACATGTTTTAAAGGAGCTAAAAATAAACTTACCTTATTTCACAAGTTTAAGTGTATAAATTTGATAAAATTTTATTTATAATTTTTTTAAACTCTTAGGCTAGTAAAAGCAGGCCTTACGCCGCTTTTTACTAGGCGTAAGAATTTCACGGGCATTCGCTGGACAGAAGTTGGGCAAATAGCGCAACTCTCCTCCTGTGGATGCCCTTTTTCCGGGGATGCGGATCATCCGTCAAGAAAATTCTTGACAGATCACAAGTTCCGGGTTTTAGCGCATGCCTGAACCCGGAACTTGCGAGGCCCTTATTAGGTGCGTGTGCACCTCGATCGCACCCATAGGGGCTGCAAAATACGGCCGAATGTGTTTCCAGAGCAAAACAAGTGGGTTAAGTGGTTTCTATTTGCTTTGCAATCAAAACTTACTTCTATATAAAAAAATGCCAACATCTCGGAACAGTTTCTCTATAATGCCAATTTCAGCCAACAGGAATGTGAATTCTACCTCCAATACAGAGAAACTAAACATGCAATGAAATAAATTTGAAGTTACCAGTCAAATCTTACAGATGAAAATTCAGAGGCTTAACATTTGAAATGCAGATCTGCCTATCCATCGTAGTTCCATCCCCAAAACCAAGGTCTCGGTCTTTTCAGGAGGTTCAAGACGACATTAAAGATCCCACGATAATCTTCGGAGAACAAGGAGCTTCCCAGCCAACACCCCCCACCCTCACTCAACCATCGCCAAAAAGATTCAAGCTGGCCCTTGATATCACTACTGTATGTGGGGATCTTGCTGAGCACAGAATCTTTTCGGTACCTTATTCCACAGTTGTTTCTTGATGACAAGCAATGAATGCTATTCTAGAATAATAGACTACTTTCACTCCGTTCATATTCACAAAACTCAGGATTTACTTACATCTTTAAGTTTTTTTTTACAACATATACCTTTTCATACCACATTTTCCTTCAAAATATTTCAATACAAGATTTTTATTTCAATTAGCGACCCATAAATTTAATGATCAGTAAAATGATCCAGCCACCTAAAAGGCCAGTTTTTAATTCCTAGATGCCTGCGAATTTAACTCACTTACTTGCTGCAACAAGCTTCTGCAATTGCGAAGTGATAATTCAACGCTTGAAAAAAAAAAATAACCACCAGTATTTTCTTCACTAAATCACTTAAAGCCAAGGGATTCATATCTTTCCTCAAACAGTTTTCCTAAACCACAAGAGGGCACACCAAATATTTCTCTTCATCTGAACAGGTTATATTTAATCTAAACTGAACTGTTGCATCCAACCTTGGGTATACTTCTAAATGATAAGTAAATAAGAGAATAACATAGGCGTTATTGCAATGAAAGTCACAAAGCATTCAGGCCTAACTAAGAACAGTGTTTACCAATATCTCCTGAAACAAAAAAATAGAATAATGTTCTGCATAAAAATCTCAATATTGGCCCTGATTTTGCTGTCAGCGATGAACGAACGGCGCTAGCCGTTCATTAGACTTGTACTTGCCCACATACTTTCTATGGACTTTTGCACTGGAACTTGCTGGGATTAGAAAGCATTTCAGCGCAGCGCCCTCTACAGGGAATCTGGGACCTGTGTGAACAGGACAAGCACAATCAAATTGAGGAATCTTTACTGACAGAGTCTGAACCAGAAAGTGTCAGTTAGAATATTTAATTCAATGCCAAATCATGTACAGAAAGCAAAATAGTGAGAGGGAAAGAAAGATGGAATTGAGAGAAATAAGACACACTTTAAAAAAAAATTTTTTTTTAATTTTGGAAACTAAATTAAAATCTGAAGGAATTAAGACTTCACACTTCTCAGAATCATAGAATGGTTACAGCACTGAAGGCAGCCATTCAGCCCGTGCTGGCTCTCTGCAAGAGCACTTCAGCTAGTCCCACTCATAGAAACATAGGAGCAGGAGTAGGCCATTCGAGCCTACTCCACCATTCAATATCATGGCTGATCCTCTATCTCAATACCATATTCCCGCTCTCTCCCCATACCCCTTGATGCCTTTTGTGTCACTCCCCTGCCCTTTCCCCGTAGCCTGCAAATTTTTTTCCGTCAGGTACTTATCCAACTTTCTTTTGAAAGCCACGATTGAGTCTGCCTCCACCACCCTTTCAGGCAGTGCATTCCAGATCACAACCACTCGCTGCATAAAAAAGTTTTTCCTCCTGTCGCCTTTAGTTCTTCTGCCAATCACCTTAAATCTGTGTCCTCTAGTTCTCGACCCGGCTACCAATGGGAACAGTTTCTCTCTGTCCAGACCCAAAGCCTATTTTATGTAAGATTCATTCAAATGCTGGGAAGGTTTATCAGCATAAAACATTAAACACAATAACGACGAGAATGGGATTAATGTTAATTTTCAGTGACAGAGAGGTTGTTTGGGTGTAATTAAGACTTATCACGCCATTAAAAGAGTGCTTACACTGGAATGGACACACCCCAACTTTTTCTAGCGTGCTTAGTGGGTATCATGCGAGTACAGCAACTTCACATCGTTCCATGTATAGCGCAGCTTCTGGAGGAGCAGGGCAACTCAGACAGCAACTTCCTGAATTCCACATTTAACTGCACACGTGCAGTCGCCGGAAGTTGTCGTCAAATTTGCACTTAAATAACTGAGCGCTGTTAGCCTCATCGTTATTTTTACCGCAAAATCCGGAATAGTGTTTAGATTCCAGCTTTCCTTACTGTCTGTTGTCTCATGCAAATTCTTTACAGTATACAGCATCACATAGTATGTGGCCTCACAATGCAAGTAAGGCTACAGGAATTGCCCCTCGTCCTATTGAACACAACTTGTAAATTCAGAGAAAATATAAAATCAGCACTGATTATTTGCAATTGGGTAATGTTTAGCTTTACATCCAGCATTTGAAATCTCAGAAGAATGATGATCACAGTTGATCTGATCAGGATTATCTTCCCTACAATGTGGCGTCAGTTGGCACAGGTACAAATGAGGCAGATTAGGGTCAAGAGAGATTCAATGCTCATAATCTTTTCTTCTCTGGGTTATTCCATAACATCTAGCCGAGCGTATTACCAGGCTGTTATACAAACAAGGGGTTCCGAAAGGCGATGGAACTGCTGAGGCACAACTTTAACAGTTGGTGTAGCCCGGAGACTGAATTACAGGCTATATCTGCTCCCACTTGCTATTATATATGCATGAAAACTAAGTAATTTTATATTTTAAAACGGTTTCCTGGATTTCTATTAACTTCAAACTGCTGGATTTCTACCTTTCACTGCATCCTCAGTAAAAATAAGACTAGACCAGTGGAAAATCTCTCTACATTTTTATGATTGTATGATGGGAAGGACTAATGACAACAATTACATGGGTTGTCACTGTCTGTACATTATATCCTATTATTCAGTTACATTTCCCTGATTGCCTTATCCATTTCAAATTCTCAAATCAGATCATAAAGTGACAATCACACAAACACTAAGCAGGTGCAGTCAACTATTTCACAAACTAATGCACTGAATGTGGTAAACTTACCCAACCAACATGTAATTGCACTCGTCATCTTAATCATTCTGTATATTAATGTTTCTAATCAAGATACAATGTTTAATCTGTAAAAGTAGATGCCATGTTATGCATCACCCAATAATACTGCAAACTAGCTGTCTGCATCTTTTAATTTCACTTCAGCTAGCTATCTAGACAAAATGCAACTCAGGATATTGCAGTACCATTTCTCAAAGTCTTTGAGCTCCTAGAAACCAACAGAGTCAATTTGAGACAACTGTCCTCACCAGTTGCCTTCGGCACCAACATGTAGCTTCTGCAAAAATAGAATTGTTGACAATGGTTTCAGGTATACCATCTTTCAAAAACACAATTATTTCTTTCAAACTGCCTTGTTTAACTGTGTGCAAAGGCCTGATGTCTTTGAACATGCTTCTACACAGCACATACTGTGCAACAAGGGCTATGCTGAGTAATAACCTGTTCATCAAAAATCTGCTTTTCTTTTATTAAAAGAAAACTGTGACCAGCACTCCACTTGAATCTGGCAACAGAGATGAGCTACAAGCGGACTTAAGTTTCCATCACAAGAATAATATTACTGCTTCCTTCTGGAGAATGTTACCCTTTTCATTAATTTGTCACTGAACCCGAATAAACTACTTTGACAAGAAATGTTCTTTAATCTAGATTATGCTTGGGTTAGCATTTCCATGAAAGGCAGATAAAAATATCCACTCAATAAGTGTATTACAACCTATTTAATCATTAATGGAACGACTTGGCCTAAACAGAAGTACTTAAAGGAAAAGTGTAAGGAGGGGTAATTTGCTCTCTCCTTTTGGAACAACATTTTAATCTCAAGAAATATTGCTTCAAATTTAGAAGAAACTAATTTTAGCACTAACCTGGATACCCTCAAGTAGGGTCTGCCTCCTTGTTAGGATGTTCCTGTGATATAAATTACAGGCAGCATCCCAAAGCAGCTTAACTGTAAACAGCAAGGGGGGTTATTTTAGAATGGCCCAGAGGGCTGCCTGACCACTAGCTTCCACGTGAGACCGGGAATGCAGATTTCCACCCCTTAACTAGCCTTTCCGGGTCAGATGGATTT